>JAMWET010006179.1:255000-284188 GCA_024036415.1 Prochilodus magdalenae
AAAAGGACTTTAAAGTCTATCCTGTAGCAGACTGGTATCCAGTGTAGTGATTTAAGAATGGGAGCGATGTGGTCCCTTCTCTTACTCTTGGTAAGAACTCTGGCAGCTGCATTCTGACTCAGTTGAAGTTACTTGATGGTCTTTTTTGGAAGACCTGTTAGAAACTAGTACAGTGATCAGTCCTGCTGGAGATGAAGGCATGGATAAGTTTCTCCAGGTCTGGTTTAGAAAATCTCGGATCTTGTTGATGTTGTTAAGGTGATAGAAAGCTGATCTGGTGACGGCTTTGACATGACTGGTAAAACTGAGATCAGAGTCTATTAGTACACCAAGATTACGGGCTAGCTCCTTAGACTTTAGAGATATTGAATCCAGATGTGCAGCTAGTTTGTGCCTCTCATGTCTATTCCCAAATACAATAGCCTCCGGTTTATCTTTATTCAACTGCAGAAAGTTCTGACCCATCCAATCAGTAATGTGCTCAAGGCATTTGCACAGTGAGTTGAGGAAACCATATTATTATTCGCACTGAGGGCCAAATAGATCTTAGTGTCATTTGCATAGCTGTGGAAAGACATCCCATAGTCCAGTAGGAAGCATATATAAATTAAATAAGAGCTGCCCAAGAACTGAGCCCTGGGGGACACCACAGGTCACTGACACAGTTTCAGATACAGGCACAGAGGATGGAGCACCAGTCTGAGAGAGTCGGTGCAGAGGATAGAGCACCAGTCTGAGACAGTCGGTACAGAGGATGGAGCACCAGTCTGAGACAGTCGGTACAGAGGATGGAGCACCAGTCTGAGACAGTCGGTACAGAGGATAGAGCACCAGTCTGAGACAGTCGGTACAGAGGATGGGGTGCCAGTCTGAGACAGTCGGTACAGAGGATGGGGTGCCAGTCTGAGACGGTCGGTACAGAGGATGGAGCACCAGTCTGAGAGAGTCAGTACAGAGGATGGAGCACCAGTCTGAGAGAGTCAGTACAGAGGATGGAGCACCAGTCTGAGAGAGTCAGTACAGAGGATGGAGCACCAGTCTCAGAGAGTCAGTACAGAG
Source organism: Prochilodus magdalenae (assembly GCA_024036415.1). Classification (NCBI taxonomy): domain Eukaryota; kingdom Metazoa; phylum Chordata; class Actinopteri; order Characiformes; family Prochilodontidae; genus Prochilodus; species Prochilodus magdalenae. The sequence goes on from JAMWET010006179.1 coordinate 256,060, forward strand.
GATGGAGAACCCGTCTGAGAGAGTCGGTACAGAGGATGGAGAACCCGTCTGAGAGAGTCGGTACAGAGGATGGAGCACCAGTCTGAGAGAGTCGTTACAGAGGATGGAGCACCAGTCTGAGAGAGTCGTTACAGAGGATGGAGCACCAGTCACATTCTTTGTTGGGCTTTCTTGATGATGGAGCTGATGATAAGAGTTGCACTTCAGGTCCTTGATGATTGTTGTACCCAGGAACTTGTGAGATCCCACAGCCTTCACAATTCTCTCCAGGATGGTGAGTGCTGGAGGGCTGGGGGCTTCTCCTAAAGTCCTCGGTCATTTCCACTGTTTTTGCTTTCAGCTCCAGAGGACTACCTGATCAACCATCCGTCTCTAAGCAGACTCGTCATCACCCTGGATGTATATATATATACACACATACATACATATGTAAATAAATAGTATATTTATTTATAAATATTAGTGTAAGGTAACTAGCCAGCAGACCCCTATAATATCTTTGTACGGTAACTAGCCTGAATAATTTAAAAAATAATAATACTAATACTGCCCCCTACTGGATTAATAAGGTAACTACATCCCTTATCACTGGTGAAATCATATTGAGCACATTCAATCAGTTATATAAACTGAATTAACGAGAAGCATCAGCAAAGTCCACAAACAATATGTAGTATATAAAAGTCCAGTCGTATGCAAATATTTGGATAGCCCTGGTCAAATTACATGAGGCTATTCTTTCTTTTTTTCTTCTTCTTTTTTTGGCTGGTTAATCATTTTTCATATAATAAAAGCACACATCCTCCACAGAGAACAAGCTAATATATGCCCTTGCCTCTATCAACACTCACTGCCTCACTAACCACACAGGAGCACTTTGTAGTGAGGTGTCCAGCAGCGCTGCTGTGTCTGATCCTCTAACACCAACACAACACACACTAACACACCACCACCACCACGTCGGTGTCACTGCAGTGCTAAGAAAGATCCACCACCCATATAATACCTGCTCTGTGGTGGTCCTCACCACTGAACAACAGAGTAACATAGTATGCAGAAACAGATGAGCTACAGTCTGTTACTGTAGAACTACAGAGTCAGGGTTCCTATAGTGGAGCTTATAAACTGGGCAGTGTGTGTAGATACAAGGAGGTGTACCTAATGAAGTGGCAGGTGAAGAATCTCTTCCTCAGAGAGCTTCAGAAAGGGAAGGACTTCATTCTTTAGAGTTTATGAGGAAATTGTAGACATCTGTGTTCGGTTAATTTACCCAGAGGTGTTTTAGCCGTGCCTCCAGTATGATCTCCTGATCTAATAGCACAGTCTAATAACATTTTTTGCCACTTATGTCATGTACTAATCAGCCCGCAGTGCTCACAGCAGAAATGGTCACGCTGCTGAAAGGCAGGGTTATTCAGAAGACAGTGGTTTAGCTTCAGTTCTGATATGTTAAATTTAAAACTACTATAGAGTGACCTGCTCCGAGTCTGTGTGCTGTCGGTTTAATAAGAACAGCTCCTAATAGCTTACACTTTACATTACAGAGTGTCTCCAGCTCACGTTAACCAGCCAGTTCCACTGAGAATGAAGAACAGGGCTTCAGTCTAACTATAGTGCAGACTGCTGATTTCATAAATGCTATAGCTCAGGATAATATACTTGGTCTGGGAATGTGCTTCACCAAAGCAGCACTCGAGTGGTCCTGTCTGGGGGGACAATAAAACAACTAGCCATGTGTTACTACTCTCCAAGGAGAAGTCTGTTTACCCCCACGAGATCTCCAGGTTTGTCCTGGTGGAACTGCCAAGAGAATGTGAGGTGTGATTTGTATACATGTATATATTGATGTATGTACGTACACACGTATATATTGCATGTACTGTATGTATGTATGTACTGTGTGTATGTACTGTATCTACTTTATCTATGTACTGTATGTATATATGTACATAGTGTATGTAGAGTATATGTATGTATGTAGTGTACGTAAGTACTGTATATACGTACTGTATGTATGTACATATGTAGTGTATATATGTACAGTGTATATACAGTATGTGTATGTATGTAGTGTGTGTGTGTGTATGCATGCACTGTATATATGGTATGTACTGTCTGTATGTACGTATGTCCTGTGTGTATGTATGCATATGTCCTGTATGTGTGTACTGTATGTACTGTATATATGTAGGTATGTATTTATGTATTGTATATATACACTGTATGTATGTACGTACGTACGGTATGTACTGTCTGTATGTATGTGTGTACTGTATGTATGTACATACGCTGTGTATGTGCTGTATGTACACAGTGTATGTACAGTATGTGTATGTATGTACTGTTTGTGTGTATTGTGTGTGTGTGTGTGTGTGTGTGTACGCATGCACTGTATATATGTTCTGTGTGTATGTACTGTAAATATGTAGGTATGTATGTATTTATGTGTTGTATATATACTGTATATATGTATGTATGTATGTACGTACGTTATGTACCGTCTGTATGCATGTGTGTACTGTGTGTGCATATGTACTCTATGTATTTATTTATTTATTTTCCATTTTGGGATTATTTAAAAGCCCCCAGGTGAGTTTCCACCACCTGCTCTGATTTTCCTCTACAAAACATGCTATTGATTTGGTAAGGCAAGATTTTAAAAAAAATCTCTTCTTAACAATATGACAGGAAAAAATAAGATCACTTTGATCCATTTATAATAATAATGTATGATTATGTAATGCAGATTTTGTATTAGGTTTTATTAATTATGGGTGGGTGGTGTGGCGAATCTATTAAAAACCACCCGTTAAATGAGTTTGATTACAAAACATGCATGAAAACGAAATGTGAAAAAGAAGAGAAGGCCAGTGTTTATATATTATTTATTTGACTCAGCCCATCTAACTCAAGCTTTACATTTGAACCAGAGGCTGTAGCGACCTGAATGACCTTACTCCCTTACTCACAGCTCCACCTGCTGGTCTGGCCTGGTTATACCTCTGGCTCCAAGGACATAATTTCCACCCTGCATTCCGTTCCGCCTCTGTTATGTGACGTCTGATTATTATGTTAACAGATTCCTGAAATATCTCCCTAAACTGTCAGAGGGGCTCTTCAGTCTATTCAACTACTGTGTTTCATAGGGCCAAATGTATGCTGTCTGTGAAGGGCTTACCTACACCACTGCACTACTACTGTGGATTTATGGATGTTAACAGTAATTCTGTTACACACTTAATGGCTAAAACACCTAACAGATCAACCTAACAGATCAGAACAATAGATCTACATCATAACACACATCTGGTCGAGGTGTTTCTACAAAGGCTTTTCAGTTCAGCACTCATGCCAAGCTTGTATTGTACTTTGCTACAAATGGCGGGAGGGCACAGAATCGACTTGGAAAGGGGGATCAGACGGCCACCAGAACCTGCTTACAGACATTCTGGCTTGTATTTTCACTAGTAATCATGACATAGTCAGGAAGCAAATGGTACATCATATCATTCCAGGGCAATTTTGCCTGCTTGCAAACGTGGGCCCTACGTGTCCGGTCACACAGTGTATACAACTAACTTCAGTAGATATCTCTACTACAGGGGTTGGACAATGAAACTGAAACACCTGTCATTTTAGTGTGGGAGGTCTCATGGCTAAATTGGACCAGCCTGGTGGCCAATCTTCATTAATTGCACATTGCACCAGTAAGAGCAGAGTGTGAAGGTTCAGTTAGCAGGTAAGAGCACAGTTCTGCTCAAAATACTGCAATGCACACAACATTATGGTTGACATCAGGGGCGTAGCAGCAAATTCTGGGCCCTGTACACTCTCAATGTCAGTGGGCCCCTATCCATGCCAGTACAAGAGGAACGTGAGAAAAAATGGGCCCCTCTCCCTACTCGGGCCCTGGGTAGTCTGGTCCACTTTTCCCCCCACTACCACGCCCATGGGTGACATAGCAGAGTTCAAAAGAGGACACATTGTTGGTGCACGTCTTGCTGGCGCATCTGTGACCAAGACAGCAAGTCTTTGTGATGTATCAAGAGCCACGGTATCCAGGGTAATGTCAGCATACCACCAAGAAGGACGAACCTCCACCAGCATCACGTAGTGACCTGGCCACTATCCTGCAAGAAGAATGGCTTAAAATCCCTCTGACCACTGTGCAGGACGCAGTATATGTCATTCCCAAGACGAACTGACGCTGTATTGGCCGCAAAAGGGGGCCCTACAACATACAAAAAAAAAAAAAAAATCATACATCTGATGATGTTTCACCTTCCCTATTGCTCAGGCCAATTCAATACATAATAAAACCACCCTGATTAAACCATCTGAGATCTGCAGACGCTGTTTGAATACCTGAGAATGTTGCACGTCCATGAAGTACGCACTTCCCTCTCACGATCATTGGGTTTCCTCACATTTCTAACGGGGAATTACACTGAATTTCCAAAACTGCATAAGCCAGTTACTCAGGATGGTATGATGTGTGGAGACTCTTCACAGTGGTGGCGGTAGGAACCAAGGCCCATGATGCCTACAGCTCAAATACAGCCATTGTATTTTTACCAGCTAGGTTTTTATGGCTATGTAATGTTGAAGATAGTAAAACGGTGGTAAAGCTTTTTAAAGCTGGTTCTCTGGGGACTATATTGCCTCATAACGGCCTGCATTCAGATCCCTGCCATGAACGAAGATCCAGCAAAGAGTAGCTTTCAAAGACGATTAAAATTGTCTTCATGTCTAGTTACCATCACCACCACAGTGACCAATTTTGACTCTAAGTGTTTCTAGAAATCACCCTTTGGGCATGACTTGGCTACCAAGGAATTTGGATCTCCCTTAAGATGTTCCAGTAGAAGCTATGGACAATGGGGAAAATAAATATCACGTACCCAAAATAACATGTACCCAATTGTATGAATGTAATCACCAACAGGCAAAACATAATCTATAAAGCAAAGCTCAGCAGCCTCGGCCCGTTAGAAGAGTGTGCCAAATGTTAGCATAGATTACGGCATGTTTAATCATGCGCGCTGGCACACGGCATGTTAAATCACGTCAGCCGTGTAGCCCTAATCTGAGCAACTGAACGACGGTACTGCGAGCGAGTGGAGTGAGTGGTTTGCTGCTGGCTGTTCTTTTAAGCTCACTGGGTTCTTTTATGCCTCGGCTTGGCTTGTTCGGGAGCTGCTTCTAAAGATCTTCAAAGCTTTGGAGATCAGAACCGTTCATACAAAACCAAACACTCTCTGGAAACGAAGGCCTCTTCAGAGCCGAACAGTTCTGAGCATGGAGAGTGATCGCTCCAATGGCACTGGGACACAATTCGGCAGCGAGTGCTCATTCTCAGCTCAACAGAATTTATCTGGCATGGTTTGGTAGCTGTGCTCAGGGCCGCAGAACTGTTTGAGGTGGGACACCTTAGATGATGTAGATATTCACTGGTCCTACATTTACATGCTGCTACTCCTTAACCCATTAGAAGCAGAGCCTGAGCAGCTGTAAAACAGTAGCAGCAATGACATTTTGAGTAGAGTAGCCGCATGAGTAGTCCATATTAGGAAAATCGGAAGTTCAGTTTGCCGAATAAATGTAGGCAGTGTACGACTTTCAGTCTAACAACAACAACTGCTAAACATCGTACAGTGCTGCTAACTGGGAGAGACCAGCTGGTTAGTGTTTTCTAAAGTCAGCTGTGCTCATCACAGAGCAGGTTCAGTTCTGAGTAACCAGCAGGTTTAGAAGATGAAGGGGGAACTAAGGGACCACAGATCAACACTGCTTTTATGTTGGGGTCACTTTTCACCCTATAATGTTTCTCGACCTCTCGGCCCTGCAGCTCCACTCTCCTGCATATGGTTGCTGTCCAAAGAAAAACATGAATCTGCATTTTTGTCCATTTTCACTTGCATGCATCATTTGAACACAGCAGCTGGTGTTTACACTGTGTGAATGTTTCATGATGAATGGGCCAATAGAGTTGGGCCAAAACCTCTTGGGAAGATGTCTGGTTCCATTGACTTCCATTCAAATTAAATGGTTTTTGCCCTCTCCTGTAAAGTTGCCATCTGTTTTTTGGACAGCGACGATATGTTAGTGTGCAGTGAGCAGGTTGTATGGATCAAGTATGGGAAAACACTGTGGTGGGCTTCCAGGACTACCATTAATTGAGAATACTTGAGTTCATGCCTTAAAGGGGAACCCCACCAAAACAAAGGAGGGTCTACATGTCTACATAATTTAATGGCTGACACATAACATTGTCATTCAGAGTGGTTTGGTTTTAGAGAAACTTCAGAATCGGAGTCAGAGTCGTTCACAGTAGTAGTAGTGACAGGAACCAGACGTCTGAAGAGTTTACAGCCTCTATAAGTCCGTCTCATAGTAAGCCCGAGTCGCCATTTGTGTCGCTCGCAGTACCGTCGTTCAGTTGCTCAGATTAATCCATTATGTAATTCATGGTGGTGGAGTACATACAGGGTGTCATGAGTGAAACTAGTGACCAAAGAAAACATCTTTCCAGCTTTTCTACTATTATACTAAGACCACACATAAAGCCACGTGTGTAGGTTCACTGGTGGTTTCAGAAAGCACATAAAATGGCTGGATGTGTGTTGTGGACACGGTAACTCCTGGTCACCATTTTACATCGCAGCACTCTGGATGAATCTGCCTAGACTTCGAGGAGTAATTTTTTAACTGGTGGAGTTTCCTTTAAGCTAGTTACCTTTCCTAAACATACAGGAAGTGTATAAAATGGCTACATGTGTGGGGTAAACATTAGAGCCCCCGGTTCCCATTACTACTTTACACCACACCACTCAAGTAGGTCTTTAAAAATGGTGGAGGTTTCCCTTCACACTGCTTACAGTTTTTATATCTTTAGAAAGTAAATAAACGGCTGCATTTGTGGTGTACACATTACAGACCATGACTGCATTCACCTCAAAGACTGAATTTCTTTATTTGGTGGAGTATCCCTTTTAGCCAGTCGCCTTTTCTAAGCATATAGGATGAGTAAGCATAAATAAATAAAACGGCTGCATTGGTTCCCATCACCATTCCACATCAAGTCACTCCAAACGGGCCTGCTCCCACGCCATGGTCTAAGCCTATCAGAATTTCAGAAATATCGGTGGACTTCCCCTTTAAGCTAGTCACATCTACTGCGCATTTTGGCCGTGCTTAAAGACCCCTCCACATTTCAGCTTTAAATGAGACCCTTTCTTTCACACTGCCTACCTGCAGCTTTAAAAGCCCGCAGCAAGGGACGCCTTCCCATACAGAGGCCGGCCACCATCACCAAACCTGTCGCAGAGCCCCGCCCACACGCCCTCCTTACCAAGGCTCTCATTGGCCCATACAAACCCACTGGGCTACGTGATCTGGCTCGCCATTGGCTAGCTCCAGCCGTCAGTCAGGCTGACAGGCATAGTGTGAAGGACGTGCCGGAGCGCGCACGGATACAGGCAGACAGGAAAAAGGGGGGCGGACAGAGTCCCTCTACCGGCACGACTTCACCGCATCTAGTTCTCTTCTGGTACCCGGCTGTCTTTTCCCCCCTTCTTTCTTTCTGTACCTTCACTTCCCTTCTGTGTCTGTCTGTGTTTTCGTGCATGTGAGCTGGGGACATGGCGCAGCCGGACAACAAGAAGTTCTTCGAGAACCTCACCGGAGCCGGGAAAGCGATTGCGGTTCTGACCAGCGGAGGAGATGCTCAAGGTAACTGGCGATGATCCGCCGTGAACGCGCCGGATGACATTGCCTGGGCTCCTAGAGGGCGAAGGCGCTCGAGAGATCGGAGCTTGGCTTCTTCTTTATTCCATCTCTCCGTTCCACCTTAAATAGTGCAGCATCGACTCCTGCGTATTAAGGTGGAATGGAGTGTTCGAATAAGCAGTAGCCAAGCTTGATCTCTCTCGAGTCAGATCTGATCTATGACTAGCCTGATGACTAATTCACCCAGGGATGCCTAGATGTGCACGTGCTACATCCTCGTTTCTGAGACATTTACTGTGGCAGCTCACACGTTGTAATCTATTGACCGCGCGCCTTTACGCCTGTATTTGGTGGCGATTCCAGCCCAAACCATCCTCTAGTTTATAGCTCATCCTCATCCTGTGCTAAGTCTCCTCGGGCACCGCATTGCGGAGTCTCTCTCCTTTTTTTTCCTCCTCATGTGACCGTCACGTAGCATCACGTGCCTGAACCTGCTCCCGTGCGTAAAGGTGAAAAGTCTCTTTGAATTTTTTATCCCTTCACTCTTTTATTCCTCCTCCTGTTCGTACGTTCTTAACCCATCTTGTCTGAAAGGGGCAACCAGGAAGTCAGCTCAGGCAGCTCAAGTGCTGTGGTGCTGGCTCACGGTGAGCTCGCGCATGCGCAGTGAGCGCAGCGGTAGACCTGAGCTGTGTGTGCGCCTCGCTGCTGGCAGTCACGGCTTCAATGGTGGAGGATGAGTAATAGTGAGATCTGCCCCTCGTGGTTGGAGCATCGTGGACGAGATTAGGGGAGCCCGCCGTGACGTCAAACACACAGGATGGTTCTTCAGGGGTTCTCGAGTGAATGCAGTGGTTTTTGTGTGGAACCATGGGTTCTATGAGTATAGGTGCATTGGTGAAGAGTGTGGTTCGGTGGATCCTTTTTTTTAAAGGGCTCCTCTACTGGGACAGGCTTGTGAAAATTCAAGAATCCTCAAAAATCCTTTTTGCTGATATATACAATTAAAAATTTTTTTTTTTTTATAAAGGTTGCATATAGAACCCTCCACAGCCTATTAGCCATCAATCTGAAGAACTCTTTCATGATGCAAAGATGGAGAAAGGACTCTTTAGCAAAGGGTTCTTTAAGTGGTCATAGTTCTGAATAGATACGTTCTCTTTTCTACAGAACCCTCAAGGAACCATCTTTTTTAAAGTGTGGATGCCAGAAGCCGTTTAAGCATGAGACGGTTGTATGATTCGAAAAAGAACCACTGCCTTTACTAAAGAACCCTTGAAGAACCATCTTATTGAAGGGTGTATGAGTGATCTGTGAGAAGACCCTGTTTTGTGTTACTGTGTATTAGATGAGGCCAGGAGAACTGTACTGGCTATGGCTGTGTGGCTACTGGCGCAAAAGTGCTATGCTCCATAAGGCTGTCTGATATTACGATAACTACACGAAGCGAGACATGATTAGCAAAATGATGGACCACTGACTGGATATGACTCAGAACTATTAGAATTAGATCTGATATCTCTATAAAACATAGCATAGCAAAACATTTCTTTACCATTACAAAAGCAGAAGTCGTCCATGTGTTAGATATATATAGGGACATGTCCAGCATTACCTCAACAGCTTTATCTGTAAGGACTACTATAACTGACTTATTGTATTATAGAAAACAGTGCTGCTATATCGGCGCTAGAGATTATCTGGTTTCACTGTGCACCTTGGCAAAGTTCCAGACCCTTAAAATGACCATTATCCAATATTAATAACCATAAACTGTGTTCAATTACTGCCCTTTAAAGTACACACATTGTATACTCCCCAGCATCTGTCCAAGTTATCAGCAGTCTCCCACATGCAGGCGCTACATGCGCTGCTTGTTTGTTCTGGATCAGGAGATACATGGCGTTAGCCATAGCGTACGTCTGAAGTGTGGTGGTATTTTGGTTTTCATAAAAGTGCAGAGGGAAACCTGAGAGAAGACACTCACTCCGTCTGCAGAGCATGCAGAACCTAAATCAATGGGAAGGAAGTCAGGTCTGTCTGTGAGTCGTCTTTGTGACCTTGAGGGCAGAAACCTAGTGTGGTTCTGATGTAAGTCAATGACAGCGATGATTTAAAACTTCATGTAAAAGTCTGAGTTTATGTATCATTGATTTTTGTACAGCACATTTGAACAATGCTGTGATCATACTAATATTATTACTACTAGTAATATGATCATTTGGCTATTGCGTATAATTGTAATATGGATTTTTCATACCACCTTTATTGGTATGTGGTACCATGCATTTTTTGATACAGTAGAAATAAAGAGTCAATTACATTTACAAGTCGTGATATGGCAAAAAGATTACACGTCCAGACGTCTCCATGATACGCAATATAAAAGAGGCAGAAAAAAACAAAAGTATGGTATAGTGTCCCACTGTAAGGCTCTAGCCATGAGCTAATGCTTTAGCCCCAAGCGGAGAAGCTAGTGGTCCAAGATAGTTTGGAATGAAATCTTTGTACGTTGAAGTTTCTAAAAAAATGTATCTATTTTTTTCTAAAAGCTACCATTTTGGAGATACAAGGCTTTCTGATTACAGTAGATATCATGCTATAACCCTTCCCTGATGTGTGTGTGTGTATATATATATATATATATACACATATCGTCACTGTCCAATGAAAAACATGTATCTCCACTTTTGTCCTTTTTTAGTTTTATGTATCATTTGAACACATCAGCTGCTGTTTACACTAAGTGAGAATCTCACGATGAATGGACCAACCAAAATACCTCAAAACTGTTCGGAAAGATGTCTGGTTCCATTGACTTACATTAAAGTTATATGAGGTTTTTGGCCTCTCCTGTAAAGTTGCCATTTTGGAGATGGAGTTGTTTTTCTTTGGACAGTGACGAGATTATATATATATATATATATATGTATACATACACATTTTTTCTAGTTGAATTCGGGTTAGTATGAGCCTTACTCAGTATTGCAAGCGTTAACCAGACAGAAAGTAGATTTCCAGCCAGCAAAGCCAGTATTTATTTCAATTTCATGAGTTTTAAACAGTTCTTCCAAAACAGTCTGAAGCACCCCGGAGATGGAATTCACTCCAGTTAGCTGCCAGGTCCTGGATGTTATGAGTGAAGTGTAGAAAGTAGGTTAGTAAGGTTAAACTCCTTAAACAAACTGTTTGGCAGGTGGGACACTGCTGCTATATGGACTCTACATCCTAGTTGTCATTATTTATGGAATACATCACTGAAAAGCGGTTCCACAGTACAGTAGTATGAATGAAATATCACCCAGCCTGTCATAAACATTGTAGGCACTTGGGCAGCTTTTCAGCTGTTTCTGTAACATATATGATAAAGCACCCATAAAATTTCCCTATAATACCTGACATGGGCATGTAAACATGTAGTGTGTTTGTAACAGCACAGCAGTGCACCAGTCGGAGCCTTTCTACCACGCACAGCTTCAGATGTAGCTCAAGTTTAAACGAAAGCAGCTGTGGATTAGTTTATGTGCTCGTTTACGTGACTCCTGGCTCACAACTCATGGAGCAAGAGTCTGAGGGGCTGAGTTTGTCTCGAAAATTTGGTGTCCCATTTGAACCAACCAGTGATCAGAGTCAAAGCTTCCATGGCAGAGTGGGTATGGAAATGGGAATTCCTTGGAAAGGAACGGTGTCCCAGGGAATTGTGTGCTAAAAAGACTAGAGAAAATAGAGATTTAACATATATGCTGTTGCTTCTGGGAAATAGAAAGCAGACACTACACAAATATGGAATTTCCCTGTGTAATGTGGGAGAAACCTATAGAAGGTTTTGACATCACTCCTGTACTGTAGTTCTGATTGGCTTATGCATAGTCCATTCTCTGCTAAACCTTGTCTTATAGATTTTTAACACTATGTATAGATTTGGCCTTAGGTTGTGGTCTGGATATGAAGCTCTTTTAAATGAATACATGTTAATTATTAATTTATTAAATTAACAAATTTAATTAATACATTCCCCACATGTTATTTTGTCTCATTATATCCAAGTACAAAATGAGTTGGGGCTTATGTACCAAAACACGTGACCTCTATTTATCCCCTAGAGCGAAACAGGCTGCATATTCCCCTGGGCCTTTACAGCTGATGATATGTAAATGACCCCTGTTCTGACCTTTGTCTCTTCTTTATGGTGCATCAATAAGCAAAGCAACCTGGGCTGAAATACTACCCATAAACTCAGCGTGACAGATCAGAGCTAAACTGCTGTAGGGTGGTGTAGTTACAGTAAATATGTTGGTTTGGGGTTATCACCATAGCTGTGTACTCAGAACGGGCTATTTTCCATACATGGAGTATATGGTATGGGGAGTCAGCAGTATGTCTTGAAGCTTTGGGGTTGTTTACAGCAGCTGGTTGTCCCTCATTCAAATGACTGCTGCCTTTCAACGCAGTCTTGAGGTTATTAAGCCCTTGCTGAAGATGGTGACTGATGGAGACTCTGGCAGTATGTATTGATTTGAACCCTGTGGAGGGTTGATAACATCAGCTGATGAGCTTCTGTAGGCAGTCGGCGTCTCAGCTGGAGCGTCAAAGGGGACTCAGTAAATCTAGAAAGCACTGAAGCGGATCTGGACTGGTGAGAGCAATAAACAGGTCTCAGACACTGTGAAATCAGAAAAACCGTCAATAGTGCCTCTATAATTCACATATATATGCAACATACTTCCAAAAGCGTCCTTCTTATAAGGAAGCACCCATTACTGGTACCCATCTCCATGTGGTTAAGCATTGCTAGTTGAATGGGCCACTCTGGAGCTCCTAAGCTCTAGCATCCTAAGCCAGATGTTGACTATATGGGTTTACAGTCTTCCAGCATGGGGCTGTGGAGCAGTAGGTCTGTGTTTTCTGGAGGTATGGAGCTTCATCCATAACATGAGTTGGAGTTCCCTAGAACATCAGTACCGGACCACAGTAATGCTGTTGTGGCTGTATGCAATCACATCCTCACAGCAATGGTTTAACTTGTAAAGTCCTCTGACAAAAGTAGAGGGTGTTATTGCAACAAAGGGGGAAAGAACCTCTCTGTTGTCTTTGCTATATTGAAAAAAAAAATAGTATGATGTAATATGCTGAAGCTGTAAAAAAAATTAATGCTCATTTCTAGACCAGCCAATCAGAGCACAGCTCATTTACATATGTTGGTCTTAAAGGAGAACTTTGTAGGACCTGTATGAAAATATTCTAAAATGAACTAAAATGATTAACAGGCTTTGAAGAAATATGAGGCATGTGAAGCCATCTGTTTATCACGTTACGGAGATATCGACTGATGCCAACCAGCCGTCTCACAATACCACGTTTCCCCCTAAGAGGTGATGCTGAATCACTGCAGCGTCCCACATGAGAGGTTGAAGGAGATGCACTGCTGTGTTTTAAGCTCTTGTCAATCATGTTAAAGATGCTGCTCCTAATTAGCTGTGAAAGAGTAAATACAACAACAGCTGATGCTCCTGGCAAGTGACCACTGCTGCCCGTTCTCAGCAAGAAACCACTTTCGACAGTCAACAACATAAGGGATATAAATAGAAGCAAAAAGGATGAAATCTGATGCTGGATGTTTCTTCTAGACCACTAAGGAGGGAGAAGAAGAGACATTGTCTAGTAATATGTTGGCCCCCATTGTTTGGGGTGTGATTTCGACAGTCCAATTTAGTAGCCACTCCTTTAACAGCCTGCTGAAAAGGTCAGTGTACACTGAGTGATGACTGTGGTTACTACCTAGAAGATAGATGCATCACAGTATTTAGTTTTTCTGATATTTAATAAGCTGCAGTAGACATAATAGAACCTGTAGTGCCACATATAAGAAAGCTGTAGTAATATCAACAACAAGTATTAGCCTACAACTACAATTATTTTAAATTCAGGATTGTCCAAACTGTGCTGCAGTGTAACTAGTTGAACAGGCCTAATTAAGCGCACTTAATTTACCACAGAAATTATTAAATTATTAAAATATCATCATTTACATTTATCTGATGCTCTAGAGCCACCTACAAGGTTAATCATATGGCCCAGTGTAGCGTTAGGAGTCTTGCCCAAGGACTCTTATTGATGTAGCACAGCGTAGTCATCCAGACCAGGATTTGGACCCCAGTCTCCCACATGTGGTGATGGGTCCCTGGCTGGTAGTGGTGTTATCCGCTGAGCTACACCTACCGCCATCATATCGCCCATCCCTACTATGTAGGATTTGTATTTTTGGATATTTGTATGTGTCAGACCTCCACAGGCAGATAAATCTGACTTTAGCAGGTGTGTGGAAAGTGTATTCAAAGAGAAATCAGTCAAAACTGAGTGAAGGCTGTGTCTTCTAAATATGTCAGTGCATTCTATACTATTACCACCATAAGCTCACCGGACAAAAAATGAGCCACCTGTGACTGAAGCATACTTGGAGGTGTGTAATACCAACACAAGCACCAATAACAGCCACCGCAGTGTTCAGACTCTCACAGAATTGTGCAGTTGGACCAGATTTGGTGGATGCCGTTCCTGGCACAATTCTGAGGAGAGTTTCCTTTATAGTGGACTTTTTTGTGCAGCGCCCTCTGCAGGAGCCTGAAGTTACTACCACTACACACAAAGTGGAGACAGGGCCGAGCCTTATACTTGAGTCTGTTTGTGTGCCGTTAATATGTAAAGGCATATGGTGTTGCCTAAGAAGCTCCCGTCCAATTTTTACCCGGTACTACTCAAAAGAAACACTGGGTGAGGAAACTTTTGCACACGTAGTGTAAACATCGGTTATGATACAAAACTGACAGCATATCTGTACGCAACATCAGACTTGCAGCTCCTTCAGAAGAGCAGTTTGCTTTGTGGTTTTGAACTGAGTTAGCATTATGCTACGGCTTCCCCACCATGTACGAAGAAATTACTTATCTCAAATACATGCAAATCTTTATTGACGCTCCCAGCTGACATTGGCTGACATATGTACATAGGAAGTGCTCGTCCTGACGCTTCAGTTTCTGAGGAATCGAGCTGTGCTGCTCGCATAGGTCCTCATGTTTAGTCTTGGTTTGGCTCAACGTGTTGCCTAGTAACTTCATTATGCGTCATCTACTGTTTCAGTGTGGGACAGTCTGGCAAACGGTGTGAAGCCAAACCCGCAGTGCATTTATTCGTACAGCCCAGCATAAGGCTGCACTCCGTTTTTAAAAGTTACAGCAAGCTGGTAATTTTTTCCTCCACTGCTCTCAGCAAAGCCTGCAATTAACTTCCTCTAAAGCCTCAGAAACACGGAGTCATGATAAAGGAGGAGCTCGAGGGAGTTTTACCAAACAAGGCAGGAAGGGAGAGAGAACTGAAAGAGGCATGTGCGTGCACACAGGCTTGGAAGGGAAACTCCACCACTTTTTCCAAAATTCCTGCATAACTTGATCGTTAGAAGTGAGCACTTCCAGGGCCCCTGAAAGGAGCCCCGTATGATCTTACATTACACAGAATGCTTATGAATGGGCTCAAAGATGCCTGAGACATTGTTTTATGATAGTTTGAGACTGAAGTGAGTTACATGCAAGCGGAACTGAGGTACTGGCTTTTTCTAAATGTGCCCCTATTTTAACATCATTAATATCATATATAAAACCCCAGACACGTTTAGATAGATAGATAGATAGATAGATAGATAGATAGATAGATAGATAGATAGATAGACACTTTATTGATCGCAGAGGGAAATTCAAGGAGTCAGTGTTGGTTTCGGATGGTAAATAAAATTCCTGACTCCTGGTTTCCATCACCACCACTATATAGAAAGATAAGTCTGTACAGTTCTCTACCAATAAAAGTTAAGCCAGTTTGGGTTGAGTTCCACCTTTTTAGTGACACCCCTACAGTGCCATATTTTAATTGGACATGCAAACCACCTATAAAAACATAAACATAAACATTTCTACAGACATTATATACTTTGGTCAGCAGCACATCGGTTTACACCTGAACAATATACAGCACCTGTCCGGCTTAGATGCCCAGTCAAGGTTACCACAGTGCCCTTTTTGTGGGTGTAATATGAGCCCAGAGCCTACGTGACGAGGAACGTTGTCACATGTGCGCTAGCGCCAAGTTGCATCTCTCTTCAAGTTTTATTGCAATTGCAAAACGCAGAGTGGTGGTTGCAGCAAAGCTTTGGGCCTACTTCTACTTCTGTATTCTATGGTTTTTCACCTTTACATTTTTGCATACTTTTATGGTCGATATGGGAACAAAGGCATTCAGACTGGTTTACAAAGCTTGCCAACTCAACACATACACCAATCAGCCATAACATTAAAACCACCTCCCTGTTTCTAAACTCATTTTCCATATTGTCAGCTCCTCTTACCACCTGTGAGCACCTTGTAGTTCTACAGTTACAGACTCTAGACCACCAGATTCTCAGTTTACTTTATTACCCCGTTCTTCAATGGTTAGGAGGACAGGACCACCACAGAGCAGGTATTATGTCTGGTCCACTCACACCAGCACAACACACACTAACACACCACCACCATGTCAGTGTCACTGCAGTGC
Organism: Prochilodus magdalenae; assembly: GCA_024036415.1. Taxonomy (NCBI): domain Eukaryota; kingdom Metazoa; phylum Chordata; class Actinopteri; order Characiformes; family Prochilodontidae; genus Prochilodus; species Prochilodus magdalenae. The sequence goes on from JAMWET010006179.1 coordinate 272,368, forward strand.
TGAGAATGACCCACCACCCACATAATACCTGCTCTGTGGTGGTCCTGTCTTCCTAACCATTGAAGAACAGGGTAATAAAGTAAACTGAGAATCAGATGGTCTAGAGTCTGTAACTGTAGAACTACAAGGTGCTCGCAGGTGGTAAGAGGAGCTGACAATATGGAAAATGAGTTTAGAAACAGGGAGGTGGTTTTAATGTTATGGCTGATTGGTGTATGTGTTGAGTTGGCAAGCTTTGTAAACCAGTCTGAATGCCTTTGTTACCATATCGACCATGAAAGTATGCAAAAATGTAAAGGTGAAAAACCATAGAATACAGAAGTAGAAGTAGGCCCAAGGCTTTGCTTCAACCACCACTCTGCGTTTTGCAATTGCAATAAAACTTGAAGAGAGATGCAACTTGGCGCTAGCGCACATGTGACAACGTTCCTCGTCACGTAGGCTCTGGGCTCATATTACACCCACAAAAAGGGCACTGTGGTAACCTTGACTGGGCATCTAAGCAGGACAGGTGCTGTATATTGTTCAGGTGTAAACCGATGTGCTGCTGACCAAAGTATATAATGTCTGTAGAAATGTTTATGTTTATGTTTTTATAGGTGGTTTGCATGTCCAATTAAAATATGGCACTGTAGGGGTGTCACTAAAAAGGTGGAACTCAACCCAAACTGGCTTAACTTTTATTGGTAGAGAAGTGTACAGACTTATCTTTCTATATAGTGGTGGTGATGGGAACCAGGAGTCAGGAATTTTATTTACCATCCGAAACCAACACAGATCCCTCTGCGATCAATAAAGTGTCTATCTATCTATCTATCTATCTATCTATCTATCTATCTATCTATCTATCTATCTATCTATCTATACGTGTCTGGGGTTTTATATATGATATTAATGATGTTAAAATAGTGGCACATTTAGAAAAAGCCAGTACCTCAGTTCCGCTTGCATGTTACTCACTTTATCATAAAACAATGTCTCAGGCATCTGCGAGCATATTCATAAGCATTCTGTGTAATGTAAGATCATATGGGGCTCCTTTCAGGGGCCCTGGAAGTGCTCACTTCTAACGATCAAGTTATGCAGGAATTTTGGAAAAAGTGGTGGAGTTTCCCTTCCAAGCCTGTGTGCACGCACATGCCTCTTTCAGTTCTCTCTCCCTTCCTGCCTTGTTTGGTAAAACTCCCTCGAGCTCCTCCTTTATCATGACTCTGTGTTTCTGAGGCTTTAGAGGAAGTTAATTGCAGGCTTTGCTGAGAGCAGTGGAGGAAAAAATTACCAGCTTGCTGTAGTTTTTAAAAACGGAGTGCAGCCTTATGCTGGGCTGTACGAATAAACGCACTGCGGGTTTGGCTTCACACCGTTTGCCAGACTGTCCCACACTGAAACAGTAGATGACGCATAATGAAGTTACTAGGCAACACGTTGAGCCAAACCAAGACTAAACATGAGGACCTATGCGAGCAGCACAGCTCGATTCCTCAGAAACTGAAGCGTCAGAACGAGCACTTCCTATGTACATATGTCAGCCAATGTCAGCTGGGAGCGTCAATAAAGATTTGCATGTATTTGAGATAAGTAATCTCTTCGTACATGGTGGGGAAGCCGTAGCATAATGGTAACTCAGTGCAAAACCACAAAGCAAACTGCTCTTCTGAAGGAGCTGCAGGTCTGATGTTGCGTACAGATATGCTGTCAGTTTTGTATCATAACCGATATTTACACTACATGTGCAAAAGTTTCCTCACCCAGTAGCACCGGGTAAAAACTGGATGGGAGCTTCTTAGGCAACACCATATGCCTTTACATATTAATGGCACACCAACAGACTCAAGTATAAGGCTCGGCCCTGTCTCCACTTTGTGTGTAGTGGTAGTAACTTCAGGCTCCTGCAGAGGGCGCTGCACAAAAAAGTCCACTATAAAGGAAACTCTCCTCAGAATTGTGCCAGGAACGGCATCCACCAAATCTGGTCCAACTGCACAATTCTGTGAGAGTCTGAACACTGCGGTGGCTGTTATTGGTGCTTGTGTTGGTAATACACACCTCCAAGTATGCTTCAGTCACAGGTGGCTCATTTTTTGTCCGGTGAGCTTATGGTGGTAATAGTATAGAATGCACTGACATATTTAGAAGACACATCCTTCACTCAGTTTTGACTGATTTCTCTTTGAATACACTTTCAACACATCTGCTAAAGTCAGATTTATCTGCCTGTGGAGGTCTGACACATACAAATACCCAAAAATACAAATCCTACATAGTAGGGATGGGCGATAATATGATGGTGGTTGGTGTAGCTCAGCAGATAACACCACTACCAGCCAGGGACCCACCACCACATGTGGGAGACTGGGGTCCAAATCCTGGTCTGGGTGACTACGCTGTGCTACATCAATAAGAGTCCTTGGGCAAGACTCCTAACACTACACTGGGCCATATGATTAACCTTGTAGGTGGCTCTAGAGCATCAGATAAATGTAAATGATGATATTTTAATAATTTAATAATTTCTGTGGTAAATTAAGTGCACTTAATTAGGCCTGTTCAACTAGTTACACTGCAGCGCAGTTTGGACAATCCTGAATTTAAAATTATTGTAGTTGTAGGTTCATTCTAATTGTTGTTGGTATTACTACAGCTTTCTTATATGTGGCACTACAGGTTCTATTATGTCTACTGCAGCTTATTAAATATCAGAAAAACTAAATACTGGGATGCATCTATCTTTTAGGTAGTAGCCACAGTCATCACTCAGTGTACACTGACCTTTTCAGCAGGCTGTTAAAGGAGTGGTTACTAAATTGGACTGTCGAAATCACACCCCAAACAATGGGGGCCAACATATTACTAGACAATGTCTCTTCTTCTCCATCCTTAGTGGTCTAGAAGAAACATCCAGCATCAGATTTCATCCTTTTTGCTTCTATTTATATCCCTTATGTTGTTGACTGTCGAAAGTGGTTTCTTGCTGAGAACGGGCAGCAGTGGTCACTTGCCAGGAGCATCAGCTGTTGTTGTGTTTACTCTTTCACAGCTAATTAGGAGCAGCATCTTTAACATGATTGACAAGAGCTTAAAACACAGCAGTGCATCTCCTTCAACCTCTCATGTGGGACGATGCAGTGATTCAGCATCACCTCTTAGGGGGAAACGTGGTATTGTGAGAGGGCTGGTTGGCATCAGTCGATATCTCTGTAACGTGATAAACAGATGGCTTCACATGCCTCATATTTCTTCAAAGCCTGTTAATCATTTTAGTTCATTTTAGAATATTTTCATACAAGTCCTACAAAGTTCTCCTTTAAGACCAACATATGTAAATGAGCTGTGCTCTGATTGGCTGGCCTAGAAATGAGTATAAATGTAAGATAAAGTGTACATTTTAAAGCAGTACATTTTTTACAGCTTCAGCATATTACATCATACTATTTTTTTTTTTCAATATAGCAAGGACAACAGAGAGGTTCTTCCCCCCTTTGTTGCAATAACACCCTCTACTTTTGTCAGAGGACTTTACAAGTTAAACCATTTCTGTGAGGATGTGATTGCATACAGCCACAACAGCATTACTGTGGTCCGGTACTGATGTTCTAGGGAACTCCAACTCATGTTATGGATGGAGCTCCATACCTCCAGAAAACACAGACCTACTGCTCCACAGCCCTATGCTGGAAGACTGTAAACCCATATAGTCAACATCTGGCTTAGGATGCTAGAGCTTAGGAGCTCCAGAGTGGCCCATTCAACTAGCAATGCTTAACCACATGGAGATGGGTACCAGTAATGGGTGCTTCCTTATTAGAAGGATGCTTTTGGAAGTATGCTGCATATATATGTGAATTATAGAGGCACTATTGACGATTTTTCTGATTTCACAGTGTCTGAGACCTGTTTATTGCTCTCACTAGTCCAAATCCGCTTCAGTGCTTTCTAGATTGATTGAGTCCCCTTTGACGCTCCAGCTGAGACGCCGACTGCCTACAGAAGCTCATCAGCTGATGTTATCAACCCTCCACAGGGTTCAAATCAATACATACTGCCAGAGTCTCCATCAGTCACCATCTTCAGCAAGGGCTTAATAACCTCAAGACTGCGTTGAAAAGCAGCAGTCATTTGAAAGAGGGACAACCAGCTGCTGTAAACAACCCCAAAGCTTCAAGACATACTGCTGACTCCCCATACCATATAGTCCATGTATGGAAAATAGCCCGTTCTGAGTACACAGCTGTGGTGATAACCCCAAACCAACATATTTACTGTAACTACACCACCCTACAGCGGTTTAGCTCTGATCTGTCCCGCTGAGTTTATGGGTAGTATTTCAGCCCAGGTTGCTTTGCTTATTGATGCACCATAAAGAAGAGCCAAAGGTCAGAACAGGGGTCATTTACATATCATCAGCTGTAAAGGCCCAGGGGAATATGCAGCCTGTTTCGCTCTAGGGGATAAATAGAGGTCACGTGTTTTGGTACGTAAGCCCCAACTAATTTTATACTTGGATATAATGAGACAAAATAACATGTGGAAAATGTATTAATTAAATTTATTAATTTAATAAATTAATAATTCACATGTATTCATTTAAAAAAGCTTCATATCCAGACCAGAACCTAAGGCCAAATCTATACATAGTGTTAAAAATCTATAAGACAAGGTTTAGCAGAGAATGGACTATGCATAAGCCAATCAGAACTACAGTACAGGAGTGATGTCAAAACCTTCCATAGGTTTCTCCCACATTACACAGGGAAATTCCATATTTGTGTAGTGTCTGCTTTCTATTTCCCAGAAGCAACAGCATATATGTTAAATCTCTATTTTCTCTAGTCTTCATAGCACACAATTCCCTGGGACACCAGTCCTTTCCAAGGAATTCCCATTTAGACACACTTTGCATTTAGTCACATGGAAGCTTTGACTCTAATCACTGGTTGGTTTAAATGGGACACATGGCACCAAATTTTCGAGACAAACTGCCAGCCCCTCAGACTCTTGCTCCATGAGTTGTGAGCCAGGAGTCACGTAAACGAGCACATAAACTAATCCACAGCTGCTTTCGTTTAAACTTGAGCTACATCTGAAGCTGTGCGTGGTAGAAAGGCTCCGACTGGTGCACTGCTGTGCTGTTACAAACACACTACATGTTTACATGCCCATGTCGGGTATTATAGGGAAATATTATGGGTGCTTTATCATATATGTTACAGAAACAGCTGAAAAGCTGCCCAAGTGCCTACAATATTTATGACAGGCTGGGTGATATTTCATTCATACTACTGTACTGTGGAACCGCTTTTCAGTGATGTATTTCATAAATAATGACAACTAGGATGTAGAGTCCATATAGCAGCAGTGTCCCACCTGCCAAACAGTTTGTTTAAGGAGTTTAACCTTACTAACCTACTTTCTACACTTCACTCATAACATCCAGGACCTGGCAGCTAACTGGAGTGAATTCCATCTCCGGGGTGCTTCAGACTGTTTTGGAAGAACTGTTTAAAACTCATAAAATTGAAATAAATACTGGCTTTGCTGGCTGGAAATCTACTTTCTGTCTGGTTAACGCTTGCAATACTGAGTAAGGCTTATACTAACCTGAATTCAACTAGAAAAAATGTGTATGTATACATATATATATATATATATATAAATATAATCTCGTCACTGTCCAAAGAAAAACAACTCCATCTCCAAAATGGCAACTTTACAGGAGAGGCCAAAAACCTCATATAACTTTAATGTAAGTCAATGGAACCAGACATCTTTCCGAACAGTTTTGAGGTATTTTGGTTGGTCCATTCATCGTGAGATTCTCACTTAGTGTAAACAGCAGCTGATGTGTTCAAATGATACATAAAACTAAAAAAGGACAAAAGTGGAGATACATGTTTTTCATTGGACAGTGACGATATGTGTATATATATATATATACACACACACACATCAGGGAAGGGTTATAGCATGATATCTACTGTAATCAGAAAGCCTTGTATCTCCAAAATGGTAGCTTTTAGAAAAAAATAGATACATTTTTTTAGAAACTTCAACGTACAAAGATTTCATTCCAAACTATCTTGGACCACTAGCTTCTCCGCTTGGGGCTAAAGCATTAGCTCATGGCTAGAGCCTTACAGTGGGACACTATACCATACTTTTGTTTTTTCCTGCCTCTTTTATATTGCGTATCATGGAGACGTCTGGACGTGTAATCTTTTTGCCATATCACGACTTGTAAATGTAATTGACTCTTTATTTCTACTGTATCAAAAAATGCATGGTACCACATACCAATAAAGGTGGTATGAAAAATCCATATTACAATTATACGCAATAGCCAAATGATCATATTACTAGAAGTAATAATAGTAGTATGATCACAGCATTGTTCAAATGTCCTGTACAAAAATCAATGATACATAAACTCAGACTTTTACATGAAGTTTTAAATCATCGCTGTCATTGACTTACATCAGAACCACACTAGGTTTCTGCCCTCAAGGTCACAAAGACGACTCACAGACAGACCTGACTTCCTTCCCATTGATTTAGTTTCTGCAGACGGAGTGAGTATCTTCTCTCAGGTTTCCCTCTGCACTTTTATGAAAACCAAAATACCACCACACTTCAGACGTACGCTATGGCTAACGCCATGTATCTCCTGATCCAGAACAAACAAGCAGTGCATGTAGCGCCTGCATGTGGGAGACTGCTGATAACTTGGACAGATGCTGGGGAGTATACAATGTGTGTATTTTAAAGGGCAGTAATTGAACACAGTTTATGGTTATTAATATTGGATAATGGTAATTTTAACGGTCTGGAACTTTGCCAAGGTGCACAGTGAAACCGGATAATCTCTAGCGCCGATATAGCAGCACTGTTTTCTATAATACACTAAGTCAGTTATAGTAGTCCTTACAGAGAAAGCTGTTGAGGTAATGCTGGACATGTCCCTATATATATTTAACACATGGATGACTTCTGCTTTTGTAATGGTAAAGAAATGTTTTGCTATGCTATGTTTTATAGAGATATCAGATCTAATTCTAATAGTTCTGAGTCATATCCAGTCAGTGGTCCATTATTTTGCTAATCATTTCTCGCATCGTGTAGTTATCGTAATATCAGACAGCCTTATGGAGCATAGCACTTTTGCACCAGTAGCCATACAGCCATAGCCAGTACAGTTCTCCTGGCCTCATCTAATACACAGTAACACAAAACAGGGTCTTCTCCCAGATCACTCATACACCCTTCAATAAGATGCTTCTTCAAGGGTTCTTTAGTAAAGGCAGTGGTTCTTTTTCGAATCATACAACCGTCTCATGCTTAAACGGCTTCTGGCATCCACACTTTAAAAAAGATGGTTCCTTGAGGGTTCTGTAGAAAAGAGGGACGTATCTATTCAGAACTATGACCCCTTAAAGAACCCTTTGCTAGAGTCCTTTCTCCATCTTTGCATCATGAAAGAGTTCTTCAGATTGATGGCTAATAGGCTGTGAAGGGTTCTATATGCAACCTTTATAAAAAAAAAAAATAAATAAAAAAAATTGTATATATCAGCAAAAAGGATTTTTGAGGATTCTTGAATTTTCACAAGCCTGTCCCAGTAGAGGAGCCCTTTAAAAAAAAGGATCCACCGAATCACACTCTTCACCAATGCACCTATACTCATAGAACCCATGGTCCCACACAGAAACCACTGCATTCACTCGAGAACCCCTGAAGAACCATCCTGTGTGTTTGACGTCACGGCGGGCTCCCCTAATCTCGTCCACGATGCTCCAACCACGAGGGGCAGATCTCACTATTACTCATCCTCCACCATTGAAGCCGTGACTGCCAGCAGCGAGGCGCACTCACAGCTCAGGTCTACCGCTGCGCTCACTGCGCATGCGCGAGCTCACCGTGAGCCAGCACCACAGCACTTGAGCTGCCTGAGCTGACTTCCTGGTTGCCTCTTTCAGACAAGATGGGTTAAGAACGTACGAACAGGAGGAGGAAAAAAAGAGTAAAGGGATAAAAAATTCAAAGAGACTTTTCACCTTTACGCACGGGAGCAGGTTCAGGCACGTGATGCTACGTGACGGTCACATGAGGAGGAAAAAAAAGGAGAGAGACTCCGCAATGCGGTGCCCGAGGAGACTTAGCACAGGATGAGGATGAGCTATAAACTAGAGGATGGTTTGGGCTGGAATCGCCACCAAATACAGGCGTAAAGGCGCGCGGTCAATAGATTACAACGTGTGAGCTGCCACAGTAAATGTCTCAGAAACGAGGATGTAGCACGTGCACATCTAGGCATCCCTGGGTGAATTAGTCATCAGGCTAGTCATAGATCAGATCTGACTCGAGAGAGATCAAGCTTGGCTACTGCTTATTCGAACACTCCATTCCACCTTAATACGCAGGAGTCGATGCTGCACTATTTAAGGTGGAACGGAGAGATGGAATAAAGAAGAAGCCAAGCTCCGATCTCTCGAGCGCCTTCGCCCTCTAGGAGCCCAGGCAATGTCATCCGGCGCGTTCACGGCGGATCATCGCCAGTTACCTTGAGCATCTCCTCCGCTGGTCAGAACCGCAATCGCTTTCCCGGCTCCGGTGAGGTTCTCGAAGAACTTCTTGTTGTCCGGCTGCGCCATGTCCCCAGCTCACATGCACGAAAACACAGACAGACACAGAAGGGAAGTGAAGGTACAGAAAGAAAGAAGGGGGGAAAAGACAGCCGGGTACCAGAAGAGAACTAGATGCGGTGAAGTCGTGCCGGTAGAGGGACTCTGTCCGCCCCCCTTTTTCCTGTCTGCCTGTATCCGTGCGCGCTCCGGCACGTCCTTCACACTATGCCTGTCAGCCTGACTGACGGCTGGAGCTAGCCAATGGCGAGCCAGATCACGTAGCCCCGTGGGTTTGTATGGGGCCAATGAGAGCCTAGTAAGGAGGGGCGTGTGGGCGGGGCTCTGCGACAGGTTGGTGATGGTGGCCGGCCTCTGTATTGGGAAGGCGTCCCTTGCTGCGGGCTTTTAAAGCTTGCAGGTAGGCAGTGTGAAAGAAAAGGGTCTCATTTAAAGCTGAAATGTGGAGGGGTCTTAAGCACGGCCAAATGCGCAGTAGATGTGACTAGCTTAAAGGGGGAAGTCCACCGATATTCTGAAATTCTGATAGGCTTAGACCATGGCGTGGGAGCAGGGCCCGTTTGGAGTGACTTGATGTGGAATGGTGATGGGAACCAATGCAGCCGTTTTATTTATTTATGCTTACTAATCCTATATGCTTAGAAAAAGGCGACTGGCTAAAAGGGATACTCCACCAAATAAAAGAAATTCAGTCTTTGAGGTGAATGCAGTCATGGTTCTGTAATGTGTACACCACAAAATGCAGCCCGTTTATTTACTCTTCTAAAGATATAAAAACTGTAAGCAGTGTGAAGGGAAACCTCCACCATTTTTAAAGACCTAACTGAGTGGTGTGGTGTAAAGTAAGCAATGGGAACCGGGGGCTCTAATGTTTACCCCACACATGTAGCCATTTTATACAACATCCTCTATGTGTTTAGGAAAGGTGACTAGCTTAAAGGAAACTCCACCAGTTAAAAAATTACTCCTCGAAGTCTAGGCAGATTCATCCAGAGTGCTGCGATGTAAAATGGTGACAGGAGTTACCGCTGTCCACAAACACACATCCAGCCATCTTTTATGTGCTTTTCTGAAACCACCAGTGAACGTACACCAAGTGGCTTTATGTGTGGTCTTTAGTATAATAGTAGAAAAGCTGGAAGAAAAGATGTTTTCTTTGGTCACTAGTTTCACTCATGACACCCTGTATGTACTCCACACCATGAATTACATTCATAATGGATTAATATGAGCAACTGAACGACGGTACTGCGAGCGGACACAAATGGCGACTCGGGCTTACTATGAGACGGACTTATAGAGGCTGTAAACTCTTCAGACGTCTGGTTCCTGTCACTACTACTACTGTGAGTGAACGACTCTGACTCCCGATTCTGAAGATTTCTCTAAACCAAACCACTCTGAATTGACAAATGTTATGGGTCAGCCATTAAATTATGTAGACATGTAGACCCTCCTCAGTTTTGGTGGGGTCCCCTTTAAGGCATGAAACTCAAGTATTCTCAATTAGAATGGTAGTCCTGGAAGCCCACCACAGTGTTTTCCCATACTTGATCCATACAACCTGCTCACTGCACACTAACATATCGTCGCTGTCCAAAAAAAACAGATGGCAAACTTTACAGGAGAGGGCAAAAACCATTTAATTTGAATGGAAGTCAATGGAACCAGACATCTTCCCAAGAGGTTTTGGCCGCAGTTCTATTGGCCCATTTCATCATGAAACATTTCACACAGTGTGTAAACACCAGCTGCTGTGTTCAAATGATGCATTTGAAAGTGAAAAATGGACAAAAATACAGATTCCACATGTTTTTCCTTTGGACAGCAACTCATATGCAGGAGAGTGGAGCGTTGCATGGGCGCGATAGAGGATCCTTCAGGTCGAGAAACATTATAGGGTGAAAAGTGACCCCAACATAAAAAGCAGTGTTGATCTGTGGTCCCTTAGTTCCCCCTTCATCTATTCTAAACCTGCTGGTTACTCAGAAACTGAACCTGCTCTTGTGATGAGCACAGCTGACTTTAGAAAACACTAACCAGCTGGTCTCCCCAGTTAGCAGCACTGTACGACGTTTAGCAGTTGTTTGTTGTTAGACTGAAAAGCGTACACTGCCTACATTTATTCGGCAAACTGAACTTCCGATTTTCCTTAATATGGACTACTCATGCGGCGTACTCTCAATCAAAATGTCATTGATGCTACTGTTTTACAGCCCTGCTCAGGCTCTGCTTACTCAATGGTTACGGAGTTAGCAGCATGTAAATGTCAGGGACAGTGAATATCTACATCATCTAAGGTGTCCCACCACTCAAACAGTTCTGCGTCCCTTGAGGCACAGCTATCCAAACCATTGCACAGCAGAGAAAGTGTTGAGATGAGAATGAGCACTCGAGTGCCGAATTGTGTCCCAGTGCCATGGGAGCGATCACTCTCCATGGCTCGAAAAAAAACAGTTCGGCTCTGAAGAAGGCCTTCGTTCCCAGAGAGTGTTTGGTGTTGTATGAACGGTTCTGATATCCAAAGCTTTGAAAAAAGGGGGGGGGGATTCCTTTTTAGAAGGCAGCTCACGAACAAGCCAACGCCGAGGCATAAAAGAACCCAGTGAGCTTTAAAAAGAACAGCCAGGCAGCAAACCACTCACTCCACTCGCTCGCCAGTTACGTCGTTCAAGGTGCTCAGATTAGGGCTACACGGCTGACGTGATGTAACACGCGGGTCCATTTTTTGCCGATGGCATGATTAAACATGCCGTAATTCTATGCTAACATTTGGCAACACGCTTCTAAACAGGCCGAGGCTGCCTGAGCTTTGCTTTTATAGATTAGTTTTGTTTTGGCCTGTTGGTGATTTAAATTCATACATTTTAGGTACATTGTTATTCTGGGTACATGGAGATTTATTTCCCCCATTGTCCGTGAAGGCATATACTGTGAAAACATCTAAGGGAGATCCAAAATTCCTTGGTCAGGCAAAGTCATGCCCAAAAGGGTGATTTCTAAGTGTTGGAGAAACACTTAGAGTCAAAATTGGTCACTGTGGTGGTGATGCGTAACTAGACCATGCAGCAAATTATTAATCGTCTTTGAAAGTACTTATTTGCTGGATCTTCGTCATGGCAGGGATCTGAATGACAGGCCGTTTATGAGGCAATATTAGTCCCCAGAGAACCAGCTTTAAAAGC
>JAMWET010006180.1:0-290008 GCA_024036415.1 Prochilodus magdalenae
AAGTCGTGAGAATGGCCAATATGAGAATATCAGCTGATAAATATTGTGGTTTCTTGTGTGCATGATGTGTGTGTGCTTGCATGGCTTTGGTGTCCCGCAGAGACTACTGTGTTGGCCCATGGTGAGCTAGGGTATATGCTTGGATTACAACACTGACACCGCTTGACGTCTTCCCCCCCAACCACCCAGCTAGGATCATCTCTATTCAAGAAACAGCTAGCTGCAGCGGCGCACACACACTCATAAACACACCATTAGATTTACGGAAATGAGGAGAGCAGGGGACGACATCTTATTCCAGTTTAATTCCTTTAGAGCGAAAAGCGTTTAATTTAGAAACATAATAAATAAATAATCAGGGGCTGCTATCAGGTGCTTTTGTGAAGGGTATGTGTGTAAATGTAGGCGAGCAGCAGGAATAGAGAATAATAATCACAGCCCCGTTTGTTAGCAGAAAGTTCACGTCGACTGACACACTCTAGCCCAGTTCGATTAATGTCTCTTTTAGTAGATTCTCAGTGATCCGAGGATGCTGCTCAGTATGTTCGGAGCATGCTATGTAGATATGGCAGCGGCAGACTCAGAATAGGCCATACACAAAATAATGCCAGATGAATGCTGCCCCCCATAGATTAAAGCTAGCATGTGAGGGAAGTTCCGGGTCACTGTCACAATCAATGAACCTATCAATCTTTGCCTCAATTCACTTCGGATCTAGAGCCTGTTTTGCTTTAGCAGACAATTTAGCCGAAAACAATCTAATGCCCCATGCCTAAGCTGTTGCTCCTACTGTCGCAGTCTGAGTGCGTAAAGAGTACAGCAGACCTGCTAATGGCCAGGTACCTTGCGGAAGGATCTATTATATCAGGGCAGTGGTTGGAGCAAAAACCAGCCCCCCCCCAAAAGTAATTGAGATTGCCGACGCAAATGAGATGAACAAATGAAATCCCAAAGGCGAATACAGAATGCTTGTAAGGTCAGCCAGACACGAACCATTCTCCCAGGCACAAGCATGATTTAAACTGATAAAGTTCTTAGCGCCTAGCATACCAATATATTTTGATAACCATGTAGGTTTCATGTTTAGGTTATCAGTGTCATTGGTGCACACAACAATGTCAGGACATTTATGGCATTGCACAATGCTTGTGGATGAGCGCCCACTCAGCCGTTAATGGTCTCTACCAGCAGGACAACATATGTACACATAAATACACATATTAAAATAAAAGAGGATAGGCAAAGCAGATATAAGTTAAAATAAACAAAAAATATACACAAAAATATACAAAAAAATACAGAGATATATACGAAAAGACCAGGAGGGCGTCTGTAGAAAATTTTCTCTGATATGTACTCTGATAATGTATGTCCTTAATCGTAGACGATGGATGATAAGTAATATGTTGAAAGAAACCAAAACCCGGGACCATCTCATCCAACGACAAAGCCAAGTCATAATAAACTACCCAAGCTACATAGAAGTGTAACTCGAGAAAGTGAAGTTTTTTATTATAAATATAAATAATAACAGAAAATGAAGGGAAAAAATGATTCAATTTTACCAGAACAGCACTCGAGCTACCGATCCGCAGCTCAGAATGAATATTGAGGCACAGAGACACAGGCCCAGAGTCCAAATAATGTTATCTAAATGAGACAAGGTCAGCAGGCCAAATAAATGTTGCTGATAGAGACAAAGGCAATGAGTCCAAAACTAATGTTATTGATAGCAGACTATGAGGCAGAGTCCACAATGATGTTGTTTAATTTATGCCTATGTAATCTTTTATTTGCAGTTTAATTTGTTTAGAATTAAAGAATGAATGTATTTAGTATGATATTGTATTATAGGTCCCATACTCACACTTACTTTTGCTAAAATAGCTTTATGGGGCATGTGTTAGATAACTTTATGTATGCTAGTCAAAATATAATAGTACGCCCAATAAGAACATAAAATTTGAATGTATATTCAAGAATAATATGGTATAATGGTTGATGTTTAGGAGAATGAGGCTGCTAGACTGCCAAACAATAAATACATGAATATCACAAACAACTTTAAATGGCATTATGTTGCTCTACTATACTAAAAACATATGTGTTTTCTAGGCTTAGCCATGACAAGATGCACGTGAGCATTCGCTGTTTTTCATTATTTTTTTTTTTTTTTGTTCTTTTTCTTCCCATGCTATATAACTAGTGCACATACTCTCAGAGAAGAAGTACAAATTTCATGGCCTCTTAACCGCTGCCTGATAAACGGACAATAGCCAGAATCACGAATCCCCGTCAAGCATACGTGCATCGCCCATTCCCTATGACCCTGAGGTATTTTCCTTATATCCAGAATAGATAAGAGAGCTAGTTTACGCTTTCAGTTGTTTATCAATGAGCCAGCAGATCCTGTTTTCTGCAGATACACTTATACGGCGCTATGCAGTGTGCGGAATCATAAAGCTGCCTAGTCTTACATAGAGGGACTTGCACTCCACAATATGCTTTAATTTCAGGCTACAGAGAGTGGCGTTAACTGAATCTCACACAAAGCTGAAATCCTGTGCTGTTGCGATCCTCAAAATTCGAGCTACACACATATAACTTACACTATTATTATCTATTATTCTCTCTTTTTTATTTCAGCACGTATTTATGTGCTTAACACAGCACCGCACTATGCAGAATATCATGACTGCAGGTAATCGTAACAAGACTGAAAGTTCCCTATGCCCACGGCGCCAAGTTGACTCCCAAACTTTATAGGGGTCAAAGTTCATGACAGCGACATCACTATAATATTATCAAGGCGGCACTGAGCCTATATTGGACGCTTAGGACTATACTAAGGGGTGGGAGTATGCGACAATGAAGACTGTAAAGCATACTGCGTTTAGACCACAATCATATTTTAAATTATATTAGTATGCCCGTGTAGGGCCTCCTTTAGCGCCGCCAATACAGAGCCGATGATTTGGGCCAATGTCCCCCCGTCGGTGTATTTATGTTATTTGGGGGGGGAGATACAATCCTGGGTTACGCTAGCCCGAGACGCGTCCCTTTAATAGACTTTGCCATCATCTTGCGCTCTTGCGATCCACAGATTAGATCCTGTATGGGTTGTGGTTCGTCATTCTTGGTGGTATGGGTCTGACATTACCCTATGTACCGGGATACGTGCTCTGATACCATCTAACAAAGACTTAAGCTGTCTTGCGTCACAGATAGCCGCCAGCAAGACGTGGCACCAACAATTTGTCATCTTTTGCAACTCTGGTATGTCACCCTATAATGTTTAATATTCGTAGTGCATACTCTCGCTCCATTACTGGCGTGCCAATTTCTGCCCAATTAATGAAGATTAGGCTCACCAGGGCTGCATCCTAATTTATACATAATGATAGACCTCCCGACTACTAAAATGACAGGTGTTTATCCAGTCTTCATTGTCCAGCCCCCTGTATAGCTCACTCACTATGCAGATGCCGGCTCAATCCTAAAAAACATTTTCAACACTATTCACAATTCCACAGCAAGACAGTTAGAAACAATCAATAAAGCATGATACTAAACATTAAACTGAATGCCAGCTCTGGGGACGTGCCAAATCCAAGATAGAACTGCCGTGCGTTTACGCGCGTGATAGCAATGGCGCGGGCGGTCTTGAATTCCCTGTGAGAGGAAGCAATACACGAATAACAGCTAGAGCAATTTCAGCCGGCGCAGTCCTTCACAAGAAATCAGGACAGTGTGAGAGATTGACAGTCACCATGAATTATAGCCAGCCAGGGCCGACCTGCGCGCTCTATCTAGCCTCTAGGAAGTGCTCCGGAATCGGAGGATATTTTAACATTTTATCAGGACGCATCCGGTCTGTCAAAACAATCTTTTGGGCTCTCTTTGGGGGGTTCTTTCGTCTACGCTCCCACAGGCAGGTGCAGCCAGAGATAGAATCTCCTTTGTCAGTGTTACTAGGTCCCCACTATAAAAATCACAGTGCCAGCGTTCTACTATGCATGCAAAGTGCGATGTATCAGTGAGCAGTTAAAGCACGATGCGGGGTAATATCGCGCCGCAGGATGCACCTCTTACTTGATGTCTTATCCGTAGTTGTAAAGCTAAGGTCTTAAATCAAAATCATAGGCCCACTAAGAAACCACTATATCTAATTTTAAGGTCCGGAGTCTGAAGATGTCATACGGATATATAATATTATAAGCTCAACAGCCACTTTTCTTGTGGCTGACTAGTGACATTACAGGAGTAGCAGTATTCAGGCCACATGGCAGCACAGAACCGGTGCATAATTTTTTACTTGTCATCCAAAACAGTCATTACTAAACCCAGGTCAGACAAGAATTATTATTCTGAGAAACACCAGCAGCCCCCGATCTCTTCTGACATCTGGGGTCTTAGATTTATATTTTTTTTTTTTTTATATGCCATATACAACAAACTTTATGCGCCAGCTACACATACCTTTGCAGACTCCAATAAACCACTGAGCCTGCTGACTTCTCACTGGTGGAAAGGGATATGCCGACAGTAAAGCATGTATAATTTTTCCGATTTTGAATCAAGAACCCCCCAACCCCCCGCAAGTGTGCAGCACTGACTTTCTCTGCTTTCTTGCTCGAAGAAATGCAAAGGTTTAAAGTGCCATGTTCTAGTGCAGAGAGATGAACAGTTGTTATAGTCGGGGGGCACCAAAGTCCTACATATGGTTAATTAAGGGGCCCTATTTTGGAAAATAATGCCTGTTTTTTCTTCCGATTGAATTCTTATCCTTTGTTTATGCATATAGGGCTCCCGAAATAACTTGTGATATGGCCTTCAATCCTATGACTACAATGAATGTTGCTGTCTTCCTTACACAATCACTTGTCTAAGACATGAAGGCTACACTGCTGTGTGCTAGTCAGGTTCTGCCTCTCTACTGACCTTTCATTGTGATACAAAGTTGATGCCAAAATAGCAAGAGCCCTAGGATGTTCGATGGCCCACATTTAACTTTATACTGTTTATGTAATACAACTGTCAAAATCAAAATAGCAAAAGCATTAAAATGCATAGAGTAATTAGTAAACCATGCCTGCCTCCTTTCCATAAAGAACTGCTTAGTCAGTGACACACCAAAGACAGCGCTTTCTAATATAGTTATCGTTGCTGCCTGATAGGCTGCATAGAATGTAGCGTTGATTAATTTAATAAGTGCATGGCATGGGCCCTCTTTTTAAACTCCCTGCTCCCATGCATCTATCCATCTCTCATTTTTTATGACAGACCACTTTTTGCAGATTTATTGCATCACTTCCTTTATACAGAACTTTATTCATTATTTTTTTATATATTGCATAGTATGTATATATGCATTTTACTTTGCACTAGGAGGACAGGGCTAGGTCGGCCTTTTGTACAAGAACAGTTAACTCATAACATTGGCTGCATGTCATGCTGCTAATATGGGCTCGACTTATCACGTCATGCTTAATACTGTCAGAGATCGACCATTCACAGGGACTTTTAATTACTCTGTGGCTATGCATGTTATTTGAAAGGGAATCATAACTGTATGTCTGAGCTGACCACGCGATATGAAGGGTCGACAGATGGTATCTGACACTAAATTTGTGGGTAGATGTAGGATAATGGATAAAATTAGTTAGCAAAGTTGGCTATTAGAATCACTGATTGACCATGACATTGTAAAACCGTTCATGGGTGATGTTATTATCTTCTTCTGTCTTGTCGAAGGCCTTCCCCCCTAGGGCGGCTGAAATAAACTCATAAAACTATAAGTGGTGCATTAATGAATAGCACCTTGTTTACAGAAACGGAGGAACGCAGTTAAATACGGCAAATACTCATACCAATGTGTATAAGCTGCTGATTTTGATGATGTAGTATCTTATTGAGGTAAGAGCTAATAGTACTTAATTTCAATAAGAGACTGCAAAATCATGACTTCTTGGTAATTTATATGTGTAAGATGGTGTGTATTATAAGTTTTAAAGCTATCATAAGGTTGAGAACTGTCTATAACTTTTTATTTTGGCAATAACTTTGTTTTTCATCATATGTCTTAATTTGATGACCATACATAATGATGCAATAGTATTCATAAAATAGCAAGAATTTCTATTTTCGAAGAAATAGTGAATATCTTATGAGCTAGTTTGAAGACAAGGTTGCTTCTTTAAGATTTGCTCCTAAATTTAATTTTATTAAGCATAAAGGAATTAACATAAAGATGTATTGACTGAGTAGGCAGAAGCAAGTTAACTACAATTACTACGGGGTTGTCCATGAAGCCATATGTAAAACGCAGTTCATTTCATTTGCTAGTTTAATGAATTGTTAATATTAGGTGCTTTTCTCTAAAAAAAAAAAAAAGCCTTAATATTGCATTCACTGGTCGCCTAGATAACAGGTCCGCCTTTAATGAATGTTCTCAGGTGTCTTTGGCCGCAGCCCTGGGTGCATATTATTTTTGCTGAGCAGATTTTAAAAACGCAACTTAGGCCCGGCTGCTCTCTGGTGATGAATTATATTAGGGCTGGGGTCTGTTATTTCTATTCTTTCGCTTTTTTTCAGGAACTAGAAGGAGAGGTACGGCTTCCATGTTGGATTCATACAATTGCAATCTTGGCCCCCTGGGCCTAACATTAGATTCATATTGCATAGGCTATGATAATTACGTATTCTGTTGATGATGAAAGACTTTAGCAGCGGGGCGCAATATTTCTTTAATTTCTCTCTGTTGTTAACACTTTCGCCTCACATGCTTTCTTCTTTGTAGTAACTAATGGAGAGACGGCGTATTACGTTTCTAGTCCTTGCTGGTCTGGCTTAACATGAGCGCGGTGGTCTATGAAGCTTCAAATGACCTTCAGCAGTGGAAAGAAACAGCGAGTACAAACTAACGGAGTATTAGACACAGCGTGCGTTTATGGCACAATGCACTAGAAAGTACATTGCTGATACGGCTGTGTGCTATTCTTCACTTTCTGGGTTTTGTAAGGTCACAGTTTTATTGCAATGAGCAAAGGATCTGATAACTTTGGCTTAGAGAGCCAATTATCAGTCCCACAAACAGGATAACACCAGGAACAGCTGTGTGATATCTTTGAAACCACCAATTACAGTTGCAGTTACTACTACATGATTGAGGGAGAGAGGGAAGGAAGGAGATAAAAGAGAGAGGATATTCAGTTTTAAAATGCCTATTTACACTGAACAAAGTTACCATCTGTTTATGTTTACATCAAGACAATAAGTCAGCTTATTTCTACCTGTTACCTTCTGTAAAGCTGCACAGGCTTAATTAAATATCTAATTGGGCTGAGCCGTGTTTGACAACCACTGTATTAGCTTGCTAAATATACTTTGAGCACTTTACCGCAGAGTGAATTCTATTGTTAACTGGCCTCAGCTCACTGTGCTGTTTCTGTTATCTGGGATCACTGAGTGACGACAAAGTAAAAGGCCGGGTTTCGTTTAAAACTGGGGGCTGACGACTTAAGAATTAGGCAAAAACACACAGCAGGATAAATCAGGCTAAAGGACTTCCACATTAATCTTCAGGATCTGAAGTATTTACTGAATGAGGACACATTGTGAAGATGCATACAAATCATAAGTAAAAGGCTATGTAATCTGAGATGGTGACAGGGTGTTAGTTTCCTCTGTAAAAGATGCTTTCTTGGTGAATTTCTTTTCATCCAGATTGGCTATCCCAGTTCCACGCACCCCCACCAAAAAAAGGGGAAAGGAAATATTCACAAAGCTGATATAACTTACTGAATGTTCTTTATAAAATTCTGACAAATATACTACCGCGTCTTGGTACAAATAGCTGTGACATAAAAGCTGTGACTATAAAAAAAACTGCATTTTCTGACTATCTAAAAAACTGACCCCAGCAATATTATGCGAAATTGCATGCATTAATTAATTAGCATTTAAATGAACTATAAGGTAATTTCCATTGGAATGGAAATTGTTTTTTCTGGGTAACTTCCTATTGTTCCCATTGGGTGAGAAATATAGTGTGTATTGGTGTTTGTTTTACTGTACTCCTTTGCATAAACATGCACCAATGTGATTGCTGGAGGCATTTGGATCGAAAACAGTGAATGTTAGTGCAGAGGAGAGATATATGTCCTGCGGCATATAAGATCCAAGAATTGTAAAAGTCTTCTATACATTGTTAACGCTATAACTAGCTTTTAAAACAGCCCACTCAGCTAAACATTACCAGTATGATTAGAAAGTGTAGTATGGCAAAACTGAATGTTGTTGAGGACAGGGATGCTGTAGGCATATCTGCCAGTAATTTTTGTTTTATAGTTTTTTTCATTAGGGGATATGTGTTGTGGTACCTCACACAAACCGCAACCCAGAGGCAGCGGTGAATATGTGCAACACCAGCTCGCCCCATAACTGCGCTGTAGCAGAGGCTATTGTAAAATAGGGCTAGGTCACTGTTTAACAATATGAAGAGAAAGCTTGTCAACATGGTGCTGTTTAGTCAGTTTACAGGTATAACTGATTGTTGAACAATATTGTGTCGGTAGTTAGCAGGGAAAGCTCCACCCATGTTGTGGAGATGCTGTGCATAAAGCGTACTAGTAGCCAGTACAACAACCCAAGTAATAACCTGGGAAATCTTCTTCTCACAGGCCTAATGTTGATGAAGGTTGGTGACTGTTAGGGTTAGTCATGTTGTGCTATTAATTTTGACTTCAAAACAGTTCTTTAACTGTTCTGCTCTTTTTCGTTTGGCATTATAGACTTGTTTTGAGCCCTGACAAGAGGAGCCAATAATACAAAGTATATTCTTCAGTGATATGTGCTAGTCAGTCTTATTGTCGTTCTCCAATTTTAAATCTCCAAGCTGTGTAGAGAGTTTACAGCCAAGGTGGGCTTACACAAGAGTTAACATATATAAATTTTCTGATGATTCTGAATGATGACTACCACCATGCAATATTTCCGCTTCTTAATTCAGCTGTCTGAAGGTGACAGGTTAGGCAGAGAGAGGAAAAAGAGAATGACCAGGTAAACTATTTCTCTGTGAGATATGGTGTGGTATATTCCTGCTTAGAATTTTACAAAACATTAAAAATAAGTTTAATACATCAGTACAGGCTCTTTAGTGTCACACAACATTTTAAATGGCCATAGAGTATCTTTATAATGCACACAATATATGCCATCATAACATTCATATTGGTGTTAATGTAAGAAAATTGGGGGTTATATAGTGATCTGTTCTTTTGTACATTTTTGAAGGTGTGTTCAGTGAAAAGCGTTACTGACCTTTGCCAAACTTTTCTCTGGTATAGGGCTTATTACTAAAAAAACTTTTTTTTAAAAATTTTTATGAATTCCTGAAATTTGGCTTCACATGTCCTCTTGTTAGAAGAATAGAACATGTATACACAAGTTTTTAGCTCATAAAATACACCTTGTGGGTTTCACTTTATGGCAAACTGCAGTCTATGGGTGGTGGTTTAGATGTTTGGGTAGCAAAGCGCACAAATTTCTATGGTTACTCATATTAAGTATATATATATTTTGTTGTACCCCAAAATTGATGTCCGCCCACCACCTCGACAAATCAAACATGAACCTGAACATGTATCAACACACAACAACATTTACAGCGAGCATGGGATGTCAGATTCTTTGGTAGACCTTTACGGACATGATGGTTACATGCGTTGCGGCGAACTTTGCCTACTACTGTCGTAGGAGAACTTTCCATCACTTCCTTTCCGTTCTCTCTACACTGATACATGAAGAAAGCCCTGAATATTCACATACAGCTACATCATTTTATCAAAGCAAAACTGTGAACAATATCATCAAGTTTTTTATTAAATCAGAGCATGTGTCATATGACTAGGTGTGACTGTGTGGCAAGCTCCAAAACCTGTGCATCCTTGTTGGCTGGATAGGTAAATTTTTCACTGGAGGAGATGTGTAATTATTTTTTTCTAACTGACTTAAAGGGACATTTTTTCAACTGAGGAAGCCAGATATCTGTAAGCCAAGTGTTAAAAAGTTTAATAATAATAAAAACGTTCTGGGACTTAGCAATGACTAGTAAAGTTAATAATTGAATATATTTTTTTTATGAATTATCAATACCTACAGTAACACTGTATTTTAATAACAGTGCATTAACTTGTTTCCCTCCACAAGTGTTGGCATGTCACTAAAACACACTAAACAACAATACCTTTTTATCAAGTGCTATATCTCTTGCTCTGTGAGCATTCCAGTCTTAAATCTCACCATTTGACTGCTGAGGTGACACAACCATTTAATTGTTTATAATTCTGTTCAGTTCATCTGCATATATTTAACCTACAAAAAAAGAGCAGACAAAGAAGATCAGTGTGTCCTGTGTGAAAAAATCATGTCCACGTGTATGCCTGCTCAAAAATATCGCCCAAATTAAAATTTCCCACATCCCCCAATTACTACCCAACCCAATCGGAGTCGGGCCTTTAACATTCTTTGACTGTGTTTTGGTTGAATTTGCCTTCAGTAGGACTCAACTGGAGCATGGGCAACTTTATTTATTTTTATTTATTTATGTATTTATTCATTACAGAAAAGAGGTAATGGAGTAATGGAACTGGGACTGGGTACTGAGTGCAAAAGCACACAGTTCTAGCCAGCAAAACGTTCCCTTATGAGCTGAAATGTGCAAAGAAGGGCTCTTAAAAAAACTGGCTTAGTCCCAGATTTGTTTAGGCTTAAAGAAACTCATAAGATCCATACACAGCTTTCAAGTGTTCCCTGGAAACTAATACTTCCCAAACTGCCAAAACACATGACAGTTCAAGATATCTTATAGCTTTGTACTGATCAAGTTGCTGAAAATCACACAATTCAAAATGAAGCCAAAACCTCATAATGCTCAGACGAATGAAATTCAGTAACTCACTGTCAACTGCTGCAATGCTGAATCTTCTTTTAAAGGTAAATTTAGAATTACACCACAGATATTGAACACATGGTCCTCTACAGCTTGTGTTGTGTTCTCTTGCTGATGGGGGACGGCTAACAAGAGAGTCTGATTGGTGCATTTAGGGACAGAAGCTGGCCAATATGGGGATTTACATCTGAGAAACACCACTGGTCGTCCTCAGCCAAGTTGAATGGACTAAGAAACACACACACACGCACATACATAACATACACACACACACACATACACATTTTGGTTTGATGTTCAATATAATATAAACCCCAAACACCAGGTGGATTAGTGGTATTAGCTAATGCCCCCTCCTGGCCTATCCCTCCCCACAGAAAACAGAATTGCAGGTCAGGTTAATAATTAAATGGCAAATGTTGGGGATGTGTTTTTGGAATAGCAGGCTGAGCCATGCTCACATCCATAATCCTGCCAGCCACTGTCAGAGAGAACAGGAAAGAGCCAGAGCAACAAACAAGATTCCTATTACCAAAAACCCAACCCCCCTGACACAAAAGCTGTCAAAAAAGACACTTTTCAATTTAGATAAACAAACATGAGCTTAGTTCATTAAACTCTTTCAGGCAAATTACACATTTCCAGTTTGTGATTAGCGAGTATGAGTACGCACATAACTGTTTAAATATGTGTAAAAATGGAAATTGTATTTTTGCATCATAGTGTAAATCAAAGAATGGTATCAGGTTCCCCTGTAACCACATATGCAAGCAATCCCACTGTTAGATTACTATTATATATGACTCACATAGGCATAAACAGTTGACTACTGCTCTTATGATCAGACAGTTTGTAGCTATTTAGCTACTAGCAGTCTGTATTTGCAATAGCAACATATAGTACCCGTTGACATTGTTGTAGAGGGGAAAAAGCAAAATTTCTTGGGCTTAACATTACACTGCATTTGGCCTAAGAATTTTAGATTCCCTGCCACACTAATACCTGTATACATTTCCTTGGGAATCACTATAAGAATTGTATCCATTGCTCCCCCAATGCATCGGTAAATGCATACATTCCCTGAGGGACATACACATTAGCAGTGTTGCTGTGGAATTCATTTTGCCTGGGGAATGTGCTGTTTTTTGAACATGTACCAAATCAAACAAATAGCATTTCATTAGCTGTGATAAGTGTGAAATGTTGAATGTTAAACTATACATGCAGCTTTAAAATTGCACTTTCCACTGTCATTTACACCAGTTAATGTATAGTTTTTCTTCTTCAGCTGAGGTAGTGATGTGTCACTGTTGAGGGAAAACGATGGGGAATTTGAACAAACTGACCTGGATTGTGTATTTGCGGGCTATTCCACATGATGCCTGCACTGACCCAGCGATTTCCCTTTTCCTGAAGGCAAAAATACTGTGTATTGTACAGCACTACACATTACTCAAGAGTGCTGGAGATGACGATGGATTTCAGCTCCGAATGTCATCAGAATATGAGATCAAGGAAGGAGGAGGGGGAAATCACAAAAGTGCTGTAATACTAAACTGAACAGGTTTGCTCTGTGTAAGCAGCACTAGTACAACATGTCCATCTTCTTTACTTCACACCCTCCCACAGGGCTGGTGGTTGAAGCTCAGCGTGTGAAGAAAACTCTAGAGAAAACGCAGCAAGAAGCCTCGGGAGAAATGTGAGAAAAGGAAAAGAAAAGAAAAAAAGATAGCAGCAGATAGGAAAGGCTAAATGAATTCTGTTTGTGCGGGGCCGAGCTCTGTCTGTCATTATCCATCCAAGTTTGACAGTGAGGAGTATTTATCTATACTTTCTCTTGATATCAATTATGTTTTCTTCAAGTTATTTGACAAAGTTAAAAGTTCAGGGGGAAGCAATCAGCCCTTATAAAGTTTTTAACACGCCCTATTATGCTTACATGCATCTGTGAGTCAGTTCCCCATCATTAACAGTAATGAGCTCTAAAAGGGGAAATGATCCACTTTGATAAAAATAGAGGATATAAATCAACACGTTCAATGGCACTGATCATCAAAAGGCAGAACACAGGGATAGGCAAAACTGGTGCTCTGAGAATGAGTAGATTTTGGAAGCTCACATCACTCCTTTAACAGACTTAAATACCTGAAATCCTCATTTACATGGCTTCACAGAGGGTAAAACCAGCTGAACTAAGGAAAGAGGAAGAAGCTAAGTACATGTGGACAGACAGTTCAAATGGGTAATCCTACAGGGACACAGGATTTAGCCTCTGACGACTTCACAGGGTTCTCTAATGGCAGGCGAGAATCAGCTCCATGAAAATCCTCTCGTCACTAGTGTCCTCTATCTAAGAGGTCTTACAAACGGGGCATGGGGATGACGACTTCTGTATTTACCCCACTTTCCTCTGCTGCTCTTTTCTTTAGAGGCCCAAAGGTGGGAAATGAGGTGGGAAAATGACGCCTCTTCCTCATCTGGCCTCCTGTTCTGCTTGCCTTGCCTTGGTCTCCACTGTTCACGAGTCAGTTCATAGGCCACTGCCCTCACCTCTCTAAAAGACACTCTCTGGAGCTATTACTGCAAGGCTGAATTTCTCAGCGTATCAACAAGGTGCACTAGATGACTGAAGTCCCTCCGTCTGGAACCTATATCGTGTCTTAGTCAGGCTTGTGAAGCCTTTCGTAGGGCCTTCTATAGGACTTTTAGCACATCAACACATCGCTAGTCTTTTCAAACTGTATCTACCCCTAGATTTCATCCATCATAACCACACTCTTTCACTGCTATTTCACATTAATCCTCTCTTACCTAACATCTGATGATGATATTAAGCAGTCTAACCATTACAAGAAGCAATCTGTAAAAATGATGCAACCTGTCCAAAACAAATAGAGGGCAATACATCACCAGAAAGTGTCCTTCCTGATTATAAGAAATAAGCAAATGCACAGTCTCTCTTCCTCCCTCCTCACTCCTTACCAGGGTAGAGAGAATTTTTGCATGTTCAGCATCAAACTTCATCCCTTTGCTCACTAAGAGCGTCTCCAACTGTGGAAGGCATACTAGTAATTTCACTTCTTTTGTTTGGTGTATAACCTGGTTTCCTGCCCGGACCAAGAGTCTGACAGCAAATCAAAAGAAGTGGTATATCACTAGAAAGCAAAAAGGTGGTAGACCCTATTCTGAATCCTCTCATGTAGGATTAAATATAGAACTCTTAAAGAACAAAAGTAGACATGAATGATGAGCTGGTTCATATAGCTGATATATATGATATATTATATATATATATATATATATATATATATTATATATGTGTGTGTTGCAGAAATATTAGCATGCTAATCAGCTATCACCAGCTCGTCATGTCTACCACTTTGTTCTTTAAGAGTTCTATATTTAATCCTACATGAGAGGATTCATGAGGTCGTCATGTCTATTCCATATATATATATATACTTTACCCTTTAACCTAGATGCAATTATATACTGTATATACAACATACATATATATACATAATGCTGGCTGTGTGTCTAGGTTAAAGGGTAAACACCATATACACTACCAGAGACACCTTAGATTGAAGAATGTGATGGGTTTATGGAAATTTTAGGTGTCTGAATTACCTAGTAAATTGAAGAATGTGATGTTGTCATGGAAAATGAGCTGCTTGATGAACTGTTCCTAAGAGAGATACACCTACACACTGCTTCACCTGCACTCCAACACCCCCACTATCCCCCGCTGAATCACGTATACATACCCGAGCACACACGCACGCACAAACGTTGTTCTTCACATGGGTGAGTGGTGACAATGCCGTGCTTGGAAAAGATTCATCTGCCTTCCCGACGCCCCAGTAAAATCTCAGGTAGTCATGTAGACTTGTTCATTATAATTACAAATTAGTTCATCCTGAGTGGCGCCGTTATAACACTGTACCTCGCTCTTGATTTATACAATTTAATTTGAATAAAAAGCCTTAATTAAGAATTGCCTTGAATTGCTTTGTAAGCACTCATTACCTACTTTGAATTAATAACTGTTATTTGCCCCTGCCATGTCAGAAATAATGAGTTACAGTAGCTGCTTATACATTTTGGCATGGTAAACGGTAATTCATTGAGTCACTTCTCCATGAGTAGACAGGCACACTGCCTGAATGCTGGCACCTCCTGTGCGTGTAACTTTGGACAGGGCCAATATGTCTTTGTAAAATGCAGCTTGGGTGTCATCTATCATTAGGATGTCTCTGTGGCGTTTGTCTATTAGCCCTGCTTGTTTGTCTCCTGAAACAGCCTTGAGTAACTAAAGCAGGAGTGATGCGCAACTTTCAGGACTCATATAACCTACACCTTCATAGAAAATGTCCAGGAGGGAGCAGAAGCGGGAAAAAAGGAGACAGCAGAGCGGAAAGTAACGAATGTACTGCTATACAGTAGGTGAGGAAGACATATGGAGGTGTGTGTCACATTATTAGCCTTTCTCAGAATGTTCTTTTACAGGCTTCTCCATGATTTAAGAGCAGAGTGCACTGTACTACAGTATGCAGAAGTATTTCAGTCTGAGGGTTTTGGCATGTTTTAAAACAGATTTCCAAAAATGACCCAGTAAAGTGTACGACATGTATCTCCCATATGGGATTATGAAAAGTGAGTTGGCAGAGGGTCCGTGTGGCTTCAGTGCAGGGCTTAGCAGCATGCTTGATCTGTCTATCTGCCAGGGAATGCTAGAATTAGTTGAGAAACTGGGATTTCCGCCACTTTCTCAACTTTCACAGAGGATACAGCAGCGGTGGAATAAAGCGCAAGGCCAATGTGCTTCCTTTGATTAAAGGATGCTGTGTACATTAATGTTAATATCTGTAATACTTACCAAAGGGGTTCATGGGGCGATGCCATAGGAAAACATGTTCAGATCCCCAGAAGAACCTTCAAATGGATGTTCTTTTAAAAATAAGATGTGAGCAGGGGTGGAAATTTAGTCTGACAAGTGGCCTTCACATTCATATCAAACTTTTACATTTCAGTAGCAGAGAGAACATCATATTCTAACACAAACGGGGACAAAATGTAAATTGCCATTTAGATGGTTCCATCTCATCATGTGCATTTGACAACTGCAGTTACTACAGCATAAGCGCCAGTATATCATAAACCCATCGTTGTCTCTCGAGGTAATGAATACTGGGTGATATAGTCTATAGCCTTCCTTGCTTCTTTTGCTGTTCTTTTTCATTACATATTAGCCGTCTGATTCATGCCTGATTCACGTGGCATCTTCATTTCAATTAAAAATGAGATTCTTGTTCTTATTTTCAAGTATGACTGTGCTGGGAGCATTAGGGACCCACTGACAGGGTGACAATGCAGAATGCATTGCTGTTGGCACTGCATCTAAAACTACTCTTTAATTATTATTTAATGAAGCATTTTAATTAAAATAAAAAAATAAATCGCAACCAAAAAAGGAGCAGTTACAGTCTCCGTAGGACTACTGAAGTTGTCCTATATTCCCCTTTTATGGCACCGCCGCAGATTATCGTAGAGGGACAAAAGTCAGTAAAATTTACACCTGCAGAGTCGCTGTATTATTGTTATATGTAATGTGTTATAAATCTGTCCAATGACAAATAAACATACACGATTATTATTCAGGTCAATGTTTCATTTCTGGATTGTTATGCATTGAATGCATACACACACACACACACACACACACACACACAAATACTGCAGTTTTTAATTCACTTCATAACTGTGGGTCACAGCACAAAACCTTCAGTAGCCAATTAGACTGCTGTTTATGACATGCGAGACTCAAACACCTCTGTTAATGTAACTCCTCTACAGCCAAGGTAAATATTAAAAAGTAATCAGCACTGCTACATAGTTCCATGACCTCTGGAGCAATGAAAAGACAGCTTCCAAAAGCAGTGAAGAACACAACATTGTTGGTTATAACAAAGTAAGCTATAACGTTCTGAACATATGTGATGGGTCTCTTTTCTAAATGGAATAAAGGCAATAGGCAAAAATATGATCTGAAACATGTAGGTGAAGGATCTATTTCAAGTGGACTGCTCTATATGTGGATGCTTTAGATAGACAGTATCTATATAATGCTGATATAAGTAATAGGTAGCATAGTTGTCTGACTGAGTGCTGATGTATTTTTCCTACAGCCCAGTATGCACATGGCGCATCTTTATCCCACAACCGCTCTGTTTTAACTTAGAATGACAAGGCAATATCACTGGTAAGGAAGATTTTGTCACTATTAAGCATATGTCCTGGGTTTGGTGACTGTGGGGCTCTAGGCAAAGAACAAGAATGTGGATGAAAATTGTAATAGCCATTGAGGTTCAGGGCTCTTCAATGGCATATACATTTTGCAGTGCAAAAAATGTGATCTTGGTAAGTGAACTCATCTGGTTGATAATATCTAATATTTCTCATTTTGTGACAGTTGCAATAAAAGCATGATATTATTTAACTTATATATAGACATTTTAATTTAAGTAAGTACAATTATCTCATAGTAGCCTCATAGTTTAACACAGAAGTAAAATAATATTATCCTTTGTTTTCCAGACAATAATAAATAGCATAATTCTAGTACATTCTACAAGAAGTAATTAATACATGTTCTAACAACAAAAGGTGCAAGAAAGCAAAAACAACAAAATCAAAACACTAACGTTATTGCTTATGAAGATAGCAGTTGCAGGTTGCAAGCATTAGCGGGATGTGATACAATACAACTTTTTATATCTAGATAATATACACACACATGTATATATACATATATGATAGCTTCTATTTTGACGGCTCACAAGAGATTAGGAAAAACTCATTAAGTTGAGAAATGGAAAATATTATAGGATTTTTACAGAAACAAAACTATTTGGGTAAACATTTTTGAGGTAAATAAATAACATTTATTTTGTCACAGATTGATAAGAACACTAAACTAGCTAGCTAAGTAGACACAGTAGTTACAAATTGGTAGCAGGCATGCAAATTTGGGAACAGTGAAAAAGATGACAAGTTCAGATCGCCTGTAGTGGGGTTCAAAGGCTTGATCCCACTGAAAAGAACAACAATAATTTTAACATGAAAATGAAGCCTTTGTGTACACTGAGAATAGAACCCAGAGAAAGCAGTAGTTGTCTATAGGATGATTAGGTTCTAACACTATGCCTTTATAAGTCATATCAAAAGCTTGCCTGGTTTGCAGGTATTTATAAAATATTTGTCAAAAGAAATAGATTTTCTTTTCTTTCTTTTTTTATTGTCCCAAGTTTAGAAAAAAAGTAATTATGTATTTAATTTAGCATCTGCTTTTGCTGTCACTTCATTAAAAAAAAAAATAATTTCATAAACTTATTAAGTCTTTACTGACTGAATAAGACATTTAGTGCTTGGACCCCAAAGATTGCCACTTGAACAAAGAAGTTATATACTGTATGTAAAAATAAAACTGCACTGTTTGTGAAACATCTTTCCCATGTAATGTATCTACTACTACACGATTCTTCTAACTTTTCTTGTTGAAAGTAGGAATTAATTTGAAAAACTACATACTCCATGTGAGTGACATGCTTAGCCGTCAGAATGCAAAAATCCCTTAACTGAAGATAAATTTGCATGTTAATCAATGCCATGCTTGTACTTGGCAAGTGAAAGCAGTTGGGCACTTAAGGGGGCATTGAGATGTTAACTAAGGCAAGTGCCTCTGTGCCAATTTGATAGGAGGAGGAACAGAAAATTGTCATAGCTCTGTCTTGAAGGGCAATACATGCATGCTTGCACATATGCATACACACACGTAGAAGCTCAATATGTCTTTGTAAAGCCGGACTTGGGGATCATCTATCACAGGGAAGCCCCTGCAGTGTTTACTCATCAACCTGCCCGTTTGCCTCATGAAACAGTCCTGAGCAGCTAACGTGAGGGTAATAAATGACTTCCAGAGCTCTTCTCAAATGAGCTTTGTGCAGAGGAGTTTGTGGAAAGATTAGTTTAAAGGAAGAAGGAAAATAGCTGGGTGCTGAAGTTACCTTAACAATAAACAACCAAGTACTACCAGTATAGATTTTTCTCCCTTTGCATTGTGTAATTGCACTCCACTTAAAGGAGGTAGACAACAGAGGGATGAAGGCTTAGATAAAGAGCTCCTTCCCATCTCAAAGCATTGTTTTGAGGAGCTTTTAGGTTTAAACCTGCAATATATTGCTGTGAAATATGTGTATGTTTATATTAGTGGGTTTGGCATTCTCCAAAGGACTTCAAAGACCATCTCTATCTTCAGTTTATCTGCGATAGATGACATGAAACAGCTGTACGAATAACGATGGCACATTGGCAAAACTACTTTTAAGCAATGTTCCTGCCAGTGAAGCCATTGTAGCTATGTCATGTTGTTTTATTGTGCTCTAGTTCATGCAGGAGAGTAATTACTGTATATTAAAGCACATCTGCTGCAAAAGATCTTGTTGCTGTCATAACATTGGGGACATAGTGTAAATACACCCATCATCAAAAGAATAGTTGCACCAATTGTTGGACCCAGAGGGAATCAACCTATAGTTATGAAACTGGTTTGACATTGTGAGACTTGCAAATGATTCAAGTTTCACCCTTGAGGTTTTGTTATGCACACAAAGACAGGCTGTAGCACTGCAACTGACTGACCAAACAACCACAATCGCAAACATTCAGTGAGCAGTGATGCCGCCCCCCGGGTCATTCTGTTAGTACCAGACTACATGCACACAGACCGTTACAACCACTGCCCTTAACACCACGTCAGCATCGCCAAAGACTCCAATGGTGCCGTGCCAGACAGCCATGGAGTGAATGGCAGTGGGTCATCTTTAGTGACTTTTAACTTGGTGGAGATGAGCAACAAATATGTGTGTGGAGGCACTATGGTCAGTACCACAGTGAAAGATTTGTTGTCACATGTCACACGTCCAAAATATCTGGTGTTACTTCACATCCACCCCTACCGCACAATCTGCAGAAACTGTATGAGCCCTACAACTCTGAGACATATGCGTGCTGCGCTAGCAAACATGGCAACCAGACACCATACTGAGAGACACTACCTCTGTATGTGAAGTTCAATAAGCATTGCCCATATCAGTCTAAATGTATCATTGTTTATTGTTCCTGGTAACCTTTATCTTCCCTTCAAACAGTACTGAAATCTTCTGGCTGCAACTATTGTTTTGATGATCAGTGTAACTGTGCAATTGGTCATGGTTCAAATGGAACCATTGATAATAAACCCTTCTCTAAACAAGCACCTCAGAATTGGTCCTTGGTGTGGATTCAAGTTTTCGGGACTATTCAGAAAACATGGTAATCACACTGTATCCTAAACAACACTGACAAGACTGCACAGCATTGATAGACCTGCATGCAGTCTAAACAGATTAGGGGATGGTTTTGGTGATGAATTTACTAAGAACAGATTTAGGTGACTATTGAAATCTAGTGTTTTATTGTTTGATGTCAAAATTTGGACACCAAAGACATTTTGGCTAAATGACAATATATACTGTACATATATGCAATAACTGGAAAATGATGCCAATGAGATTTGGATTTATCGAACCACTCCTTTAAAAAGTGAATGTTGTTTTCCTCTGTGCTGCAGGTCGGGTAAATGTGTGAGCAGATTCTCCTGCTGCTCCCCCGCCCCCAAAACTTAATCACACAACAGCAGAGCTGCAAGAGTAGGAGCAGCACTCACTCTCACAAGCAGCTCCAGAGTTTAATTAGCTGTGGATAATATGACTGTCTGGAGGTTTGAGCTTCACTGACCGTTCTCTCACCAGCTGACTGTTTCCTTGATGCCTTGATTTGGGCTTTAACTGACAGAGGTGGGGCAGGGGTCCTTCCTTGCAACATCTGCTGAGCATGTTTCGTCACTTGAATCATTACTACACATGCTCAGACTGGCTTTAAACAAGGACATACATACATACACAATCTGGAGATGCTTTTCTGGATGGAATTAACACATCATAGTATGCAGAATGTATTTAAGAACCTGGCTCTTCTACTTAAGGTAAAGATGTTTCATATTCATAGAAAGAAGAACAGGAGAGAAATTATCATGTAGCTAGCAATTTGCTTATATGTGCTTTTACCCTAATCCTAATCGGCTTATGTATTTGCTTCAGACAGTCTTGTACTGCTTTATTCATAATCACCCGAGGCAAAGCATTCACAAATGAGGAGCTGCTGCAGTCAGTGTAGGTTTAGGAGTCCAATGTCAATGATTTGACAAGCACCGTAGGTATGTGTCAATATGCTTAAGGTTTTGAAAGGTTTCGAAAGCAAAGCTCTTCACATCTATCTGGTTCTGACAACTACAGTACACACAGTGTCATACTAAATTGTTCTAAAAGACCTACTGCTGTGTGCCCTGCTGTTGCTCGAGCTATGGACTGCCAAAGACCAAAACCAGAAGCAGCAATTAAAATGATTTATTTTGAGCAAGATGGTCAGGCCGTGCTATCCTGATGTTCTCCATTATGAGCAGAAAAGCTCTCCAGTGGGACGTGAATTTATGACTGTTCTTAATCTGTCAGAGCGTTTGGACAGGAAGCACTCTGAGGTTCAGTGCGCAGGAAGAGGGCTGTAGAACAGGCAGCTAGTCCACCATCTACAGGGAGGTGACCTACAAAAACACAGGAACTCCTTCTGCAGTAAGATGTGAAGATCTGTTTATGAGTCTGCTGCTATTTCAGATAGGTCAGAGCAAGAGAAGAAAATCGTATCCTGAACTGTGGGGGGCGGCGGGGGGAAAGGGGGAGGTGAGGAGAATCTGGAGCAGTTACAAGTTTTCTGGTATACCAAAGCCCTGTTAGCAAGGCCTAGCAACACTGCATTGCTCCTTTCACTTGGACGTTTTTGCTTCTTGTACAATTTACCTTGATATGACAGGTTGCTGTGTGTTGTACCTTGTGAGTTCACTGTAAGAGCTCGCTCTGTGTAGGTGCTCACTGAGTATGATCCGTGTAGGAGTTGAAGCCGCCATTGTACAAGAAATTTAACTCAACCTCTTTTTCCTTACGAATAACCCTAGTGGAAGGTACTGTGTTCAGAAAGTCAAGGCTATGTTCAGTTTAGGGTGTTTTAAGAAATCCACTGTGAAAAGGTAGCCTATCCTCTTACATGACTATCATTTAAAAAAGTATTTAACTTGTTAGTATATTTTTAAAATGGAGATTTACCATATTCAACTAAATGTAGTATTAATCATATTATACTGTAAATAATCCACAACACAACAGCAAAATCAACATAAAAAAATAAAGATTATTTCAGATGCAAACATCAGTGTTGACGTTTTCAGCTCTCAGGGACATGTACATGTACCACCTCACCCGTTATATATGTAATGTATGTAATGTATATGTAATGTAGGATGACAAGGATGACAAGGATGACAAGGAGATGAAACAGGACGCATGCACAAGTTTGTTTAAGAAAACCAAAACAAACAAAGGCAGAGATGTGAGAACATGATGCTATAGAGGGACACCCTCATGCAGCTATCGAGAGGTGAAGCAGAAATCAGCAGTGGACCTGGCCTAAAAGAGAGGTCAGGAATAGGAGTATGAAACTTCACTGGTGACTGCATAGGGTAACAGATGGGACAGTTGGCCAGACAGGCATGCACAGGCGACCTAACAAGACACTGGATGCAGGACCTGATTTTCAGATTCATAGGAGACTGACCAGTAAACTGGACAGGAGACTGGATAATGGACTAGGAAAAAGTCCTGACAGTAGACATAACATATTACATATTATATTACACCTCTAGATCTCTGATCAGTCTAGCTTTAGACAGAAAGCTATAAAGACATTTTATCTACTCCAGTAAATTGCTTAGAATGACTTCAGTATGAAACTCCTATGGACATTAGAATCAACAGGGTGCAGACCAACATAGCTAAAATCCAGACACCTTGTGAACCAAGTAAGACATAAGTGGTCATGTGTCATCCTCAGACATCCATAGATGCCGAGGCTTCTTTATAGATTGATGCCTAGATGCTAGACCTAATAAATACTGTATGTCTACAAAGTAATAAATAAACAAGACACAAACTCTATTCAGAGAGTGCAAGAAGACCACTTTTGAGCGCTCTATACTTTTTCCCTCATTTATTTGTTGCTATTCCTCTGACGATTTGGAGGAGACATGTAGAAATTTGCAGCAAATGTGGAACTGACACTGCTTTGCATTTAAGCACGCTCTGTCTTTATTGGCTTTATTGTCTTCAATTTACCAAGTCATCAGCAGTGATATAACCCCAGTAGTCAGCCTTAATGTCTGAATAGCTCTCAGCGCTGTGTGCCTGCTCAGAGTTATGTGAGGATTCTCTTTGTGTTGTTGCGATGTCAGTCACATATTGCGATGGCATTGGGCCTCAGCATCTCGGAATTCTCAGAAGACATGGTGCACTTTGATACATGAGGCTTTGAGGGGGAGGGGCATTTGAAACTGCAAACTTAGGTATTCTCAACATGGAAAGACAGAAGATAGAGAGTGAGCTTCATTGTCTTCTTCTTTTTTATTTTTGATGTGTCACGTACAGTAGTGAAATGAATTTTGAATTGAAATATCATTCATTCATCACTCTTTCTCAGAGGAGAACACTGCCACAAACAAAAGTACAGTACTGTGAAAAATCCAGAGATCACCATTTATTTACATCAATTCCAATCAAAACGGTTAAGTTATTTGCTTTTCAGCCTCAGAAAAAAAGCAGAAAGCACATATTTAGCATGTAATTGCACAAAAGCTTCAACAAAATAAATATACTTTTGTATTTTCCATTATTTAGAGTGCTCAGCCTTTGCCTTTAATACAATGCCCATTCTTTTCAGCAGGAGACCTGCTTTCA
Source organism: Prochilodus magdalenae (assembly GCA_024036415.1). Taxonomy (NCBI): domain Eukaryota; kingdom Metazoa; phylum Chordata; class Actinopteri; order Characiformes; family Prochilodontidae; genus Prochilodus; species Prochilodus magdalenae. Next base: position 23,890 of record JAMWET010006180.1, read on the forward strand.
GTCTTTCATAGAATTCTGCAGGGATATTTTCCCAAACTTTTTCCACACCTACAAATGTTGTTTGCATTTTCAGTTTTTTCTGACCCAAGCAATTCTAAACACATTCCGTGATGCCGAGGCTGGGACTCTGAATTGGTCAAATCATTGTTCTAAAAACACCAGCACCTTCTTTGATTGGCAATTTTTCTTCTTTGTCTCTTTCTTTGTCTATCAGTAAGAACTTCGTAACGTCTACATCATTTTAGACTCATATAGTTGAGTTGTCTTCTCACAGGGACACACAAAGATCAAACTTTGAGCACTGGTTATTGAATGGTGACTTTTGTAGTTATCTACCAAGGCTTGCATGGTTGTTCAGTTCATATAACTGCAGCTTTGGGAGCTCTGTTTCATCACTTATTTCCCTCTTTTCTTACTGGCCACTCCATTATGTACACGTCCTACACTCCTCTACACTTTCTACACTATCACTATCTATATATTGTCCATTTTATCAGCTCCACCTACCATATAGAAGCACTTTGTAGTTCCACAGTTACAGACCGCAGTCCATCTGATTCAATAAATACTCTGTCACTCTGTTCTTCAGTGGTCAGGACCCCCACAGGACCACCACAGAGCAAGTATTAGGATCATTCTCAGCACTGCAGTAACACTGATGTGGTGGTGGTGTGTTAGAGTGTGTTGTGCTGCTACGAGTGGTTTACATACAGCACTGCTGTGAAAGTTTTTTCAACACTATGTCCACTCACTGTCCACCCTATTAGACACTTCTACCTTGCTGGTCCACCTTGTAGATAAATTTACAGATGATAGCTCATCTATTGCTGCGCAGTTTGTGTTGGTCATCCTCTAGTCGTTCTGGTTGGTGGACTATTCTCAGTCCAGCAGTTACACAGAGGTGCTTATAACTCGAGCAGCATTGCTGTGTCTGATCCACTCCCAACTGCACAACACACATTACCACAAGACCACCACACCAGTGTCACTGCAGTGCTGGGAATGAGCCACCACCCAAATAAAGTGGGGTCCTGACTATTGAAGAATAGAGTAAAAGGGGGATAACAAAGCACACAGAGAAACCTATACGGTAAGTGGCCCTATATGGAAAGTGGGGCTGTGGCAAGGAGTGTGGATACATGGAGGTGTACCTAATGAAGTGGCCAGTGGGTGTATATGCAAACATATACTGCCTCAGCTTAATCACAAACTGAATACTTCACTTAAAAGGCATTCAGACTGAAACATCACTGAAACACTCTGGTGCTCAACAGGACACACTGCAATAAGAACATCGAGATGTGTTGTAATTACCCTCGAATCAGCCAGTGATCCTTTTTTTCTCACTATAATACAAACATGGAGAAAATGTGGTTGACACTCTCTGTCTCTGCAACAGGAAGAGCCTTTCCCCCCTCACAATGAAACCTTCTCATGTCCACATGTCCGTACCGTTGATAACTATATTTACACCCAGTGTGTGAGCTTTCCATGTGTTATTATGCTAAACTGTATGCTTGTGTATGTTTGTGATTATGCTATGAGGTGTCAAGTCACAGAGTGCATTTTAAGTGCCACGACTAATTAATAAACAATTACAGAAACGGGGAAAAGGATGGCTACATGTGTGCGCATATGCATGTACTGTGTTTGCTTCTGTGTGTGTGTGTTTATGCGTAGGTGTTCATGTGCATATGTGTGATGTTACAGTAATTAGCGTCAGCTGAATGCACAAGGTCAGAATAAATAATTAAGGCATTAGCGCCCAACCTGCAGACTAAAAGCCCAAGCAACGAGCAGAGATCTGCGCAAACCTCACCACAAACGTCACCTAGAGTGCAGGGATTATTAACGGTGCAATTATGCATATCAAATATTAGAGGCGTGACTAATATTACAGTCATACTTCAGGCAGCTCGGAACAGATGGGGCTCTTATCATAGTAGACACTGGCACCTGCTAAACACTGAAAGCTTCAGAACACTATGGAAAGCAGTCTGGTAGTGTAGATTATTGATAATTTAGCCCAAAAAAAAGAGAGAGAGAAAGAAATAGAGTTTTGAATTACCTGTGTTTATTAACTGAAAGTAATGAGATGCCTGTGGCAGAACAGCTCAGCTCCGCTACCCTAATATTAATGCTTCCTCTCAAACAGAGCGGCGAAGACTGCTGCACGATACTCAGAGAGTAGTGGAGGGAACTTTTGAGGCTTAATGAGATTGTAAAAGATCATCTGCTGTCCCCCATGGGAAAACCCCTTTGACAGAAGCCGCATTCGTCCTCCAAACTTCACCACCTGTTTTTCCCTCTCGCCTTCTACAGACTGTCTTTTTATAGCCTCTGACTCTCTCTTTTTTCCCTCTCCCTGCAGCTCTTCCCTGCTACTGCCTCTCTCTTTGCTCGTCTCCTCCGCTGGCCAGAGTGGCGTCACACGGCAAAAGGCACACAAGACCTTTTCCAGGTAATTGAGGCCCCCAGCTCACACAGCTAATTTGTGTGACTCTTCCTGGGAGCCACCCAAGAGACAAAAACAAAAAGAGAAATAGTATGCGGAAGGGGAAAGAATAACTTGCCTAGCCACAAAATGTTAATTGGTTTCCTGCAGGCCTAACTGACAGGCTTGGTAAAGGTTGGAGAGCATTTCACAGAATTGTGGGATGAGGTTTAATGGTCAGTGACTGAGAAGGTAGTATTATACGATCTGTCACCGCATACGTCTGCTTTAAAGCATTGCTGCCCACTAATAGATGGCAGTATATCATTTTTTATGGCTACTTAAATAAAGACCTCATGACGCATGCATAAGCACTGAATGATGTATTTATAAAGCTGCACCTGAATGCTGAACAGCTTGTTCCAGTAGTCACAAGAAGATGTTTTATAAAGTGATTGTCACTGCATTGACACAAGACCTTTGAAATTCCTATTTATAATCATGTTTTGAAGCATCATTTTCATGACAATTAACTTTTAAATCAAAGGCTCAATTATGAGCATCATGTATGTAGAAAAGGTCTTAAAACCCTTATATAACCTTAACACACACACATATATATATATATCGTCGCTGTCCAAAGAAAAACATGTATCTCCAAAATGGCACATTTACAGGAGAGGCCAAAAACCTGATTGAATTTTAATGTAAGTCAATGGAACCAGACATTTCTCCAAGCATGTTTTGGATATATCTGGTGATCCATTCATTGTGAAATGTCCAGTCAATGTAAACAGCCGGCCATGTAATCAAATGATGGCAAAAAATAAAAATCGACCAAATTGGAGATACATGGTTTTCGTTGGACAGCGACGATATATATATATATATATATATATATATATATATATATATATATATATATATATATATATACAGGTATTTCTTCTATATATAAATATATGTTTCATTTGAAAGACCAGCTTTTGTTAACATTGTGTGAACGGTCCATGTTGAACATTACTTTTTAAAAACACTTAACGCTAATATTCTTTTAAAGTAGTAATGTATAAGATCATGCAACCTGTTGAATACAAATAAGCAGCAACATAGCAACAGAAAGATGTGGTGTACAAGCCTATCTAAAAAAAAAGGAAGTACACAGTCTTTCCTCCTTCCTCTTCACTAGCCACCAGTCTAACAGGTTAGCTTTATACTTCATCCCTTCACTTGTCAGGAGTGTCTCAGTGATGAAAAGCAGCGGTGATGTTTTGATGCTTTATAACTTCCTTTGTTTGCTGCTGCACATGTGGGTTTTTTTTTTGCTGAGAACGGGCAGCAAGGTGATAGAGGTTGCTTGCCAAGAACTTCATTCATCATTGTGTACTGCATACTGCATGATCTAACCTGGAGCAGGACTCTCACTATGACTGACAAGATGTTAGTATACACACTCACTGCTACTACTAAGTGCTACTACATTGTGTAGTAAGGTGTTTTTTGTATCTGTTTTTGTACTTTATACTCCTTTACTCATTTATTTATTCATTTCGTAACGCTGTATTATACTCAGTAGATACAGTATAATATACCGTTAAAATGAAATGTTTGTGCTGTATGTTAATACGATGCAATTTGATTCACATCATGTGAATACTACCATTAGTTTGTTGTTAATTATTCAATGGTTATTCAGTGCTTATGGATATGTTTCCCAAAATAGGTACCTGTTACCTAATACCTATAATTCTGTACAGGATGTATGTTGAATATGGTTGCTGACAGACCTTAACCTTTAAAGTAAGTTGGTGTAATGATTTCTTTTGCATACATTTTTACACAGTGTAAATAGTAGTAACACTATTTGTGAACAGCAGCTGCTTATTACATTGCGTGAACATTTCAGGAGAAATTTACCAATAATGATCCAAAATTGTGTGCAAAAAAAAGGCCCTCTTTATTTAGACAGTTTGAAATAAATTATCTATAGTTCAAACTTTTAGTTAAAGCTCTACGATATTAGCGACGTGATTAGTATTAGTACCAGATTATGGCCAGTGTTGCACTGAAAAAGAATAATAATTAAAAAAAAGTTACTGATATGATTAAACCCATTATATTAATTTACTTTATTGGAACTATGTAGGAGCCCAGAACATAAATTACCTCATGTAGAAGTTTGAAAATGATCTAATAGGGTTGATTTGAGACCTTCCAGTATAACTGAACATCAAAAGGGAAACTTTATTTATATATTTATTTATTTACCCCCCCTCCCCCCGCTCCCTCACCTTTGGAAAACAATGAATTATTATTATTTATGTATGTATGTATATAAACATACAAAAAAGTTAATAAAAAAGCACTATTAGGATGGAGAAATACTTGAGAAACATCTGAAAAAAATACAAACAATCCAACAAACAAACAAAATATGAGCACCAACTGTTACTGTGATCTGTTAAGTATTACTGTTGTATTGAGATGGGATTTAATGTGTAAGTGTGTGTGTGTGTGAGTGTATGTGCGCATGTGTGTGTGTGGGTGTGTGTGTGTGTGAGTGCATATATATGTGTGTGTGTGTGTGCAGATGGAGGTTTGCTGAAGTTATGTATAGACTGGGGTTTAAAAGGGAAACTTTATAGAAGGAAGAAGAAAGATTAAAGAGGGACATCAAATTACTCTGAATATAAAATCTTTCCTTTGTGCATAAACATATTCGTTATATTATCTCAATGTTACTTAACATTTTTTACATATCGTTGCTGTAAGCCACCTTTAAATATGTGAGGGCTGCATTGTGTGACTTGGCCAAAGTTCACAGAGCTGTATGCAATTACTGAGTTTATTAAGGTGTAAGCATTCGCAACGTACCAGAACCTTCACCTCAAGCCTGGTATGTGAAGCCTGAAAGTATTAATAGATTCCACAGATTCCACAGGTTCTATAAGAACAGCAATGTTTATGATTTTAACTGAATAACTGCTCACACTTTCTATATTTAATCTTTCTCTGTTTCCACACAGGAAAGTGGTTCAGCAAACTGGACACTTTAGCAGTAACTATTGATATATCATTTTGTGTGGCCTTCTGAGCTGCTGTTTTATACACAGTTTTCATTTATTTATTTGTCTGTTTGTTTGTTTGTTTATATATATTGTTGGGGATACGTCTCCAATGAACACTTTCATTGAATTTTGAGACAACCAGGAATACAGGAGTTCTACAAGGTTTAAAAACGTTTTTTGTTGAACAAAAGCTGCTGTTTTGATCTAAATGTGAGTGGACTGTTTAACAAGGTGTAAACATTGAAGGTTACATAAGATCGAAATCCTCTCCTGCTGTAATTCCTGCTGGTTCCTTTAGTTTGAGATGTGATTTTTTATTTACTAATTCAGTTATTGAATGTCGTAATGTCATCAACCAATATTTACAATCAAATTATGTAGTAATAATAATTATACATATTAGACTATGTGTAATACACTAAATGTAAATATTTGAAAAGAAAAAAGAAAGTCAAGAACGGCTTATGAAACATATCTATCTTTCTTAACTACAAGTTTCTGCCTTGCTTTAAAATATAGGTGACTTAAAAGAGCATACAACAGACTCAGTTTGTCAACAAAAAACTTTTTCCAAAAGCCTGTTTGGCCTTGAGATTCTGCAATACCTGCTGATGAGCTATTCGACCAAGACCTGAGTCAGAAGATGAAGACATCTTGAATCACTCACAAGGGCACATGACCTCCTGAGAGCCGATCTCCATCTCTATCCACTTTCCTCCAGTCAATAATGCTATGACAGCCTGGGACATGCAGAGATGGAGAGCACACAGGTGCTTTTATATTAGAGTCACTAAAGGAGAGAAATGGAGATGGAGAAGAGCTTCAGTATACTCAATATAAGTTAAATTACTGTTCATTCACAAGGGTAGAGTTAGATTTAAAAGGGAAAAATGGCACATGAATAAGAGGTTTCAGACACCTTCCTAAATTCTATTCCCCAGGCCTCTATAAGAAGGAAAGTGCTAGACTATAGTGAATGCAGCAGTAACAGACATTGAGCTCTTCAAATAAACAAGAAGAGAGATAAGCACTGTGGTCAAACAAAATACAGTTGAATTGCATGATAAGATATCCGTTTTGGGTGTGGGAGGATGTAGTGATAAAGGATATTGGACAGCTGTGTGAGTGCTTCTTCAGCCAATCCGCCTTTACAGCATCAGCTACAGCCGAAATGATGAAGTTTGAAGGAGGAGGATAAAAGAGACCCAGACTTTATGTTCACAAGCTGCAGCCAAGAGCTGTACAGCCCTAATCATGTGCTGCAGCTACCAGCTACCAGCTGCACTCCTCATATCCTGCCTGTCTCTTTTAGTTTCAGTTTTAGCATGATACAGTATTTACGCCATGGCAAACAAAAAAATCGCATATTTACTGATTCTATTTGAATCAAGTTACATTTTGCTGTGCTCTACTATTTAAATTTAATTACATAGTCAGATATATAAAGCACATAGTAAGCCACCCATGAATTATATTTACTTTGCTGTGAAACAATAAAATCTCGTTCTTCACTTATTTAATTTTCGATCAAAACATCAATGAAGCACACAGTATTTTTCAGTGGATATTTCTGATGATATATCTGATGATAAATATAGGACAATCCACAGGAGTTTTACAAACTACAGACATAAGACACTTGTATAAGGACGGGGAGCAAAAGGCCACCCTGGAGTCCAGACCTTAACATGTGCTTGGGATCATGAGAAGCAGAAATTGCAACCAAGTTCAGAGATTTGTGAAAATGTCACTTCAGAGATTTAGCTCAGGTTCTGTGAGGAAGACAGGAAGACCACAATGGTATGCCATTCATTAATTCATTCATTCCTCTGGCCAGTCAAGCTATGCCACTTGTCTGTTCAACTTACGTTCCTGTTCTGCTGCTTTCAGGTGCTGACTTTTGCAGAGTAACGTACAGTGGCTTTACATTCTGTATTGACAGGATCGAAATAATTCACTTTCCTCCTATTTGTTTTAACGTATGGTAATCACAAATATAATAACAAAATGTTTCCTCTTCTACTAGCAACACACATGTAATATTGATTGAAAGCTTAATATCTGCATCTGCACAAGAATCCCTCTGCTTGTTATCACAGGTCACTTCTAAGGGTTTAAATGACTGCCAGACCACCATGGATTTTAGGTAGCACCTGATTGATGGGCATAATTGGAGAAGGAAAACTGCAGGGGTGCTGCGAGAAGACTGAGTGTGAAGCAAAGTGGGAGTACATCAGGCCCCTTTGGAGCTTCTATTTTACCATCTCTCTGATGGAGCTGGCCCAGGAGCCCAGAGAGCTTTCCCTTCATCTCCATCTCACCTCCCCCAGTTCTGTTCTCATTACATCTTTGACCTCTGCTAGTACTTTTTATGGGTGCTGCGTTGTCCTGGAGCAGTTTCTACACTACTACTCTTTTCAGCTGCTGCACTGACACCTTTCAGCAGGGTATCTAACCAGGCTGAGCTGATCCCTAAGGAGCTCAGTGTCTTTGTTGATGGCGGGCGGGGCTTGCACCCATCCCCCAAGCTCTGCCAGCTACAGCTTCGCCATGGAGGTCCCTCCATTTAAGCTGCAGTTTCATGGGGTTCACGCTACAGAGAAGCCTGCTCCTCTGGGGAGTTTCAGCTTTTGGCTCCGTCCTCTGCGGCGTCTGTTTGTGTGTGCGTGTGTATTTTTCTTTCTCCTGTCTTCTTAAAAATAGAGGTCAGATTGCAAAGTCTTTCAGAAAATCAAAACACCTGCCTGTTTCTTGTTTACTCTCGTTCGGCATCTTGAAGGATGTATATATGACAGGCCTTCAGATTTGTGTGTCATGCTTAAAATGTCTGCACAAATCTGGGTCTCATATGTAGCTTTCATTCTGTCTCCTGGTACAGATGCCTGAACTCACAATGAATTGAACTCCTCTTTTACCTGTATGATGTTGACCATAAAGCCAGAAGTCAGACAAAGTGCTAAAAAAGAAGATTTTGATGGAAGGTTCTCTAAAGAACCTCCAGATGTTTTTTTTTTTTCAAAACCCTTGAGTTTTCTTAAAGAACCATTGTGGCAGCATTGTTCTCATAAATGACCGGAGCTATGTACACTGGTGCTGACACGGCACTGACATCTGGGAATGCTGGAATTAAGTGAGTACAGTTCAATTCCTGAACATTTATCCATTACTGCATACAATTCAAGCCATACTGAGACCACAGAAAACCACAATAGAGCACATCAAAGACTATCTATTAGGTAAACAAATGAATGATAAAGGTAAATGACCTTGCTTGAACATACCCCCCACCCCAGTCACATGCTTGGACTAATTTAGGCCCCTTCCTTCACCCATCAAACCACTGTCAACAGAACAAAACTGCACACATGCACTTCATGTCTTAACTTTGAATCTGCTATGAGTGTCAACCATACTATACAGTTTACATTGGACATGCCAGTTCACCTCATTTATCGTCCTGCATGATATTAATTGGCTTGTGTATTTAGGTCCTGGGTATACTCCAGTGTACTCCAGTGCACTTATTCTATGCTCTGCACTGTTTTATATTTTATGTATCTGCGCTCTGTGCAGTCCTGTTCATTGTGCTGGTGTCGTGTGTTGCACTTTGAGGCCTAAAGAATGACATTTCATTGCAATGCATACAGGTTACATTGAGGAATGACAGTAAAAATACGTGACTAACTTTGCAAACTTAACCTTTTGCAGCTTGTATCCTTCAGTTTGGAAACAGACAGTGTGTGAAGAGGCTGTGAACTATGCATGATGATACGTGAAGTTTGTTTCATTTCATTCAGTTTTTTTGAGTAGAGCATTAAAATGAACCTGAGGCTGGCGTTTATTTACAGCTCTTCCTTTAGGCAGTCTATAGTTTGCACGTCTGGTATGTGGCAGCATTTAGGCACCTAGCACATTGTTCATTAGCATATATTTTGGCAGTAAGTGTTTTTGATTGTACAAACACCAGTTACCATTTTTAACTCTCCATATTTCTATTACTATCTTAGTGACAATATAGTGCATATTTGGTCCATCCCTGAATCTATGGTCTGCCTTTTACATCTCATCCAATCATAAGATAACGTGACTCACAAATGGAGTTATGACCCTATAAAGAGGGGTTGAGATACACTCAAGCATGTGTAACAGGTGGATTTGAGTGTCCATCATCGTTTTGTCATCTGTGATTGGTGGGGGAGGACTTAGTCACTACCACACAAACCTTTTATCCTTCATTCAGTTGACTCAGATGTGAGACAGATGTGAAATGTGAACACCTGCATTAATATAATGAAGGGCTGACTAGTCAAACTGCAAATAATACTGGACTTTCTCAAGAAGTTTAGAAATGGTTCAACAAACACGTTGGCATCTGTTATACAACTACTTATTGTATATTTGACCGTTCCCTGAGCAAATAAATTTTAAATGATCAGCTGATATATGCAAAGCAAATATATGCATACTATGAAGCTTTTAAACAGCCTCTTATATCAAACAACTAAGTTTTGATTTATTTAATTTAGCATTAGTTATGGTTGGCCAGCAATGATCATACATGTGATGGTGGTAGAAAAGTAAGCCCTTGCTAGGCACTGTAATACATGCATGTTGCACGTGCAACATTTTAAATACTATGCAATAAGCTTATGTTCGGCTAAATCTTTGGCTAAATGACTAAGATGAGTCTGGGCATGAGAAACTGTCAATCTAATCTAAATTTACATCTAATAGACTAATGATCAGTTTTTTTTGCACTCAAACGATTGCAAATTATGTTTCATATTCACCCTTGAAAGTTTAGCAAATGCAGGGATATTTATTTCTGTATCTCCATGTACATTATATATTAATTTCCATTAATAATCTATGCTATGAATAAAAAACTGTGAAACTATTTACTTATGTGTTTTTGATAATGTTTATTTCATTTCTTTCTGAAATAGTTGTAAATTTTGCTTCCCTTACCTGAAAGCTTCCTGTTTCATTTATGTGAGAAATGCCCTCTGAGTTAATAACTGGCAGACATCCAAAACAGGACTGAGAGCCACATTCACATTCAAATTAACCAGGCATGGATTTTTATGACTAGGGTTTTGTTTTGAATCGAATTTACAGCCTACACAGCAGTGCGCTTTCACTCTAGGTGTGAAATACAGAGGGTGCTTTTGAATCCCAGTGGGGTCCCTAAAACAAATGTATTATGTTGTTATTCTGTCATTCTTTAGCTGCTTCAGCCACATTCAGTGAGCTTCTGTCTTTAGTGTTCTTAACTAACTAGAGATGCAGCACAGGTGCCTCAGGGTGGCGCTGCGGCGACCTGCACCTTCATAGCCTAATAGCTACAACTATACAATTAATTAGTACACTAAACTTTACAATATGCTGTGGAATATCTAAAAAACCATGTTCAGTTTTCCCAAAAGATTCATGTAAACATTAGTAATGAATCTTTATGATACCAGTTTCACCTGTATTGTTAATAACAGGAAAAATATGTACACATATTATGTCACTTTATGTATGTATGCTTATATGTCTAGTATTATAAGGCATTATATAGACTTAATATAAATCTTTATGAATGCACTAAAGCAATATACTGTAGATACCTAATTCATAGAGAGTGTTATCGTTATATTAACCATCATATTAATAATTACTATTATTTGATATCTAGTAATTATTTATTTCTTTACATCCTGAAGGGGTGTAAGGGGAAAATGATTCCCGCTCTTCTGTCCTGACTCCTCTGGTGATGTCTGTCAAGCTAAGATTATAAATATCCAACATATTTTTTTTTTAAGGGACGGACAGGTTGCCATGTTCTCCCTGTAGTTTTAGAAGCACTCTCTCTCTCACTTGTTTTTAATGACTGAGCTTTGGTGGGCCAAGCGATTTTGCAGATTAAGGCTCCCTTGCTGAGTAATTTGAAATTGGATGAATTTGGCAGTGCTTTGCATCCAGAAGTGGATGCTTATCTACTTTTTGTGGTGTAGTTTCCTAATCTGAATCATGAAAAATGTGACCAGGCCTGTTCACCGAGAGGCCACTGACAGAGGCCCTCCAAAAAAAACATCTGGACCTTTCTAATGTAGATTTGTGTTACATAAATTTATTATGGACTTCATATTTCGATTCCCTTCCATAGGTTGGCTCACATTTAGCATGAGCAAGTAACAGCACTGTTAACAGTGACCTGTGTAAAATCCTACAAAACTTTTAATTACAACCCTGCAGGTATAAGGCAAGAGCAGATGTAGCTATGTAAGATTTATATTCTGTGGTCATAACATACTTTTCCCTGCTTATGAAACATGTGCAGAATTCTTCTCTTAAATCTCTGGCACAGGAAACTCATCAGTCAAATCCCAGTCACTGCTCGTATTCTCTGATGCCTGCATGCCTGTCTCCTCTGCTTTGAATCCGTTTCAGACTTTAATCAAATGCCTCTACCCTGGTGTGAAGTGATGTATCTGCGAGGCAGTTGTATAAGCTGTGGTCTGCGGGGCACATCTGTCATTTGCCTTAATGATAACCTTTAGATTAGTAAGAGGAATTACACACTTGCCTGCACTCTTTCAGGACACCCCTGTCATCCATCTGAGAATGAGAGAGAGAGAAAGAAGAGAGAGACTTTCAGCTTTCATGCTCCATTGATGAATTATGTTTTTGCAGGCATGCTGCTGTGTCTCTCCTTAGCAAAGCTCAGGTCTCTCTGCTCCATCACCTTTCTCTAAACATGCACTGCAAGCCCAGCAGTCTTCATCTCTGTGTGCATATGCCCACAAGCATAAGACACCATCATCCACTCCTTCATATCTGTCTCTGCCTTTCTCTCTTTCTGGGCAACATTTACTTTTCCTCTCCCCTGTTACATGATTATTTCTATCTCTAGCTTGTGCTGGTGCATGTTTTCACCACGACTTCTTATAACAATACTTTCATTATTCTCTCTCTCTCTCTCTCTCTCTCTCTCTCTCTCTCTCTCTCTCTCTCTCTCTCTCTCTCTCTCTCTCTCTCTCTCTCTCTCTCTCTAGGCATAACTGATGCAGAAGAACTTCTGATTGGCTGTCACTCTCAGGTCCTTGATAAAAGTGAAGACAAGAAATGATGGAGATGGATGGAAAAAGGACTTACAGAAACTGGAGGACAGCGGAGAGGGAAAGAAATGAAAGAAAGACAGAAACAAACTAACAAACAAAGAAAGAGAAAAATATGGAGAGAGAGATAAGCAGAGAAAAGAAAAGCTGACAGACAGTGATCAAAAGGACGAATGAAAGATTGAGAGGCATAAAGAGAATGAGAGAGAGAGAGAGAGAGAGATAAAGTCAGCAAGGGATGAGAGAGAGAATAAAATCACAGGAAACAAAGAAAGTACAAAAAAGGGATAAATAAGGATGAGAAAAAAACAATGAAGGACAGAAAGAAAATGAAAGAATGAAAGAATGATAGAAAAGGAAAGTGAGTGAGAGAGAGAGAGAGAGATAGAGAGAGAGAGAGAGAGAGAGAGTGAGAGAGAGAGAGAGAGAGAGAGAGAGAGAGAGAGAGAGTGAGAGAGAGAGAGAGAGAGAGAGAGAGAGAGAGAGAGTGAGAGAGAGAGAGTAAGAGTATCCCATTACTGCCTAGCCTGTAGGAAGAAAGGCAGTCTAAGCCATCTCATGCAATATGAACTTGCGGTTGGATGCTTGATGTCCAGATCAGACTAAGACCAATCTTTTCTGCCTTCAATGACAGCGGGTTGAAGGAGGAAGAGCCCTTAAGATGTAAATCAGCAGGAGGCTGTGAAAAGAGAGCAGTGAAGAGAAAAGGGGCTGTCATTCTCTCCTTCACTCCTGTGGTGGGTTGGACATCCTCTAGAGCTCTGAGTCCAGCATTCAGTCACTCTTTCATTACCATCTCTATTCTCCATATCTATACATCATGTCACACAGCACATGCCAATACATGGGGCAGTGATATAGCTTTCTCATTTAGCATGGCAAAATTGGGGGAGATAATATATCAGAGGTCTAATTTATAGCTGTGGCGATTTTTAATAAATAAGAGCATAAAGTGAGCAAGGAAGAGAGAGAGAGAGTGAGAGAGAGAGAGAGACAGAGACAGTGAGGAAGAGAGAGAGAGAGAGAGACAGTGAGGAAGAGAAAGAGAGAGAGAGACAGTGAGGAAGAGAGAGAGAGAGAGAGAGAGTGAGAGAGAGAGAGAGTGAGAGAGAGAGAGAGAGAGAGAGAGAGAGACAGAGAGAGAGTGAGTGAGAGAGAGAGAGAGAGAGAGAGAGAGAGAGTGAGTGAGTGAGTGAGTGAGTGAGAGAGAGAGAGAGAGAGTGAGAGAGAGAGAGAGAGACAGAGACAGAGACAGTGAGGGAGAGAGATAGTGAAAAAGAGAGACAGAAAGTGAGAGAGAGAGTGAGAGAGAGAGAGAGAGAGAGAGAGAGAGAGAGAGAGAGAGAATCCAAGCTTTACATTTCTGTGGAGTATGTGCCTGATAAACTATCTGATGATAAGACATTTGAGGCGCGCGGATGTACTAGTCAGAAGTCTCCGAGCCTCTTTGAATATTTCAGCAGAAAAAAAAAAATAGAAGCAGAGACTCTGCTTGCTCTTCGTGGCTCTCATATGTTATCTCTGCGTGACAATATGAATGGATTATTAGTTGTATCCTCTTCATCAGAGCTGAAAGTAAGCATGAAATGGTAAATAAGTAAAGAGGGGTGGCATGTTGTTGTAGCAGATTTACAGCCTTCATAATTTACAGTATCGCTGGAGGTGTGAATGTATTTATGTAGAGATGAGCATGTGTTGCTGGAGGCACCTCTCTGTCTCTCTCCCTCTCTCTATCTCTCTCTCTCTCATTGAATGTTATTGGAAGGGTCTAGCTCATGGGTGAACTGCATCCTTTTGGGGGCCGGTGTTCGGCATAGCTTGATAATTTTGCTGCAACTAGCTGCTGAATTGAATCAGACGTGTTTGAGTAGGAAAAGCTGTACCACCATACCATCAAACTGTACAGGGCTCCTGGAGCTCACCACCTGTCCTAGTGAAGATTTGCATAGAACAATTGTCACTTTTAGATCTAGATCTGTGAATATGATATCTGTAAGGTAGCCCAGTCTGAAATGTGCAGTGAGTGAGGCACAAATGCTCAGTAGATATCAAAAATGAACATGACATCTCTGAGTGCACCTTCATGATCATTTCACCTCTGTCTTAAAATCTGTTTCACTTGTGGCTGCAGCGGTGCCGAGGCAGAGTCGAATGTTGATGTGAGGATGTTCTGTTGGAAGGGACAGTTCACCTCAGTGTGTCATCTCTCTTATTACCCAACATCACCAGAGGGGGCACTGTTTACCTTGGAATTGAGAAAAAGTGTCCATTTCAATTGATGAACTTCTGGTTTAATGATTTGTAGTCAAAAGTTTATCCTAAAGAGCATTAATATTTGATTTTCATTGCAGATGTAGGCAAACACGACCATTATGAATATTGCATGTTTCATACATATTTGGATTTTTCTGCAGTACTGTGGGAGTACACGTGTGTGTGAGTATCTAGCTGCACTCTGAATAAACCAGGAAAAAAAAGAAAGGATAAAAGTTTAAATAAAAGTAAATATAGTAATGAAGGGATATAAATATATTGCACGTATGACTGCAGGGTGCTTGAACTGCGATGAACTGCTGCAGTGAATATTTGCTTAATTACTGCAACTCTCTCATATTTTGTGTTACAGCCCCCAGTTACATATAACTCCACCCCTAATTCAGCTCAAATAGGAGGACCACTCTGGATGTTTTAGGACGGAAGGAGAGTGGACACTACATCATAAAAAAATAAAGAGATAGAATAATACTGCTGTGTCTGTGTCACCTTAAAGGGAAATTCCAACGTGTTTATTTATTTATTAGTTTCTGCATGATTTATTTATGCATGGTGGCACAATGGATAATACTGTCGCCTCACAGCAAGAGGGACCTGGGTTTGATTCCTGGCTGGGGTGTCTGGGGACGTCTCTGTGTGGAGTTTGCATGTGGTCTGTGTAGGTATCCTCCCACAGTCCAAAGACATGCAGTCAGGTGAATTGGAGATGCTAAATTCCCCCTAGGTGTATGTGTGGGTGTGTGAATGTGTATGTCTGTCTGCTTGCTCTGCGATGGACTGGGGGCCTGTCCAGGTTGTTTTGTAATGTCCACTCAATGAGTGCTGGGATAGGCACCAGCAACCCCCCCCCACTTGACCAGGGAGGATTCAGTGGTTTAAAAGATGAGTGAGTGAGTGAGTGAGTGAGTGAGTGAGTAAGTGAGTGAGTGAGTAAGTGAGTAAGTGAGTGAGTGAGTGAGTGAGTGAGTGAGTGAGTGAGTGAGTGAGTGAGTGAGTGAGTAATTAAGCCTTTGACACATAAAAATCATTCAGAGTGACTCAGATTTTTTACAGTGGTAGTGATAGGAGGCAAGGGCTGTACAATGTCTACAACACAAATATATCTTTTTATTTACTGTTCAAAATTATCAGTAGTCCATCATATGTATACACGATATTGTTGCTGTCCAAAGAAAATATGTATCTCCATTTTTGTCGATTTTTACTTTTATGCATCACATGAACACAGCAGCTGCTGTTTACACTGTTAATGATAAATGGACCGACAGAATGGCTCACCATTGCTTAGAAATCTAGTCTGGTTCTATTGACTTACATTAAATAATTTAAATAAGGTTTTTACCCTCTCCTGTAAAGGAGATACTTGGAGATACTTGTTTTTCCTGTTTGGTTAAAAAGTGTAAGTGTGTTCTGTATGTGCTTCTGTGCCATACATGACTAATAAGAGTGCAATTTGTCAGATCAGCATAAAAACAGAGAGTGACAGACAAAAGATGCACACTTATCTAAGTACACAGATATCTGAACCAAAGCTGTGCTTAAACAGCGTAACACTAAAGGCAGCGTGGGAAATTCAACATTCAGCTTGGTTAGCGGTGCACTACTGTCTCACTGACAAACACACAGACAGACTAGTAGAAATGAGCATGATTGCAACAGTGATAAGTTCTGGTATAAACAGACGAAGTGTGTGATATAATCTGTCATGGTAGTTTATTACAGCGCTTTAACTAGCAGTAGATAGAAGACCTGCAACAATTCGGTTGTTATACATAATGTTATACATGTTGTAATAATGAGGATGCACTGTATATATGTATGTTAACTTAGTGGCTAAAGTGTAATTATCTTTAACTAAACCTGCTTTCATAAAAGTATCCCTGTTCATCCATCAGTATGCTCTAGTAAGTAAATAAATGGAATAAAAAGACCACTACAGAATACAACAGAAGAGAGACAGAAAGAAGATATCAGAAGTACAACTGGTAGCCGGCACTGCAGCAGATGATTGGAACTGAAGGGTCCTTAACTGCAGCTTGTGAACATAAAGTCTGAGTCTTTTTCATCCTCCTCCTTCAAACTTCATTATTTGTGCTGTGGCTGATGCAACAGTGGGTTGGATGAAGAAGTAGCGACACAGTGAGTCACTTCACCTGCTCTCAAGATGCAGGTCGAGTTAGAAATGACATTCCTACATGGCTACATACGAGTGGGCTGCTCAGATTTTCTCTCATTGTTATTTTGTATAGCGGAAAATAAAGTTACAATGGCCATTTTTTCGTCAAAAGGGTGGAAATAAAGGGTGATCTAGCACACTAGCACTCTGATAGCAGCATTGTTTTCTATGTCCAATAGGGTCCACGAGAATATCATCTCAACATAAAGCACCGCTAGTAGTCCCAAATGCATCATCTACATGCATGGCTGCATTCTATTATGATCTAAATCTGCCATTGTGAATGAACAGTAATTGGACTGATATTGAGTATACTGAAGCCCGCTCTCCGTCTCCTTCTCCTTTCTTTAGTAGCTCTAATATAAAAGCTCCTGTGTTCTCTCCATCTCTGCATGTCCCAGGCTGTCATACCATTATTGACTGGAGAAAAGTGCAGAGAGATGGAGATCAGCTCTCAGAAGGTCACATGATGTATATGACAGATTTACGATAGCTTTCTCAGGCCTTGGACCAGAAGCTCATCAGCAGGTATTACAAGAAGTCAAGGCCTCTGAGGGGAATTTCCACATCTCATGCTAACACAGTGAGAGAAGGACTAGCAGATCAATGAAGAATGTATAGATTTATAGATTCAAATTAGAATCCTTAAAGTCCCAGGAACCAGACACTTTCACTGCTGTCTTTTATAGCTAGATAACTTAAATTTTAGGGAGTAAATGGAATAAATATATCATTTTTAATAAATATTCTATTCTATTCTATTCTATTCTATTCTAGTCTTAATAAAGAACAAATCAACTAAGATCCCCTGAAAATTAGCCTTTACATAGCACTGTCTTCTCACCACATAATTTGTGCTGTAATTATTTCAAATACTGTATATTTATACTTAACAACTACTGCTAACTAGATTATGTGCTGGTGAATCATTTTCAGAAGTGTCAGAACACAAAAAGAGTTAAACAGTGTGGATTCAAGCTGTGGACAGACATAGCTCTAACAGTAAAACTACAATTTCATTAATCTACTCTCACACTATGACCTTTAAAAAACCTGTCAGTTACAGGAAATCATTTAACATATTGTGCCCAGACAAGTTATTTTCTGCTCCCTGCCTTAGTCGTTCTGTTTTTACCTCCTGGGTACCCTGTAGGAAAAGAAGAGAAAGGTGCCCAAATTAGTAGTGTGAGATGGAGGACTCAATTACCTGGAAAAGGTCTTAGCTGACCACTCTGTCTTTGACACTGCTGTCCAGAGCTGTGATCATCTTGAAGAACTGATCCATTGAACAGTCCATGTTTCTTATATATTCCTGTCTGTAACTTTAAGGTCATTAGTTTGCTGAATTTTGTTGCTTTCAACAAAAGCAACTTGCAGAGCTGTGTCACTGCTGTCCATGGTGCTGAATTACTGACGCCAACTGTGGCTGCTGTCCATGGTGCTAAAATATGGTACGCTGGCAAAGCGCTGCTCTCCATGGTGCTGGAATGTAAAGCAGGTGATGGTGCTAAAGAATTTGCACTGTTTGATAGACGAATGTGATATAGACATGGGCATATGTGCAACCAGAGGGCAGACAGCAACAGAAAGTGAAACTCTTCATGGAATAGAACAACAATGACAAGCAGTTGTTGTGCAGTAAACTGCACCAGCTGCAGGGAAGATGATTGCAGAATGTCTAATATCATGAGGGGATCAAAATAAAATAAAGATTTATTGCACTGATTCATTGCTTAGTTACCATTTATACTGCTCCCTTTGTTTTCACTCTCTAGTTCACTTCACGACTCATGTACTCCGTCTTTAACTTTGAATGGTGTGTTTAAAAAGCATCCAACAAATGCTAGGCCTTCTGCTTTTAAGGAATCTAATGTAACAATGTCCAAGTAGAGGAAAGGTTTAACAGGTTTAACAAAAAACAAAACCAGGCATGTTTTTGTAACACACAGCTACATTTGTTGTGTTACAACAAAGAAATATTATTCCCACCAACTCTAAAATTGGCATTGTATTAATAAGTCACCAAAGTTTAATCAATATGCTGATTAAAACAGTCCACTGATGTTACAGTTTTATGACTGGCAAAGTTACTAAAGTGGTTTTGGCACCTAGTAGTCTTCATTACAGGAAAGTAGTAATACCTTATCTGTTATATGTAGATTAAATGACAAAGACATATGTATATATAGACAGACAGACAGACAGACAGATGTCCATTTCTCTTTAAGTCAACCAATCTGTACTGTCATTCATTTTTTCCAGTGTAAAACATTTTAATCAGCTTAGTATTCAGAGTAACTCCAACTGACCTGCCTCCAGCAAAGTGCTTATAACGAAGTGGTGAACGGAATCTCATCTGAGGACTGATTCACTGGTGGTCCATTCCACCAATGCGCCCACACTTGCAATGTAAAACTTTGTTCGTTGTAAGTTTCTGCCTGTACAAGGTCATTAGCTGTGTTTTTATTTCACATGCATCTTTGGCAACATTGTCATGGTGTCACACATGGCGTGACGTGCATGTAGTCATGCGTCATGCAGCCATCTTCCAATGGTGCTGGTACTAACAGGATGACTCTTGAAGGGTATCACTGTTTAATGGAAGTCCACAGTCATGGCTGTTGGGTCAGTCAGGTACAGAGATAAGGTCCATCCTTGCTAACCTCACATGCACGGTCAAGCATGAAACTTGAATCATTCTCATGTCTTACCTACCACAAAATTTCATTCCTGTCGGTTGAGTCCTTCTGGGTGCAACTATTTTTTGATGGTGAGTGTGCATTATAATTCACATTACTTCATTCTTTTAGTATTTTTTCAAAAACTCCATTCTCTGACACATACTGCAATTCAACACTGGATACAGTATTTGGTGTATGTTATGTAACAGCTATGGTTCAGTATTTAATATGCACGATTGCTTTAAAGATAAAAGCACATTAAAGGAATGGCTACAGTGTACTCTGGATGGATTTTACTATGTAGAGTTATGTGCAACGCTTTAGTGGTACTGTTAATTGAGTTGATAAATACTTTCACGCACACACACACACACACACACACACACACACACACACACACACACACACACACACACACACACACACACACACACACTCACACAGAGTAAACACTTTCAGTATGAATGCATCTTGTAAAGACATGCAGGAAAGTGTTTTGATGTGGAGATGAGAAGGCTTCATTGTGAGGGGAAAAGTGCTCTTCACATTCTTGAATGCAGAGCTGCAGTGTCAATAACCTTTGCTTAATGCTCATTTTACACTGAGAATGAAAATCACTCACAGTTTCAAGTGCTGCCTTTTCATTACAGATTTCTGCATCCACACTGTTATGCTGTGGTGTTTCCTGTTGATATTGATTCAAACACTGTCAATGGGTAAATGGAACACTTTATTTTTTTATCTTTGTCAGGCAGCTCTCTGAAAACAAATATGTTTTTTTTTCCATTTCAGCATTCACCTGTATACGGTTGCCTTAGAACCATGAAAAAGCCCAGACACTTAAGAGCCCCTCTGTACTGAAAACACCAAACTCTGCAGTTTCAAGTCAAAGCTCAGAGTATGTCAAAGCTTCAAATATATTTCATCTGACAATTCTGGTGCTGAGGCCAGCATCCTCCCAATGTGTGACGGACATCTTATGAACAGACAGAATAGCCTTAGATCACCCTGAAACACATTACACCTGTCCAGGTACAATATGACTAGGTATATATTGAGTGAATACTGTTAATGCTGAATAGTTATGTAATAAAGGGTTTAACACCAACAGTCATCAGCACATTAACTGAAAGGTACTCACTCTGAGGGACATACTTTATAAGCACCTATTTTCAAAGTGAAAGGATGAAATTGAGGAACATCTATAGAGAATATGCTCAAGGAACATTTCATACTTTTTATCTTTGTACTTTTCAATTACAGTGTGGAGCTGCACCAAAGAATGACTTCAGACTGCAAGGCTTTTCTGGGTTTTATGGTGCCACATCAAAGGCATTAAACTTAAACATTAGACGAAAAAACTATGTAAAGGCACATCAGATTCCAGACAGATTCCAGCCTATCACCAATCTTTACATGAGAACAAGAATTTGAGAGATCTGCAATATAATAATAGGAATGTACTCCTTTAAGGTGAATGGAAAGCAAAGGCACATGCTTACAGCCACCACAAAGAGTACAAAGGCATGAATGAATGAATGAATGAATGAATGCATTAATGCATGAATGGAATTGTACAGTACATTGTACATACAGCGCATTTAGAGACCAGGAAAGTCCTGGAGGCAAAATCCAATAGAGTTTAGCACATGAATGATGTGGATTTGGCATGTCAGAAATCTTTTAAAAAAGAAAAACTTAGAAAAAAACTATAAATGTAAAAATACCAAGAGTGTATTAATCATGTGTTAAGGCTCCATGCGCTTCTTAACATCCATTTTTAGTCACTCTGTATGATGAACATGAAATATTTTAGATCGTGTTTGCCTAAAAGCGGTGATCAGAATACATGTAAAAATTAAGCCAGACCGGCTATTTATTACAGGAAATACAGTTAAGCTCAATATTCAAATGAAGATGCTGCTGTAATAGGTAATACTTTGGTAAAACGATGTTCTAATAATGCCATCATTAAGCTTTAACACTCTAGTAGATGATAAATAACTGGCTGCTCACACTTATTTGTGTATAGGACATTTCATAATCCTGTACACAACCCTTACATAAGCTTTGGGTCTTTTGGGAATGTGTTTACTAGTAACTCTGTAATTACTAAGGCCTGCAAAGTCCTTATTAAGAGTTTTAACAGGCCAGTGTTTCACTCTACTCTCTTTGTGTTTCTGTTTAGTTTGTGCCTCTGTATATGCTGTCTTCCCAGCCTGCTTCCCAGACATCTTGTTGCAGTCATTGGAATCATCCACTCCCTCTCGCTCTATTCCATACTCTAGTCCATGCTTCAGTTCACACCTTGTTGTGACATCATCTGGCAGGCAGGAATAAAAGAGGCCTCCTTGGCCCTACTAACAGCTTTGGCTCGCTTGTGTTGTTTATTTTCTGCTTGCATAATTTCTGACTGTTTGACTTTCTGACTCTGCTTTGTTTTTGACACTGATTTAGTCTATGTTGTATAGAGATTCCCTTTTTGTATATTTTGTTGGTTTCTAGCGTTGTTGGCTTTGGCCAAAAGTGAAGTGTAACCAGTATTTTAACTGTATACTTTAATAATACACTATACTTTGGATTTAACAGAAAGAACACTTACTGTTTTATATCCGAATTACACATTACACTCACATATTCACAAAGAATCTATTTCACAACACACCATTCCTGACACCAGGCTAGCTCATAAGATCAGTAACTTGTAATTCACTTGATCATTAATAGTTTAAGCTTAAGTAAATAAAAACCTTTCTATAGCCAGTGTCTTAGAAACCTAAGTTTTCACTTTAGAATAGTTACTGCTTAAAAATAGTAATTACCAGAAAGTCGTTGGTTAGTACTAAAGTTTCCTTGTAATGCTAATGAGCTTTCAGTTATATCTGCTACTGACATCCCTGGACTGATAGGGCTTAATAAGAGCATTTTAATGTTCCTCTATGCTATAGTCTTTTTATAGGTGTAAATAAGCCACAAGCAACTACTCATTTTTACTTAGCGTAACTTAATAATTTCTGTCAGTTTTGTTCATTGACAGCCACAACTCTAAGACATTGATGTTGAACATCGCTGCTTTTGAAGGTTTTAATGATTGCCCAATTTGATTTTGTTTAAGCTGTGGATGAGCAGTAAAATCATGCTGAAAGTCTATCAGCTGTTGAACATTAAGTTTCCTTGACCTACCCCTGTGCTAATAAAGTAGTAATTCACTTGTACATGTAGTCAGAAGTTGCACACTGATGTGAGGACAATATTTATCTTCACAGGGAACATATGTTTGTTAAAATGAGCTAAACTAACTTAAGAGCCCCTACCTCTTCTCAAAATAAAATGCTGTACATATCGCCGTATGAGAGTGTGAACTCTCTGAATATCACCACCATTATGCAAATTTTCAATTAGATTAATGTGAACATGTAATGTGACCTCCTCAGTTAATTACATTTTAAACTAAGGTCTCTCAAGATCCCTGCCGTCTCTCCATAGCAAACCTACTGTGCATTTGCACGCTGCCATATCTACATTAACATAATCAAAATGTCCACACAAAGGTTTGGAGGTCAATTATACACCTCCAAAACTGAACTCTGCGCCAAAACTGTCAGCATGCACAAGGAACACTTACCATTTGTTTCTTTCAAAAACTGCAATAAAGTAAATCTGAATTTCTCCACACATTTAACCTAAAGTACAATAAAATAACAAGCTGTCCCGCAGCAAAAAGACCCAAACCATAACACTACCACCGCCATGTTTCAAAGCTGGGGTGAGGCTCTTGTGCTGGAATGTGATGTTAAGTTTTCTCCAAACATAGTGTTTATTTTTTAGGCCATAAAGTTATTTTATGCCCTATTATTCCACATGACATTCTTTCATTAGTCTTTAGGAACACAGATAGCAACACAGATAGTCCTTACAAAACATTAAGAAGCTGTGCTGTTCTTCAGGGAGAGTAGTGGCTTCATCCATGCTATCATTCCATACACACTATTCTTGTTCAACTATTGCCTGATGATGGATTCATGAACACTGACGTTAACCAGCGTAAAAGAGGCCTGCCGATCTTTAGATGTTGACCTGGGGTTCTCTTAGAATATTGCACGTTCTTGGAGTGACTTTTGTTGAAAGACAACTCCTGGGGAGAATGAAAGTGTTTCACAGAATGCTAAAGCGCTCTCAAACTTTCTAACACAACTGTACCTGCTATGATAGATCTACAACTTCAGTTCATAGTTCTTTGTAAGAACTGTGGATTTCCTGTACCTTCTTCACACACCTCTACAGTTTGGGATAGGATTTTCTTCTCTTGCTCTGACCTGATATGAAATAGCAGCAGACTTGAACACGTCTTCACATCTTACTGTTGAATGAGTTCCTGTGTTTTTTGTAGGTCACCTCCCTGTAGATGGTGGACTTGCTGCCTGTTCTACAGTCCTCTTCCTCTAGCGCTATGAACTGTGCTTCCTGTCCAAATACTCTGACAGATTAAGAACAGTCATAAATTCACATCCCACCGGAGAGCTTTTCCACTTCTAAAACATTAGGGCAGCATGGCTCGACCACTCTGTCCAACATAAATCTTACATCGACAGATCACTACCCGGAAAACCTTCACATTTTCAGTAACATGGGAAGCATTGGCAATAATGACCAGATAAACATATGCCACATATCGTCGCTGTCCAATGAAAAACATGTATCTCCACTTTTGTCCATTTTTTCTCTTATGTATCATTTGAACACATTAGCTGGCATTTACACTGAGTGAGAATCGCATGGTGAATAGATAAACAGAAATGGCCCAAATCTGTTTGGAAAGAAGTCTGGTTCCATTAACTTACATTGAAGTTAAATAAGGTTTTTGGCCTCTCCTGTAAAGTTGCTATTTTGGAGATACTTGTTTTTCTATGGACAGCCACGATATGCTGGATTAATACACAAAAAAAAACAATTATTTATTCTCAAAATCTATAATCTGTCTATTATACTGATTTCTTTTATGTTAAAAATGTTAATAAATTGGATTTGATATTGGTTTAGAAAGTGTTAAGGCTCAACTGCAGATCAACAGATGTTCAATGCATGGATCCCACTCATTTAAGGCTCAAATCAGAGCATCAAGGAAACAGTCAGCTGGTGAGAAAATGGTCAGTGGAGCTTAAACCTCCAGACAGTCATATTATCCACAGCTAATTAAACTCTGGAGCTGCTTGTAAGAGTGAGAGCAGCTCTGCTGTTGTGTGATTACGTTCGGGGAGTGCAGGAGGAGGACCTGCTCACACATTTACCCAACCTGCAGCACAGAAGGCACTTTCTAATCACCATGTGTTCTAATAACAATGCATACTGAACACTTACGTTTGGGTTATTTTGGTCATCTTGTTTTCTCTTAATTAAAAATACTGTCTGATCTTTTCACTGCAAACATTTCATGATGAGGGGACAAATATAATTTGCTAAAAGAGACAGAGAATACGGCTTTCCTAACTGGAGTGCAAAACCTGGTAGTCACTATCAGATAAGCAGTATTTAAAGAAACACCATCGAGGATTTGGGGATTTGGAGACCTCACTGGCGGATATAGAATTGCACACAACATGTAGAAGAACAATTTGTAACACTGTTTGTGCTTCGAACACACAGATGACTTGTGAGTTCCTTTAAAGGGTATTTAAAGAAAATTTGGTGAAGGCCGGGTTATGTGTATGGATGTACGTGAATTATCTATTATTGTCATTACACAACAGTTAAATGCTGATTTAGCATTTAAGACCCAAAGTTTCAGTCAGAACCTCTTTTTAAAGCTGTGTATGCGACGTAAACCTGTAAAGTCATGGTCCAAAACCCCACTGCCAAATCTGTCCTAATACCTCTGACTTTAAAATGCTTATTTCAGGCTTTACAGTGGGCCTGGCAACAATGAACGTTAATCAGTGTGTTCTGTTTTCTCTTAAAAACCTGTTACTAAGAGAAGGATTAAGAAGAGAAAAAATCATGAAACTTCCTGTTTTCACAATGCTTATTAGGCATTATAAAGCATGTGTCACCGGGAAAAAAGATGCACACCAAATGAAAAAATACTTTTTGGGGTATGATATGTTATATAGAAAATGTATGTTAAATGAGCAGCAATGAAAATAAAGAGTAGCAATGAATCACTGACCTCTTACAATTAGCCTCAACGTTAACACTTTTGCCACAGCAGTCTAACTTTTGGCACACTCTAATTGCTGGATGCAATTGTACATGAAAATATGTATAAAAATAACAAAAGTACACAAAATCCATAAGAACAGAGTACAGCAATTGGTAGTGGCACTATAAACAGAGAATGGAGAAATAACATTAACACAGCGTGCCAGCAGGTTAGACAGAGACTCTTAAAGGTACAGTCACACCCTAGGTATTTGTACGTAATTCACCACCCGGCTACACATGCAAAAAACTTGGCATGAGAAATAATTATATGCATAGCACGTCATAAAGTAGTATTATGACATTAGAATGCTAGGCTTGCATAACACATTGTAACTCACTGTTCATTAGACCACTGTAAACATGAATACGGTAATGTACCACAGCTGGTTTCCAGTATAAAATACTATTTCTATATTTCTAAAAGCTCAAGTAGCAGTTGGGCATGTTTTGTAATAGGGAATGTGAAAAACTATCCCTGGAGAAAACTGGAAGCTCCAAAATGAGAATGGAAGAGAATGGTGTTACAAAAAGAATGGAAGCTGTAAGAAAGGCAAAGTGGACACAGCAAGTACTCAATTTTTGATATTGTTGTGTCTGCCGTGTTGTAGAAGAGGACTTTAGAGATGTAATATGCAAAGCTTGTTGTTGTGGTTGTTATAGTGGGTGTTGTTGCTTGCTGGCTTACAATGTGTTTATGTGCCATTTTTGTTTTATTGTGTTCACATGTAGTGAGATTGGTGTGTAGGAAGAAGTCCAGGTGAAGAAAAAGTAGAGGGCTACGGTAGCCGTCTCGCTATTCAGACTGGCTGAGAATAGCCTTTTCTGCCTTTTTCTGAATACAAGAGCATTTTTGAGCAGAAATTATGACCTCCTGTAGTTCTTGTAGTTGTAGTCCTGTAGTTGTGTGATTTTTTTCTAAATATTTTTTTTTCTGCTTTGTTTCTTTTCTGACACTGAACAATGAATAACGTGTACTTAATGTCCATGTTTACTGGCAAGTAATACACGAAGGACGGCCATGAGTAAAAAGTGAATGAGAGCTTCAATAGTTGGTGCCAGTTTCAGTTATTCACATCCTGATGTGATCCTGGTACCTGACTATGCGCACATGTTTTCTTATCTACACCTTGACAAGGCATTTATTTCAACTTAGGCATTTGTTCACTGTTCTAAACACATTTCCAGGACATGCATGAACCTTGAGATCCTCACATCACTCTTGCTTTAGTTACTCAAGGCTGTTTCAGGAGACAAACAAGCAGAGTGATACATAAACACCACAGAGAGATCCTAATGATAGATGGCACACAACCTGCACTTTACAAAGACAGATTGATCCTGTCCAAAAGCACAAAGCAGTAATAATTCTCATGGAACACATACTTCATGCTTTGCTATTGTAACCATTAAGTGAATAAGCATTATTGAGGATTTAAAGTTGAATTATGTTTAGAGGGCTGCCAAGACATGAAATATGGATTGCAAGTTTTCTCTAATAGAAATGCAGTCTTAGAAATTCTACATTAGCATCCCCCGCCCAAATAAATAGGGTTTAAAGGCTAGGGAAAGCTCCTGTGTGCTCTTGCTATGATGAGCAATGTGGTCTGTGAAGAAAGCATCACTGAAAGGGTGGGGGCAGGGCAATGAACTTACCTGTGAGCTGTGGCAGTCGTCTGAGACGGAGAGGTCAACACAGAGACCAGATGAGGAAGAGACGACATTTTCCACCTCATTTCCACTGATGGGCTGCAGCATATAAAAAGATGAAAAATAAGAAGTATGAAGAAAAGAAGTCATTTCGGTTTCCATTCATCACTAGGCTCCTCACCGAATCTGAGGCAATGACAGAAGTGTAGACTGGGAGAGGATTTTAATGAGGCTGAATCTTCTGCTATAGACATTGGGCACCTTTTAGCAGCTCAAACTCAGCTGGCATCCTGAATGATTACACTCTAGCATTTCTACTTAGACTTACCTCTTCCTTCTCTCCTAGTCCTAGCTAGTCCTGCCTCTCCGGTTCTGCCTCTCTCTCTTTTCATGCCACTCCAAGCTTGTAGGTTGTCTAAAAGATGCATACAGAGATTTCTTCTTTTCATGGTTTCTACTGAAGGTGGTGTGATGGTCTAAACATTGTCATAAACCTGAATCAACATTCACTAAAAACTCCTTTAAGAGGTCCAAAAACACACATCTTAGCAGATTCATTAATACTGAAATGTGTTTGTACTGAATGCACTTTGCCAGCTATTCATTCAGCCCCATCAGCATTTTGTTGCCATAGAATAAGCAAGTCCTATCTGCATACAGTGCAGATTATTTAATATACTGAGGGTGTTTTCACAAACATTGCATTTCAAAAATGGTTAAACTCTTACAAAGCACAATGAACTTCCATATCTTAAAAAAAGTAATTACCCCAAACTTTGCTTTTGGCCACTGAACACTAAAGTCCTACTAAACACTGCAGACAAAACTTTTTAATTCAGTAAGCTAAATAATAAATAATACAGTAAGCTGTTTCAGTTCCACACCAGGTAGTACACTGCTTTACATCCACTATATTGTCAGATATCTGCTCATGCTTTATGAGCCACATCACAAGCATAACCTCATTTATTTCTTAATATGTATCTAATGTAGTGCATCAGCATTAGAAATATTCTTTCTTGTGTGTACATTGGCTTGTGTGTGAGTTTCATTCATTGCCACAGCCCAGCATACACTTATATAATATTATTTTAGCTGGCTAGCTAATTTTCTTGCTAGTCTGGTTGCTAGCTTGCTGTTTTGCAAATTAGGCATGTTAACCTACCTTATTATGCTATAGGCTAGTAAGCTAGCTGACACTAGCTGACATAAAAATGGAGGGTCAGTTAGCTGATTCTTTATTTCCTAGCAACTATTACTATTACTGCAAGATGCATATATTAACCATTAACCTCAAAGTATGTTCATATTTAACTCTCCAGCTATTAGTTAAATAGTTTGTTCTCTCTTTTGACAGTTTGGATGACAATTTAACAAGCTGGAAACTAAGCTGAGTAACTAGAACATTAGCAATTGCTAGCCAGACATCTGCTTCTGAAGCAAAGAAGGCTATAGTTTAAACCATTCAGGCACCTTTTTAAACCACCCAGCCTACATACGACCATAGAGAAATACTCTGCTCAGCCACCACCAGTGATGCAAAGCTTCTACATGAGTGGTAAATATATGCTGGTAATTATCAGGATTTTTGTGTGGGAACAGTAGGTACTGATGTTGATGTTGGCTTTACAGGATGGCAGAGATCCAACAGCTAAAAGTCATCATTAGAACTTTTCTTTGTAGGTATTTATGTAAATTTCCACCCACATTTTAAAACCCTAGACTCTTTTACTCATCAGTGCTGATGATAGTGTCTGAATGATGTGGTATACATCAGTGAACAACAGTGATCTCTGGCAGATCCTGCTAAAATCTCCAGTAGATGTCAATGTGAAGTATCATCTGATATGTTGGATGATACATCTTGTGCAATCTATGATCTTGGGCACATGAAGTTAGAGTGAAAATCCCACATTTGTCAGCTGCACTGATTAGGCTGCAGCTACACACTATGCAAGGATACTACATACTATACGCATCACTAAATTATTAGTTATATGTACGTAACTCAATGGCATATAGAACATTTTAATTCTTATCTCATAATTTACTTTCACCAGTAGAGATTCAGTAAGAGGCTGGAGCATGTCACAAAACCGCATAGAGGTAATTAATTCTGAGATTTTCTTATTTTTGTTAAATTGTACAAGTATCATCAGTGGCACTGACAAAGTTAAACAGGTCAGCTGAGCAGGTCAGGGAATACTGCCGTTTATTATCACAAAATTGCTCAAGGTGAGCATGTTGGGTTTCCTGTGCAGGTTTAAATCAATGCAATCTTTTGAAATCCCATGTGCTTCTCCAGCAAGAGCAAAACAGTGTCACATTAGGCATGGAAAACAATGGAATATTCCTTGTCATGCCAGTCTAGATCTAAATCCATTAAAAAAGGAGAAAGAAACAAAGAAGCTGTAAGCATTGCACAAGTTTGCAACATCCTTGCAAAAGGCTTTCTTCTGGAGTTGATATTTCATTTCAGTGCTACAGAATACATTATGTAGCCTAAAACAACAAGCAGCTAACGTGTTTTTCCTCAAGTACCTTAAAGGTGAGAAGTAAATCAGGTGTGAAGTTCATGGAGAAATCTTACATTTATTGTAAAGACAACAAAAGGGTTTTGTGTGGTGAGGGTTTGTAATCAGCATCTTGTTCAGCTCTGTTTTTCCCGTTCTCTCTGACAGTAGCTGGCGGGATTACGGATGTAAGCGCCTCTCAGTCTGCTATTCCAAAAACAACCTCCCAACATTTGCCATTTAATTATTAACCTGCCAATTCTGTCCTGCACTAGCCAAGAGGGAGGCCTTAGCTAATCCACCTTTTGGGTCATACTTATTGAACATCATACCCGAGTCCGTGTTTGTGCTAACCCCATAACTGTGTGCGTACATGTGTGTGTTTTTCTTAGTCATCCAACTTGGATGAGGATAACCAATGTGTTCTCGGATGTAAATCCCCATATTGGCCAGCTTCTGTCCCCATGCTCCAGTCAGACTCTCTTGCCACTGTCACCCATCCACAAGAGAACACAACGCTGCCTTGATTGAAGAGCCCATTTTGTGACATGTCAGTCATAATTTGGGTCATGGTTCTGGAGGTGAAAAGGAAAATGTGTAAAGCAGTCATTCAATTCAATTTATATTTGAATATACAGCTGAATATGTTAGCTGGAAAAAGTTATCATTTAAAAGACATTACTGAAATATTATATTTGGCAGGTTAGAAGGATTGTAAATCCAGCCTTCTTGCTGTCAAACTAAATGGTATAGTTTTTCAACTAAAACCTAAAAATATATGCAGTTGTTTAGGCCCTCCAACCAATAGAGCCTGTGCATGTGCATTTTAAATGAGCAATATGTAAGAAAAGCCAATCAACATGTTTAGTTTAATTCCAAAATTAACTAAAATTATAAAGAGAATGTGAAGAAATAACAGTTCTGATGGTATGTTAAAGGCATGTATGTATTGTGCTGCAGAGATATCTACGTAAGTTAACATGCTAACCAGCTAGCACCGGCCCAACCTCTCTCACAATCCTATCTCATAATATTTTGTATCTGAAAAATTGAGGAATGAAGAGTGAGTCACTGTAGCATCGCGTCAGCCACGAGAGTAGACAGTAGTGTCAGCAGGATTATAATATATCATATTTTGCAGAAGAGCCACCCGTGTGCTTGTACACTACCTTTAGGCCAGAAACACACATAATATACGGATTCAGTGCACGCATGATTTGGCACATTGATGTACAATCAATTCATAGCACAAAGCTGTATACTAAGCGTAATAGCAATGGCCACCATAATGACAGTCAAGCCTGGCCAAGCAGTCTTGTAGACACCATGGTGGAGTTTGTACAGAAGGGGTGTGCATTAGCAATACATTGGCCAGGCATTGTCATTTGCATCCTGCATAAAGTAAGTTTTGGCAATTAGAAAATTGTGACTTCCCAATTCAGATGGAATGCACTATTAGCTAACTTTGGAAAGCTGTTTTTTGCTCAGTACATAATATTAAAAATGATCATAGAATGCTGTTAAAAGTATTTTTTACACATTCAACTACTATTTTGCCTGTGGTTAAACGGCTTCTGGAGAAGGAAGCTGGTAGTTCAGTTAATATGATAGTTGATATGCTTTTTAATTGAAAAATGAAAACATTCAAAAGACAGTACCGAAAATGGGATTTGGCATATTAGAGTGACTCTAAATCTAGAATTCTTGCTGTGAAGCAAAACAGCACACTTTTACTGTAAAACCTAAAAATATTCCCCTCGTCCACTGATCAGCGCTATGCATATTAGAATGAGCAGGTATTCAGCCTGTAATTTACCAATTATGCTTGCATGGCATGAATGTCAGCTGCATCATTCTCCATCCGTCTCAGTATCAATCTCATTGACAGCTTATACTGGTGAAAACAAGGTGTTCTGGCATCTAATATTAATCACAGATTGTGTAACAAACAGCAGTGTTGTTTCCCCCCTGCACACCTCCAAAGCAAAGTACTCCACATTAAGCCATGAAACAGGCTGAGACAGTCTGCAGTAACCATCTCTCCAGCCAATTAGTCATGGTTTAGGTTAGTATCACAAGATTTCAGCTTTAAAGATTTGGAACTGGACCACAAGGCAACGGGGTGGTTTTGAAATGCATATCACTTAGTTTATCTTCAGAGCCGAAGAATTTCCCTTCAATGCATAATTAAGTCATTGCCTTTAAACATTTCTCGCTCTCTTTCTCTCTCACAGTCTTACTCCCTGCCTCCATTCTCCCCACTCTTCTCCTAGTCTTTCTCTCTTTCTCCATTCCTCTCTCTTTCTAGTTCTCTGTCTCTCTCGGACACTGCTGTTAGCACACTGAAATCAAAGGAAACACACGTTTGCAATTTTATTCAGTGTGCGAGGCTGATAATTGTCTCCTGAGCAATGTTTCAGATCTTTATTTAGTGTGTTTTGGTCTGTTACTGACCCCATAAATAAACTAATGAATAAGAACTGTGCTGAAGCTAATATGCTGTACTCTACATTAGCATGGCTTTGATTTATGTTGGTTAGTTCTGTCATGCTTTACATTCACTGCTGAAGATCATTTGAAGTCTCGTGGATTTATAGAACTCCAGTGCTACTGGCTGAGCTAAAAAACTGTTAAACATTTATACTTCCCTCATTAGTTTCTACAAAGAAGAAAACATCTCCTGCAGCGGTATTATAACTGCATCCAGACTCTCGGCAGAGAATTACTTGAGATGCTGGCTGCTAAACTTTATCATCTAGCTTCATATGTAAAACCATAACTACGTAACTTTGAATTTAATGCAGGCCTCAGGCAGAATTCATTTAATCCAATATGTCCAGTCTTCTGAAGTTCCACAGAAAGTCCAAACACTTGCTCAGAGTGCCAGCCCAAATCCAATTTTTGGCATATACAGATTTTATCCAGATTGATTTTTAGTAGTCCAAAGAGGAAAAAAAACTCACATGGAATCCTGTTTTTGCCAAAAGTATTCAAGCCACATAATTGGATGGTCTGAAATGTGATTTTAGTTGGATTTCTACAGATGCATCGTAACTTGAAAACTGCCATCACATCCAGTGTCAGTATGCAGTTAATTGAACCAATTGTTTTGATGGTATAAATTGGGGCAGTTTACTATCCAACTACTGCCACACATTCACACTGAACTTGATTTTAGAGAATGTTCAGAAACAGGCCTGACATTGTTCTTTGCTAATTCTGTTAAACTGGATGTCACGCACTTTGTCAAATAACTGAAATGTATCTCTAAATTGCAATTCTCCAATTCAGTTGTATTTTTCCAGTTTCCAGGTTTCGGCTGTTGCTAAACTACTCCTGGAGATGGAAGCCACTAGTTTAGGTAATTATCTGCACTTTTGAGCTCATTTTCTCAGAACAGCTTTGGTAGCAGTTGATTAATATCCATGTCTCCAGGCACAAACAAATAATGGTTATTAAGGGACTGAAAACAGTTCAAATGTGGGGGTACAGGTCATGTTCAAATTTAAGATATTTTACAGAATAGTCTTCTCCTCCAACACACCCCCACCCCCGCCTCCCACCTCTTTCTCTCACTCTCTCTCTCTGGCTCCAGCTGACTTTCCATGCTCAGTTTGACTGGTGCTTGTGGTTAGCTAGCAGGATGCTACCTAAGCACATTCTGGCTTTAAGCTCTCATACCGCTTGCATACATCTACAGGCTCCAAACTCCAGCAAAACCCATCTGCAGTACTGAAGAGCAAGCAGCAGTTGAATAATTAATACGGGAAAACCATGTTTCTATATCAGTGTTGTTTTCTGCTCTATCAAGGCAGTGCCTTTTAAGTTTATGATGAATTGCAGGGATCCCAGTTTGTTTTGCATTTGTCTGTTCTTATAACAGCAGCATGTTGAAAAATAATGCAGCATTGGTGGAAAGAAGACAATGCAGGACACACAGGTCTTCACACAAAGGCTCTTTTATTTAACACAGCAGCAGTGAAAACCACCGCCTGTGCGCATGAATGGCAGGATGTAGACAGGTCACCACTAGCCATATAGTTCTCTCTGACGGTAGGCACCACCTCTGTACCACAGCCCCACTAAACAACTCTACAGCCCTGCACAACATAGTCCATAAAACACATATTCAGCTTTAAGTAAACAGGCACAATTGGCTCCCATTGGCTCCATGCATCTATGGCTAAACTATCCAGGGCCACTACACTATACCTGTAACAATCACATCTACTGACTACATGCAAATAATAACTCATATGCTTTTAAGCCTGTAAAAAAAACATAGAATCAATAAATCAATATTTGATCAATATGATAACTTAAAAAAAAACAGAAAATCCATTAGAATACCTCAAACACCTTTTAACTACATTTTTAACTGGGACATTTTTGCAGAGAAACAACATTTATCAATATGAACACCAGCTGCAGCTCTGCACACCCGTCTCTGTGTTGACTCTTTGTGATTTTCACAGCTTGTGAGACTCATAATTCCAGACAACAGTCTCAGTAATTCCTGTCCAAATGTTTCCTACTTCTTTAGATTGCTAGCTAGCTAGCTAGCATGCTTTTAAAAAGTTAAAGTGGGCTGTCTAACTAGCAGTTCAGAGCTGTAGAAAAAATTCCTTATGAATCCTTTAAAAAAAGTTTTCGATGAATCTGTTAAAATCAAACCGTTAAACAGACAGAAGCATGCTACCTTCAAGGTAAGCCAAATTTTATCTAGGGAACTTTCTGTTATTATTTAATAGCAACAAAAGCAGAATTAATATAATAAAATAGTCCTTTCTGTACATCATGAGGTTCCAAAACTTTTGCAATTGGCCACCCACGCAACCGACCACAAGAGCTTCTGTGAATTTACTGACATTTTTGTCTCACCTAATTAGAAGGCTGATTTGACAGCTACTGAGTGCTGGGTGTCAGGCTGAAGTGAGCAAAGCTGCAAATGGAGTACTGGCTCAGTTTGACAGGTTTAGATATCTGTTCACTATTTTCATCGCTTCATTTGAAAAGGCCCCTGAGCAAATACCATAGGGCAGTAGTTACGAGTTTTCAGTTCCTATGCAGGTGAAGCCTAATGCTACATATTCACTGCTCTGTTCTTTTATTTTGATTATGCTTGCACTAAATATACACTCATCATCAAAAGAATAGGTACACCCTGAAAGAAGTGTCAGATTACAATGCTATTGGGAAGGAAGATAAAGGTTACCAGGAATAATAAATGATGATACATTTAGACTAATAAGGGCAATATTTATTGAGCTTCACATACAGAAGTAGTGTCTCTAAGTATGGTGTTGGGTCGCCATGTTTGCTAACACAACATGTCAGAGGTCTCAGCATGTAGTTGTAGAGGTTCTTAATGGTGTCCTGTGATAATCCATCCCATGCAGCTTGAACATTCTCATACAATTCCTACAGATTTTGCTGTAGGGGTGGCGTGGAACTAGGCCTTCTGGATATGTCACAGTTGGAACACACTACGATGCATTCACACATAGATTTGTTGGTTGTCTCTAGCAAGACAAAAGCAGGACTCATCGCTGAAGCAGGCGTGGTGACATTTTGAGTCACTCCATGATAGTCTGACTTGGCATCAATGCAGTCTTTGGCAGTGTTGCCGTGGTGTTAAGGGCAGTCATCATAATCGTCTGCGTTCATGCAGGTATGCGTGCATGTAGTCCTGCGTGATCTGCCAATGGTGCTGGCACTAACAGGATGACTCATGGAGGGCATCACTGGTCACTGAATGTTTGCAGTGGCTGTTGGATCACTCCACATGTTGGACAATTCAGGGGTTCTCTTTCAGTGATTTGCATAGGTCTTCCAGATCTCCTTTCATCCTTCATTGCTGGTGCATGCCTCTTTCTATCTACTGCTATAAACAGCGTGCTATGGTAGTGTCCAATTTCGAACTCTTCTCTTTGTTTGCACAGAATGCTACCAACACAACAGTATGAGGCAGAATAGAAAGCACACCCAACAGAATGACCTTATATAGTCAGTCGAGAAAAAAAAAATAAGGCCTGTCTTTGCTCACGTCACATGCACGGCTGAGTGTAAAACTTATCATTCGCAATGAAAATTGTCTCACAATGACAACTCTACCCACCAAGTTTAGTTTCTGTCGGGGAAGCGTATGGTATGTATATACAGTATACTGTATACTGTGTATACATGTGTATATATATATATATATATATATATATATATATATATATATATATATATATATATACAGATACTACCATGTACTATATAATAGCATGTTCTTCCAAGGTACAGCATTTGTGTTCTCAAATGAGAATCTTCTTTGAGTTTCAGGTTACGTTCAGAGCCAAGGTTATGAAAAACATTTGGTTAAAAGAGTTTCCGTTCTTTTTTTCACCTATGCCCCAGATTTTGCCCCCAATATCTGCACACAGTTGATAGAGTACAGAAGGAAGAAAAGCCTAGCCCCAGCGTGTCAATGATAGGTGAAAATATAGTAAAGCCCATGCGCCATCTCCTTTCTCCTGAATTGTTGTGGGACTCTTAACACAGTATTCTTATTACCATTCACCCGCTGTTGCAATGGAGGGAAGAAAAATGAGACAGAAAAAAACCTTGTCCTGACAGACTGCTCCTGATATATAATGTAAAATATCTCTCCATTCCGGACACTTCCAGAGGCAGACGCGCAGGTGCCCCTGCTGCATAATTCATGTGACTTTCAATCCTCACACTGGCCTGAATTCCTGTGAAGCCTGGGCCGCTGAAATTGCTCCACTGTTTTCTGATTGCTCCTCTCACACACATTTCATTTAAGCTCTGGATCTGGCAACAGAGGAAAAAGCTGTGTTTAGTCACTGGGTTATGAGATCTCATCAGGTGGCTAGATTTTGACTACTAATGTTATGACATCCATATAAAATATGCAAAGTCAAGAAAGATGACATCTACAGTGCAGTGGGGTTCAACTCTTGCATTTTGCATTTGTTTCTAAAATAGAATGCATTGCAAGTATTGTTTTGCAAAAAACATATTGTGAGCATAATTTATTTGAAGAAGAATCTTTGAAATATTTACGACACCCTGAATTTCTCAGTATTTGGTATGTTCTGTATTTACTTGAATAATTCTGATTTTACAATGAACAGAGTAAGAATGTAATCAACGTCATGAATTTGCTTACATTAAAGCGACTTGGCTCTGCATGTGGCCACAACTAAAAATTGTTTGCTACAATACTTTTTTTGCTCCTTTATTGAAAATGCAAAACAAAACAAAAAAAAACTATTCTGATGCTCATTTTAATGTTTATATTAAGATAAGATAAGATAAGATAAGATAACACTTTATTGATCCCGAAAGAAATTTGGACATGTACGCTTTTTTGTACAGCACCACCCTAAATCAGTCAAAATATTAATATGAAGCTTTAATCCAAGGGGTTTAACAAAATATTATCATTAGGATCAATTTAGAAATTACAGATAATTAGGAACCCTTCATTTTCTTTCAGGCCCAAAAGTAACTAGACAGTTGACTAAATGTCAAGCCTGCTGATTCTCCTCACACCACTGATCTCCAGGACTCTATTTCCCATAACCCACCACCTGATGACATCCCTGTCACATGTCCACAATCCTCAGAGCCGTTAATCACACAAATCACACGTTAATTTGTACAAATACTCTTCTCTCACACTGGCTTGCCACTCTGTTTTGTACTGACTGCTTTCTCCTTGTCATCTTGTTTGCTAATCTGGTTTTTGACTTCTTTCTAAAGTGGATGGTCACAGAATTATTGTGTTGGTAAAGAGAAACCCCTTTACAATATGTAGCTAAATTAAAGGTTTCTTTAGCGAATTTGCAGGTCTTTGTCAAAGCCTACAAACAGAAAACACATTCTTAATGGTAAATACAGAGGGTTTATATCAAGATGTAAACCCAGGGGCACTCTTTGCACTAGGCCAAGGTAGGACACCAGGAGTAAAGGGCCCCAGCAAAATACAAATACATTTTATGAAATACATTTATACATTTTAAAAACAGCTGTTTGTTCCTATTATAAGAATTCTTTTCAGTAAATCCCCATTTATCATTATAATAAACTAATTAATCTCGTTACATGACAACACACCCAAAGCTTGACAGACTGCAGAGGTTTTTAGTGAGATTTTCTGGGTGTTGAGAGGGAAATACAAATAAAAGTTATTCATTGCTAAGCTTTTGTGCTGGGCAGTTCTCTTTTATTCCCTAGCATGCATTTAGCTGGCTAAGTGAGCATCTAGCTGGCCTCATCAATCAGTGACACTAAACAAATGGTATCCAACTTCCAGCACTCTGGAGATTTCACACCAGATTGTTTTCTTTCTGCTAAACCTTTATGTTATTTACTGGAATGGTCAAAGGAAGATCCCTCCCTTCCTCCACTTCATAGAAGACTTTGGCAGAGAGAATGGGAGAGAGATGCTAGCCATCAAAACAGAAACTTTGTCTATTAATAAACAATATGTTGCATCACATCACAAAATGCTCTGCCACTCAGCTGGTACAGTTGCATCAGTTACAATGTAAGCATGTTACTACACTTTCCTAAAGCTTATACTGGTTCCTGAGTCAGAACGGAGCATTCCACAGACTCAGCAGGCAGTTTACTGGTAGTGTGAATGTTAGTATAGATGTCTTTAGAGTTTTTCCTCATTTAATCAAATTAAAATGTAAAGGTAAAAAAATGTATGTGTGTGTGTGTGTGTATATATATATATATATATATATATATATATATATATATATATATATATATATATATATATATATATATATATATATATATATATATATATACATATATATATATACACACACATAAGCCATTCTAAGTTATTACTGTTTTCACCACAATATGGCACAAATTTTATATTATGATATACATAAATAATATTTATTATTTATAATTACTTTAAAAATATATATTAAATATGTATTTATCAATATTTCATTATCAATATTTCCAGTTAAACAAGACAAATTTTACATTCTATACAACATACAGTGGGTCATAGTTCTACAACTGAATATTACCCAAAGTCACTTCAGAAGATCATATTGTGACACATTTACCATGATTTTTTAATATTGTCCACCAATATGGTGCAGTATTTGTGTCTGGAGAACGTTCCTTTTTCTTTTGGAACATTTTTATTAAGGATTTCAATCAATTTAAATGATCAATTATACATAATAAAATGATACATCAAAAGACCCCAACATAATGGTTACATTCTTATTTGCCAGTTAAAATGACCCAGCATTGGACCAATTACCCAGGGCTAAGTAGCAAAATAAGCCAGACTGGGTTGTTTATAGCCCAGCATTTGTAAATGTGTAAATATCAGTACTGGATAGTTAAAAACTCTGTATGACCACTAAACTGAAATCCCGCCAGATACAATATCCAGAAACAATTTTCACCCCAAGTACCTATAAAACCCTGAGGCCATGCATTCTACTGCTGTTCTGCATGTGGTAAAGAAATTGTTCCCTGGACTGCTGTCACTTAACAGAGGGTAGATTTGCACTGAAGTAGACTCCTCTGCCATGCAGGGATTCATGCAAATCAAGGTTTTTGTTATTTACCACCAACATAACATACCTTCTACCCACTTCATTAGGTACACCTCCTTGTATCTACACCTACTGTCCATTTTAAGAGCTTTACTTACCATGTAGGTGCACTTTGTAGTTTTACAATTGCAAACTAGAGTTTATCTAATTCAACGCATACTACACTAGTGCATTGCAGCCCTGTTCCCCAATGGCCATGACCCCCACAAAACCACCACAGAGCAGGTATGATGCTCTGATGCAATGGTGGTGTGTTAGGGTCTGCTTTACTATGGATCAGACAAGGTGGTGCTGCTGGAGTATTTAAACACTGTGTCCACTCACTGTCCAGTCTATTAGACACTTCTACCTTGTTGCTTCCTCTGTTGCTGCGCAGTTTGTGTTGGCCATTTTCAGTTTTTTTATCAGTGGTCACAGGATGTTGCCCACAGGTCCCTGGATAGTTCTGGTTGGTGGACTATTCTCAGTCCAGCAATAATACAGAAATAACAGAAATAACCGTAGCTCTCGATAAATGTAAATGTTAATTTGAACATATAATTCATATATATTTGTTCAGAAAACTGCAGCATTCCTGGATTCAGGATCAATTTTGGTAACTGGTGCAAAATTTCATCGGTGAAAATGATAATAAAAGCAAAAGCAAAGGAAAATGACTGGTAATAACCTTTGCTTTTATGTTCTAAGTGAGCTGATTAAAAATTGGACAGAAAGCACATAATGCTCTGCGTTTTTAGCTAAAAACAAAATGATTCATCATCTGATGTAATGAAAATGGACTTTAAAATGGAGGCCAAATCACAGAAATTGAGGTCACTATAGTCTCTTTCATTCAACTGTTTTTATTACAGGACCATAGCAACAAAAAATGCCCTTGTTATACGAAGGAAAGCAAAACATTATTAATGAAATGATATAGTTTAGTTTCACAGGGGCCACAGAAAGTCCAACAATGCCGTTGCTATTTTTATTTTCGGGGAATTGCACTAAACAAACCGTCTGTCCAGTGAATTGAGGGAGACTGAAGGTCATTGATTGTGACAGTGGAACTTCCCCCACATGTAGCTTTAATCATGCAGCATCATCTCATTAGTGTAGCCAGTCTGAGTCTCCGCTGATCTACATAGTGCTCGACATACTGAGCAGCATCCTCCACTGAGAATCTCTAAAGGACATTAATGAACTGCTGAGTGTCAGTCGAGTGAACTTTCCTCATCAAACGCTGTGATTATTATTCCATTCTCCTCGCTACATTTACAC
This sequence comes from Prochilodus magdalenae, assembly GCA_024036415.1. Taxonomy (NCBI): domain Eukaryota; kingdom Metazoa; phylum Chordata; class Actinopteri; order Characiformes; family Prochilodontidae; genus Prochilodus; species Prochilodus magdalenae. The sequence continues at coordinate 64,861 of JAMWET010006180.1, forward strand.
AATACCCTTCACAAAACACCTGATGCAGCCCTGTTATTTATTTATTAGTTTAAATTAAACGCTTCCCTAAAGGAATTAAACTGGAATAGATGCTCCCTGCTCTCATTTCCATAATCTAATGGTGTGTTTGAGTGTGTGTGAGGTGTGTGTGTGTGTGTGTGTGTGTGTGTGTGTGTAAGAGACAGAGAGAGTAATCTTATGCTGCTGAGTGAATAGAGATGACACTGGAACTGCAACTCTGGGGCTGAGTCAAGTATATGTGTGTTTGCTTGACTCTCCAACATTCCATGCTGCTTTGCTGATAGGCAGACAGCGTAGAGGTCTCAGCAGACGCTAAACACACACAGCATCAATAATTTATCAGTGATTTCTCATTTGGATTCTCAGATTCAATACTATTTCCTTCAGTGTGGCGATGTGGAGGAGGCTGAGCGCAGAAGACGCGCTCAGTAGTTTAGCTCTGTGTATTAGCCCTCCATAACACGCAGCGTGTGTGTGAGCTCTGAACGTTCAGCATGCTGCCGTGTGCGCACACAATGAAATATTCATCAGAACGATTGTAAACCCATTATGCTATTGTCTATGGACAGGTTCCTCTCCGTCCCTTCGGAGGTTGTCTGTGGGGTTTCAGAGAACATGCTTTTGAGAGATAGTGAGACACACAGAGAGTTGGAGGGCGTGCCACACAAAACCATTAGTGACACAGAACAAGGGAAATGGGGTGTCAGGTTCTCATGCAATGTAGATGAGCCATAGTAACAATGGTATTTCTGCATTAGGCCTGAATTTGGTTTAATCTGATATCTACAGCTAATAAATAGCGGAGGGTTGGTGTTGTATCAAACCCTCTTTTTTATTCCATTAATATATTAAATATATATAAAAAATATTACATAACATTTATATTCAATAAAAATATTAAAATGCCAGTTGCAACTTTCACTGTTCAATATTTTATATTATTATAATGTTTATTATCAGTAATGAACAGCAATTGCATAGGAAGAAATGCATTCCAAACATAGTTGTAAACATGCTTACTCACATCCTACAGCCCAGCATTTTATAGAGTGTAAATATCAGTACTGGATATTTAAACTCTGTATGACCACTAAACTAAAATCCTGCCAGATACAATATCCAGCAACAATTTTCACCCAAAGTACCTACAAAACCCTGAGGCCATGCATTCTGCTGCTGGTAAAGAAATTGCTCCCTGGTCTGCTGTCACTTAACAGAGGGTGGAGATGCACTGAAGTAGACTAATATTAATGCAAATAATGCTTCTTATCATTTATCACCAACATAACACACCTACTGGCCGATTCATTAGGTACACCTCCCTGTATCTACACCTACTGTCTATTTTATGAGCCTTTACTTACCATGTAGGTGCACTTTGTAGTTCTACAATTGCAGACTGTAGTTCATCTAATTCACACTAGTACCTTTCACCCCTGTTCGCCAACCGTCACGACCCCCAGAAGACCATCACAGAGCAGGTATTATTTGGGTGGTGGATCATTCTCAGCACTGCAGTAACATTGATGTCAAGGTGGTGTGATAGTGTCTGCTTTGCTATGTATCAGACACAGTGGTGCTGCTGGAGTGTTAAAACACTGTGTCCACTCACTGTCCACTCTATTAGACATTTCATCTGTTACTCCATCTGTTGCTGCATAGTTTGTGTTGGTCATTATTAAGTCCTTCAGCATGATCCAGCTGGGTGATCAGCTGAAAAAGCACTACACCAGCTGGTTTAAACTATACTGGTTTTAGAACAGTATAGACCATCTTAAACCAGCATAGCTTGGTTGTTTTATGTGGCTAAACTCTCAGGATTGGGTAACCCCAGTTAGTATGATCATGTTGTGAAAGAACACTGCTGAACATAAAACTGTAAAATGACGTAAAATTGAGTCCTGTCAAACCAATGAATAACAAGTTAAAATCAAGTTTGAGGCCAGATTGCCTATGGTATTCTTAGATTATAGGAGGAGGATTGAAGCCCAGACATTCTGCAGGTCCTGTGTTTTTATGGGGTTAAAATTAACAACACGTTTTCCTTCTACTATAATTTTGCGTCATCAAAGTCAAACAAAAAAATCGATTGTGTTAGTAGACAATTAGTTCCCAAAAACATAAGACGCCATTGTGCTTTTAGATTTGTGAGTGAGATAGATCTGTGTGTCTTCAAGGGTCCTGCGGGAAGAAAGAATAAATTGCTAATGTCTGAGAATGTGAAGCTGTTAGTGACACCTGCCTCAGTAAAAGTAGCAGCCCTGCACCTTAATGTAGTCACACACTTGCTCAGGCTCCAGAGAGACAGAGGTGTACTGGCTTCATTATGTCATAGTATCAGTGTGAAGTCTGACAGATGACCTTCAGAAGCTGCCTCTTTAAATATTTTTGGGAAATTAACATGCGCAAGATCTATTTAAAAACTGAAATGTATTATTTTATCATAGCATTATTATCTGTTAACATGAATCTCCTCAGCTGTTTGATTTGTAGTCCATATATGTGCATCTGCGCAAATGGTTTGTGTGCAAATCATGTCTTACTGATATTGCGCTGAAACTCCACAGAGGAGTTTACTGCTTCATTGTGGCCTTTCTTTTTATTTTTAATTTTCTTTAATTTGTTTAAATTGCTGTTGACCGTATGACATCTTTAGGGTCAAATATCTCACCTGGGGAAAATTCTGATCTTCTTTGATATGCTACATGACCACCTTCCCACTGGAAATATCCAATCGATCCAATATGGTGGCTTTCAAGATGGCAGCCATGGTTTGGACATAGCCCCCTCACCCATTACTTGCTGGTATATTTAGATATGTCATTTTCTCTTTCATTTCTGAAATAAAAGGATGATCTGAGACTTTTGACTCACCCTGTAAAAGCTGCATCCAGGGCTTCTTTCTTCATCTTACATCCATAAAATAAATAAAGCTGATTGCTACTGTTCAGTAGTAGTACCAGTAGTAGACAGTAAGATGCCACTTTTATTGATTAATGACCCAAGCAGAATCAACTATTTCATGTCAATCCGATGCATTATTTTGGCTAAATGATGAGGTTGGCAAAACCCCAAAAACATTTAATTCAGCATAATTAAGTAGTATTAAAAACAAAAGACAGAAAAATGTAGACTGTCATTTATTTACGGCTAGATCAAATACAGTGTTTTATTAATTTATTAATGTTAACTATAAACATGAATCATTAATTAATGCCAGTCACTGAAAAAGTACATCATAGGACATAATGACAGTGTAATAACAAATACATAGTATTAATTCTCATTACAATATATGGATTGCCAACAAGGGACTTAGGGAGAAAGGTGTTAAGTCTGGGGTGCAGCAATTTCTTTGCATTTTGCATTCACTTAATAATCTGATAACTGCAGAAAATCGTGAGACATAAACATAACATAAAACTTAAACTTAATTTCAGAGCTTTATTTTTTTATTGGTGTAGCACAGCATAGTCACCCAGAACGGGAACCGAACCCCAGTCTCCCACATGGGACGGCACTTTCCTGGTGAGTAGTGGTGTTATCCATTGTGCCCCACCAACCACTTATCCACTATTTACACAAGCACTTAGATAATTAGATAACCCTTATTTATTTATTTATTGCTAATTTAGAGCAGACAGAGCGTACCACAACATACTCTGGGGTGTTACTTTTTCACAAACACTAAAACATTTAACATCTTATAAACACCCTGCTCACTCTGCTCTTTCCATCTCAATGAACTACATGTAAATGAGCTGAATGCTCTCCAATCAGGTTGTTGTTGTGTGCCATGGTAATAGTCTACGCCAACTCACAGACACATTGGATTTTACACTCGAAAATATCGAATGCTCAAGGCATCATTACATTATATGATTTTTTTTTATCATATATCATAGTCACACATCCCCCAAAGAATGAGATATGACTCTCTGTAATGAAATTCTAACTTGTAAATGAAATACTAACAGTACACAGCTACTACAGGTTTAAAAAAAATAGAGAATAAAAAAAACATTTAAAACTTTACTACATTCTGATTAATTATTCATGAAAAGTTCTGATTTTTTATTATTATTTTCGACATAAGCAGTCAATCCAACACATACCTTTGCCTACTATTAGTTAGCTACCAAGATAGAATCAGGGTGAAATACCATACTCCTGAATACCATACCATGAGTAGCACATACTCAATGAAATTACAGCTGCTAATTAAAATAGGCCAGCAACAAAAGCCAACAGAAGTCCTGCCTCAGTGAATTACTTCTGGAAAAGGCTGAGGAGCTCTTATCTTTTGATGATATAGCTTGAACGTCAGTCTAAACATGAACCCAGAGGCTATGATGACACTTCTCATCAATCTACTGTTCAGTACGAGTGGGAAATATACTAGGTAGGACACTGCTTCCATTTACAATTCATGGTGGTTTCTACCACTGCCTTAACCAACCAAAACAGTCTCAATTACTCTGCACACCAAAGTCAATATAAGACATGTGCAGTGCAGCACGATGATGTGATGGGTGACCATACGGGTGACCATACGGGTGACCATACCTCGACTAACCTACTGTCAGCTAGCTACTATGAAGGAATCCCGGTCAGTAATGTAGGACCTACCCTGCCTAATGTACTGTGCCCGTAAAAGACTGAGCAGTTAAATTATGCTGATGACATAGCTTAAATGACAATCTCAGCATGACCCCGGCGGGCAAGGTGGCAGTTCATCGAGTGTTCATGTGACTATCGCACTAGTACTTTAATCGCACAAGGGTAAGATGGCTGCACAGCAATAAATCCACACATTTTTCAAGGACTGCACATAAAAGCGTCATATGTCCCAATGTCATGGGTCCCTATGCCATTACATGTTCATACCTACTACGACTTAAGACTAAGAAAATCGAATGTGCAGTATAACAGGCCTGAAAATGAAAAGGTTTTATAAAACTAATTTATAGATGATGAATGCACACTTGTTTTTACCATCCACACCAGCAGAATATACTATAACTAAAAGTATTTCACCTCACAGTTACAACTCAACTGCTTGCTTTTTGGAATATTTTGATTCACCAACAGTCAAAAAATAAGCAAACCTAAGGCTAGCTGTTATTAATTATTGGTCCTGAGAAGCGTTATACAGTACTTACTTAATGTTGTATCATTTTATCTAAGCACACTGGCACCACTTCAAATGATTCCCCTTCATTTTCATATAGCAAATGGTAATCCAGTTTAATTCTAATGATTGACTACACAAATCTTCTTGGAAAAATTCTGAATGGTAACAGCAGAGTATGTTACATACCTGATCAGTGCACATGTCCAAATAGGCGTAGGCCTATTTATACATATTATTTCTCCCTTTTTTAAACATTCATTATTTTTCATTAATTTAGTTTTATTAATTTAATTCATTAAAAGAGTAGCTCCAAACAAACATACTTTTCTAAAACTAAAAGCTAGACTGTTCTGTCCAGTTGTTCTGCAGTTATCAGTGAAAATAAATGCCAATAAAAATCATTTACAGTGCGACAAAGAGGACTTTCATTGATTTATTTATTTTATTTTTCAGAACAGCTGAAATGAATAAATACATACTATTTTCAGTTGTTCAGCAAAAATTGTGTGTGGAAACTTTAACCACCTGTCTGGAACCAAATTGTCCAATAGTCAAATTGTTCTGGCAAGTACTCAGAAATCAACATCTTATGTTTTATTCGATTTTATACATAATGTAGCTACAAACTTTAAGTGTAGAGGAACTGCTGACATTAAAGCACATTTAACATAAAATTCTTTGCTTTATTGTTTTTTATTTTAGATGCAAAATGTTCTATAAAAGCAACAGATCATTCAGGTTTGTGTGTTATCACAAATAACATCATGGCAGGAATGTTCAACTTTGCCAGCTTTGTTGAGGTCACTGGAGTGAGACATTTTCTGGATGTTGGAATGAGTCTGCATTTCCTGACTCATAAAGGAGTAAATTAAAAATGTGTGCCTTATGTGTTCAATCTCAATCAGTAGCTCAGATCAAGAGTTGGGAAGTCTGCATAATGAAATGTTCTAGGCTTAATACCGTCTAAAGCTTGTTCAGTAATTACTCCTGCTGTTTACATACTCACTGAAGAATCATTGTTGCATTTCACTCAGCAGCTACCTTTACTTGCTATGATGTTTTTCAAGGGTGGAAAGCAACTTCAGTGGTAATTCTTTTTGTGCTGCTATTTTTGTCACCTCTTTTCTTTTGTGTTTCCATGCATGCTTCTTCCTCATCCACTCAGGTGGTCTTCCTGTTGCCTCTTTAAGTACAAAATAGTATTACCAGACAGGATGGGCTGGTGCTAGCTGTTAGTCATGCTATGTTTACTTGATATCTCTGCAATGTGATACATGGATATCTTTGATATACTGTAAGAATGGTTATTCTCCATATTAAACATTTTATTTACTTAATGAAACTAAACAAGTTACACATTGATTGCATGACCTCACATACTGCTCCTTTAATTTATAGTATTGTATAATAATAGCCTGGTATCATGGGCAGGTGATGGATATTTAAGGGGCTTAAATCCTGTTAGCTGCATGACACGCAGGTATTGTACGTCCTTGTGATACATGAGAGTATGTGAAATTGGTGTTCCATGATAAGCTCATAATAAGTTCATATTTGAATGAATAGAGCATTGTAATGTATGATTTTTAATAGGCATTTCAGCCAGTTTTATTAATACACCATTAGATTAGTTAGACAGTTTTAATGCCAGCTTTCCCAAGAGGATGTCTGCCTTTACTTTTCAGGATCACATTGACCTTACACCCAGATACCTCCTCTACTGTGTGTATGTGTGTGTGTGCCAATGCTTTTCTCACGACTCTCCTACCTTTAAATTGTGGCTTTGGGTGCTTGATTGATTCATTATCATTGAGCTTCAGCCCCTCAAGGCTGCTTGCAGTGTCCATGCCCTTGTGGAAGAGGAGCTACTGATTTTCAAGGTCACTAGCACAGCTTAACAGGATAGCAGTGAGGTAAAGAGCGAGAGAGTGAGCGTGGGGGGTGGGGGAGATGAATCATAATAAAGACCATGGTGGGGCGATTAAAATGAGAAATATGTGTGCATAAGCTTTAAAGCGATACGAACATTAATCCATGTAATTAACTAGCAGCAATTAGTTGCCCCGTAAGAAGAAAGTTTATTGATCTGTTTTAACTGTGGGATTTACATGTTCAGTCTCTAAAACAGATGCCTAAACTGAGTTGGCTATTTGCTCTCTTTCACTGAAGACTTCATAAATACATATAAAACCCTCCATGTTATCAGAACGGTTACGTGTGACTTACGGACTGTAAAAGTAAATATATTTGCTGATGTTGGATTATTGTGCGGACATTCAGCAGAATTGTTTCAGTTCATGTTTGGAAAATTACTTTTGGGATTTGAGCAAATGGACAGTGTAATAAAAACGCAGTGTACTATGTCTTGGGCTTATTTCATTTATTTATTTCTGCTCCATGGAGATTACCTCCGAATGAATCTCCTTATAAACTCCTTATTTTATAGATGTTATCTGTGTAAGTCTGTTACCGTAAATAGGAGTGGATTATTTGAGGATGTTTGAAGATGAGCTGTGTAATGAGGTGTGTTGGTGTATTAGGGACATATTGCTTGCGATGTGCTTTCTACGACCCTTTACACACTCCACTGCTGTACTGCACTGTAGGTGATTAACTTGGTGTCAGTCTTCTCTCTTCAATCAATGAAGCATATTCAGCTGGTCTGCCACTGACTGGATCTCCAGAGTTCCAATAAACTTACTTCCAAGGACTTTTCCTGTTAGCTGCAGCTCACGAAGCACTATCTTAGAAAAGAGAAAGTTCATCAATAAACATTAAGTGGGTGTTCGTGTTTCATTGGTATAATATCCAATCTAGGTGTCTTGCTAGGGCATTGCTATGGTATCCCAGGTGGCTCCTAATGCCATTGCTATATTATCCTAGGTTGCTTGTAAGGTTTTGCCAGGGCATTGTTATGGTGTCCCAGGTTATTACTATGGTTGTGATAGGCCATTGCTATGGTTTCCCATGTGGTTGCTTAGATGTTGCTAGGGCATTGCTATGTTATCCTAGGTGGACACTAAGGTTTTGTTAGGCCATTGGCATGGTTTCCTACATGCTTGCCAAGCTGTTACAATGACATTGCTATAGTATTCAAGGTGGTTGCTTAGGTGTTGATAGGATATAGCCAGGGTAGACCAATTGATTACTGATGTTGATAGGGCATTGCAATGTTATCCCAGTTGGTTGGTAATGTGTTGCAAGGGCATTGGTATGATATAGGAGAAGGTTGCTAATGTAGTGCTAGGCCTTTGCTATTGTATATCAGCTGGTTGCTAGGCCATCAATATGTTATCATAGGTGGTTGCTATGATCTCACTGGGCATTTCAATAGTGTCCCAGGTGGTTGGTAAAGTGATGCTAGGACAATGCTATAGTACCCCAGATAATTGCTAAGGTGTTGCTAAGCATTTACTATTGTATCCCAGGTAATTGCAAAGGTGTTGCTAGGCCTCTTTCTTCGGTATTCCAGGTGGTTGCTAAATTGTTGATAAAACCCTATCCCAGGTGTTTTGAATGAATGCCATTGGACAATACAGGTACATGTTGTACCTGAGCTTTACATGTGATCAGTTCCAAAACCACAAGAACATATACCCCTATAGGTTCTATAATCCTGCACAATTTATGATTTAAACACTGCATGACCTATAATTGTAATAATAAAATAAAGGACATTCAATATGCCATTTAATAATTCATATCTGCTGACACCCTTAACATGAAACCAACCATCAGTATATAAAGTGTATCTAACTGGTAGAAACCAGACTCAACACAAGTCCTTATATAAATAGTTCCCTAACTGATTATCATTTGATCACAAGTTCTACTTAGATAATGAAATTGGGTATATATGAACATCCACAATTAGAGCCTAGTCCATCTTTTACAGCCCATTGTGTCTATTCACAATGAATTCACAAGTGTGTCTGTTCATGTGTGACACTAAAGAATGGCTAAGTTTAAATTCATTCCAGAATTTTATTACAATGACAAGGACTTCAAGCATCAACAAACAGTGCCGGGGGTAACATGGTACAAAGTAATGCATTAAGGTAATGTGATTACCTTTCCCTGTCATAGAATGCATTACACTAATCGGAATCTGACAGTTACTGGCCTAATGAGAACTTTGTTACCTAAATGAATGACTTTTATTAATCATGTGCAAAACATTTAAAGCATAAATTTCCTCTATATAAATTAGTCATGTCTGTCCTTGTACATAATTTGCAGGTGTGTGTATGACCTGACTGTGCAGTATTGATTGTGGAAATAAGCAGTGAAGCATGAGCTAAGGAAGCGTTATAAACCTGGTGAGAAATCTGTTAAGGGAACCAGACCTGCTCATTTAAAACTGATGAAAAAAAGAACTGGAGTGCTGAAGAAAAAAGAGCTCCAACCTCAAATACATAAATCCAAACTGATGGTCATAAACCACTGTATAAGCTTCACATTTTTTCTAAAGATTTTAGATTAAAGCATCCATGTTTACTGACTAGTTGGCACTGACCGGCTATTTTAATTAGCAAATCTGGTTGTAACTTTTTGTTGAAGGCAAGGCCAATGACTGCTCTTTTAAATGATTATCACTATGGCCGCCTATTTCAGTCTAAAAACATCCCAAAAGGTGTCCTCCTGTACTTTATAGATGGTATACTGTAGATCTGTAGGGGGTTTTAGAGAATATAGTAGAATTAAAATAATAAGCAAATCTGATTAAAGTTTGAGAGAAGTAATTAGTGCATCTGTAATGGATTACTGCTTTTGAGTAACTAACCCAACATTGTCAGGGACAGCTACAGCGACCAGACGGTGTGCTTGGCAGTCTATGCTCATAAGAGCAATTTGAAAAGAAAGCTCTGAAAAAATCCCCAAAATGCTTACAATTTCAACAGTTCTAGCCTGTTGGTCTGATTTTCCATGCAAAACAGATTTCCTGGGTTAAATAAATGCATTTAGTTAGACGAATGTATTAATCCTCACGTCTCTTTTAATTTGTTTATATATGACCTGCACGTGGGGATTGGGATTGTTAGGGACAGTAAAAGACCCTACACTCAAAGCCTTTAAGCCTTGGCCTTGTTCAGACTGCCAGCACAAATTTAATATTTGGCATATACAGATTTCATCCAGATAGATTTTTTTTTTTTTTTTGGATAGTCTGGACTGCAAATAACATATTGTTGCTGTCCAAAGAAAAACAGGTATCTCCAAAATGGCAACTTTACAGGAGAGGCCTAAAAGCTCATTCAATTTGAATCAAAGTCAATGGAGCCAAACGTCTTTGGAGCCAAACGTCTTTCAAAGTCAATGGAGCCAAACGTCTTTCAAAGTCGTTTTGGGCCGTTTCTGTTGGTCCATACTTCATGAAATTTCTACACAGTGTAAACATCATATCATGTGATCAAATGAGGCATATAAGTAAAAATCAACAAAAATGGAGATACATGTTTTTCACTGGACAGCGACGATATGAAATGTAAATTTTGCAAACTGGATTTAAATGTGGTTTGAAATGTGCTTCCAGTTAGATGAATATGTACAGTGAAATCGAATCTTAAAGTGTTTTTTTTTTTTTTGCAAACCTCAGAGTATGACAAACAATGACATATATCCAAAATGAAGGAAGTTCCGGGATTTGCTAAGTACCCAGCAACCCATGCAGATAGGTTGGTGATCAGATCAAAGTGCTTTTAACATGTAATAAACACCTAACACTATAAAAGCTTTGGAGTGTCTAAAGCACAAAGCAAGTGCACCTAAACGGCCACCGTACCTTAGACAAGCATTTGTGAACTGTAACCAGAGCTTTACTCTGAAGCTGTAATACCTAAGACATTTTCCATTATATCAGTCTATATATAAACAGCACATACGTAAACACTTTCAACCATAGCAGAAGTATATGTTATTGAATACGCTTCTTCTTTTATGACAGTCTGCTTAGTCAATGAGATCATCACAGAGAACGCTGTCTTAAGCCAATAGGCTGGACCTAAAGGGTTGTGCATGTGTGTAGAGTTCAGTTGGAGGACATATTATCTGATAACCATAGCGCTCTATTTAATTTTCCCCTTCCTTTCTCTGTCCCTTTAGCAACAGGATTATTTCCTTCTTAGTCCTAGCCTGACTTATAAACCCAGAGACGAGAGAGAGAGAGAGAGAGAGAGAGAGAGAGAGAGAGAGAGAGAGAGAGAGAGAGGGGGAGAGAGATGGTCAAGGCTCATCTGGCTGTCAATACATCAGCAGTAGAATTGAGCTCCTCTCAGCTCAGTCACACTTTAATCTCTCCTCCTCTATTGAGACCCTCAGCACCCTCCCCCTCTGTCCTATTGACAACAGAAAATGGCTTTGCCAACTTGACTGACAACTTTGTCTACCTGACAAAAGGAGTAATGCAGTGGCAGACAGAAACAGAAGCAACACTTTTCAGTCCTTAATGAGGCTCTGTAGATTACATTCTTCTATTCCAGCCCACCATATCAGATCAGTTATAACTGGATGTGCTTGCATGCCCTGGAATGTGTTTGTGTAATTCTCTTGACAATCCTTCTATCTATATCTGAAGTTTTTTTTTATTTCACAGCATATCTGCGTATGCAGCTTAGATATATCTTAAAAATAACAGTATGATGGTTCTCACAAAATACATAGTTAAGTTGCAAAATTATTATGAAGCTGTGTATGAGTGTAACTGTTCATTTACAGTCAGTATAAGGAGTGTTTGATAACAGGCATTTTCCAGTGTTATGTTAAAGAGTTATGTCTATATTACTACATATATACTCCACACAGCTGTGTGCTTCTAATTCTGTAGGCAGGTCAGCATGTTCTGCAGCACTAACATCATATCCATTACTTAAATCAGCTAGCTGGCTATTCCATAATTTAACAATTTAGGGGAATGACTAACAGAGTTGGACGTTTTACTGACTACCTGATAACAAATGTAATTGTAACCTAATCTGAGGGATTATTACGTAAGTAATGGGATTACTTCTGTTACTTCTGTATTAGTTGTTATTTCATATGATTAAAAAAGGAAAATAAAGCCTTTCCACAGTGATCACACATTACATAACTAATCATCATGTTATCTATATTATATTATATTATATTATATTATATTATATTATATTATATTATATTATATTATATTATATTATATACTGCATTTTGCTTCGATGGTTTGATGATCAATATGTCCAGGATCTCTGTTTGTAATGTAATATGTATGATGCTCCTGTTTCAGTAGTCTTAGTGCTCTTAGTTGTCCACACAAATCAATGTGTCTTACCACTTTAAATAGCATTCGTTTCACATGGAAAATATATCTGGTCGGATGGACTTGTTAACGTTTTGCAACATCATTTAAAATCTACTAAAGAAAATCATCACACATGTGAAAGTGAAAGTAAATTCACTGCTAATGAGGTGATAATGTAAAACCAGAGTACATTTCTGATTCAGATATCTTCAGGGAAATGCTCCAGATCTCAGCTCTGGCAATAAAAAAAATTGCTGTTGAAATATATCTTTCGACTAGCTGAACAAATAACGCTTCCTTAAGAACTTCTCAAATCTACATGATTTCTGTGACTTAACATTCAAAATAGCATATTTAGACAAAGGCTGACAAGTTTGCATGTATGTGCTTTTTACTGTAAGGTTTTATAACATATTTGTAACCTACCGTATTGTTTTATTGTAGCTGTAATGGAATCTGTTTGTATGCATCCTTATGATGTAATGCCATTACATGTATTCTGTTACCACCCAGCCCGGGTAACTAATGTTTTATCTGTAATCATAATATACATTCATAGTAAATAAATTAATAGTCAATTAATAGTAAAAACACAACAATGACTCTATCATAAAAAATATATTTTCATATCGAAGACTTTGATGTAGTAGGTAGTAAACACTGAGTGCATTTACATGCACTTAAATATGATCATAATCTGCTATTTATATAATCAAGTCATGTACATAGCATATTCCGGTTTCTTAGATTGGATTAAGGCCAGAAACCTGTTTATGAAATCCAATAAAGAGAGCTGGATTTTAGCTTAATGAGTTTTCTCAGGGAACATGAACTCTTACTCTGATTTCTTTCAGATTTTTTTGCCTGTGCATATGTGAAAACAGAACTGTAGTACTAGGAAAAAGCAAGCAGTGCCTAACAGAGTGACCACTTTTAAAGCAACACTGAAACCAACTACATGCTTGACAAAATGAAACATTGAAATTTTCTTTCATTTTTAAACCAAAGATTTGTGAATTTACATATATCAACTTATTTAGCCTACAGCAGCTTAAACTCATTTACAACAAAGTTACAAAGAGTGTTTCAGCCAAGGCTGCGCAATACAGAGCAACCCAATCTGAACAGAGCATTCATTTGCATATATAACAATTAAAAGAAACATAACTAAATACAGCTATTTTTTATTATAAAGAATATAGCTATATATGTAAATATATGACTGAATTATGACTGTTTGTTTTTAAATAGACCTCAAGGGAAATAAACACAAGACAAATACCACATGGGCCTACAAATAAAAAGAAACTAGAACATCTCCTGACCAGAGAATGCAGAGAATGATGCGTGTCATTGAGGTGGCTTTACCTATTAGAATTCAGTCTGTAGCTGTTTAAAATATGTGATAGCAACATTGCCCACACGTAAAGCCCATGGTAGGAGAATTCCATTACTGTCATATTCTCCCTGTGTCTCACATGACCTTTCACGGCTGCTCAGTGTAATTACTGCCTGAGACCATGACTCTCCTAACAGCCTCCATCAAAAGTCTCCCAATTATACAATCATTATAGTGATGAACACGGCATTCGAAAGGGAGGACTTGCACACCCACTACCTTGTATCGGTAATATACTCTCCTCTCCCTTTCTCCCACTGTCTTCCAGCCTTTCTTAATTTCTCCTTCCTTTCTTTTTTTTTTCTCCTTTTCCATTATTTTCATCTGACCACTGTTAAACCATGGCTGAACGTACACCAGGCTGACCTTTATCAACCGTTTGATATGAATTCTGTAAGATGTTGTTTAACCGTTCATTCTATTGGTACAATAGATGTGTGAAAGGCCGCACCATCATGCTAAAACACAGCTTACAGCTTTTATGTAAATTCAGGTCTTTGTTGACAAAACCATCTCAGAGTCAACAGCTCAGATATGACAGAATGACACAGAGGAAGAAGGGAGGAACGAGAGAGAGGGAATAAAAGAGAAACACAGACAGGGAGGGGACTGAGAATAAAGAAAAGCACATCAGCTCCAACCTTTAACTTTTATTACCCACCTAGTTACTTTTAAGAACTATAATTAATGGCTACAACATACAAATGTCACCACACAAAAGAGAGGTTAGCTAACTGCTAAAGAAGCTATGACGGTAGTTAGCACATTATTAATGAGCCATCAATTGAAAGGCTCTTAGGGAACCAAAAGTGGTTCTTCTATATCATCACTCCATAGGACCCTTTCTGGTTGCCTTATACACCTCTATTTAATAGTGTAATTATTACTTTCTGGCTTTCAGCTGTCTCTGTGTATGTTCAGGCTTTGTGTAAAAATCCAAAAGGCTTTATAAGTGCTGCATCCAACAACAGACAGTTTAATAGTTTGGCAAACTAAAGTTCTAATTTGACAATGATAATCAGAAAGTACTCCATTAGACATTTGACCACCTATGTGCCAATGCTTTCTTTATATACATACACATGCACATATAGCCATTATGCATATGCAAGACATTTAGCTTCATAAAATCTGTCCCCTTTAAATGATCAAACCTGTTAATGTTATGACACTAAACACCAAATATAGACTTAAATATCCAGCGAATGTCCAAAATAAACCCACTCTACTGCGCATGTCCAGTTTAACAGTCCTACATCTCAAACAGCTTTAACACACAACCAAAATGCTAGCAGTTATGTGCTAGTCACAAAAGCTACAAACTAACATTTTACAACAACCCCAAGATAGACTGTGTCTGTGAAAGTAAAACTAGGCACACAACTAATGGCACAACGCAACTAACAGCAACTACAGCAGACGATAAACTAATACATAGGTTTTATAGAACTTACAATGATTGGTAGAAACCAGATTGAAACACATTATTGTGTGTAAAAGCCAGAGCTGCTATCCTGAAATCTGGCCTTGGTTTTAGATTTAACTCTGTATTCAGAGATTCATTGGTTTTCAGTGAGGTTATCTTGTTCAGGTACTAGTTGAGTGCAGAGCTGTGTGCTGTCTCTATCTGTGCGATCGTGTGGTCGGTTAATGGAATGAAGCGAAGATTAAATGACGTGTAAATGGCAAAACATCAGAATCTTTTTTATATAGCCCCCACATCATTTGGTCTACCACTACGGCATGCATACCGCAGTTTGGGAACCACTGATCTAAGAAATAATTCTTACATTTGGGATGTACTGAGGTTCATCTTGTGCACAAGTCTTCTATCAACGTCACCTTGTCATGTTTCTGTGTATATACAGTCCCCACATTTTGGGGCTGATTTGAAACCTTGCGTTTTCAACCATGTAATTCTGAGCTGCGTTTTCCCTCCAGTGTTCCTGTGTGTTTTAGGTTTTCCGGTTTTGACCTATTTGCCTTTTTTGGAGTGTACTCACATAATATATAGAATATGAATTACAATGTTGCTATCATTGGTCTTTAAATTACATCAACAAAATAAAATGTTTCGTGAGGGAATTAGGACTGGTAGGGGGAAGAGCAGGGGGGAGGATTCTATGTGGCAGCACCCCTGGAGCAACCTTGTGATAAACACCTTCCTCAAAGCTATGGTTAGTAATGTAACCCCCCCTGCGACAAGGTCACCATTCCGGGTGAGCTCAGTGGAATTAAACCATGAGGCTTTAGTACAGACTCACTGCTGGTATAGATATGATATGTGATATATGAGATATGATCTATTTTATATATAAAAATGCTGTTTTTTTAGATGCAAATAATATACCATACTAAATGTACTATGATGTCTTATTTCAATGGCAAATATTGCTATTTTGTTTGCTGCTAAATCCTAAATTACTATTGTCATAAAAAATTGCTTTTCTTTCTAGGGAAACGAGTACAAGTTCATTGGTGCGAATAATTTGATTAGGCTTGTTTATTAGTTTATTTATTTATTTAATAAAATAGGTGCCTTTGAATTTCTCTGCTTTGCATTTTCTGCAAAAGGCAAAATGTTTCTTGTTGTCAGCTAAAATCAGAAGATACAGGTGCCAGTAATCCTGGGTGCCAATATTGTTGGCTAGGACGGTACAGTTCTGTTTATTTCTGTGCTCCCCTTCAGAAAAGACTGTCACAGCAGCAATATAGAAGTAATAACTAAGCATAAACCAGTAACTGTTGTCAGTGAGAGAGATGAAATAATAACATCAAGAGAAACTCTGAACCTCTGAAGTGATTATGTTTGGCATTTGATTTGAAAGAGCTTGCATGACATACACTCATTGTAGTTGATATGTCTAACCTTATTTTCTTACAAAGATAAGCCAGGAATAATTTAGCAAAGCTTAGGTAAGTCAGTTTCATCACACTGTGTTCTGCATTTTTCTCAGTGTAATATTGTGTAATCACATAATAATAATAATAATAATAATAATAATAATAATAATAATAATAATAAGTATTAGGTGTATTATGAGGAGCTAGGTTCTTTAGCTTTGTTTACCAACCTGATGTATGAAACCTGGGTTTAATCTTAGATCCCATGGTCACTTCATGCTTTCGAGTGTCAGTATTATATCCGGTTAAAGTCAAGCCATATAAAAATGCAAACTTAAAAACACCTTCAGTAGATCTTCAGGAGGTGGTCTGATACACATTTGAGCCCTTTGTTAAAGCAGTGACACAAAACCCCATCCAAGTACAGCCGAAACTTGACCCACGTCTAAGATTAAGATACTTGTGAAGGACACACACGGTTGGGGACTAGACAAAGTGGTTAATGTGGCTAATTTGTGTGGATGCAATCCAGAAAATACTCACATGAAGTGATCAGGTATGAACAGGGTGTTTAACCCAACATAGAAATAAAGTCACTAAAGCCTTTTATTTTTTCAGATATATATTGCAAAAGTTTGTCTTTTCCTAATTCAGAGTGACGGAGAGCAACTTTTCCATGCCTTTTTCACAAGCACAGTTGATTGCTGTAATGCTCTTTTACAGATGATTCCTAAGAAAACACCAGGAAGAAATTAAGTATATTTTAATATACTAGAAACATCAGCTGTACATTCAGTGTATTCAGCATAAGTATAGTATTCTGCACTCCCAGGTATAAATGAAGTATGGTTTAATGTATTTTATGTCATTAATATGTACTTAAGTATATTTAGTAATGTTGTCGCAAAATAGTACACTCAAGTATAATTAGTTTAATTATAATCAGTACAATTAGTTTAAGCGTATTTTAATAGCGCTAATATATAATATTAGCATACTAGCACTCTTTCAGTACATTAATCATAAGTGCAAGGACATAAACTAAGCAAACTTCAATGTACTGTTTTCCTCCTGGACATACATCCTCTACAAGTGATACAAAATGCAGCTGCAGACTTTTGCCAGGAAGACTAATCTGTCCACTAATCCGGCCACTGCTTCTGGGTTTGTAGATGCTCTTTTGCATACCACAATGTTGCCTCCTGTGTTGAAAACACGCTCGGATGGTGAACTCGTAACAGGTGTGCAGAGGTAATGCTAAGCTAGAGTCTCATTTTGGGAAATGTTGTTGAGCGAATCATCCACCATGCCAAAAGACTGGTCTCACTGTCAACATCAAGTGCTAACAGGTAGTTATTCAGTTCAGCATCAACAATTTCCTGTTCTGTGAGGCCAGCTGCTGTGACTGTCAATGGCTTTTCAGTGTCAGCCTCTGATTTTCAGTTGGTGTAGCATCTCCTTCCTCCTGGAGTGGATTTCAAATTGCTATCAGCTGTGCTGCTCTGTCCTTCTCATACTGCTTCAGCCATAGCTTTTGCTTTTATAGCATCAACTTTGTCATCTTTAATGTAGCGGGCCTTGAACTGAGGCTCAAAGAGGGCTGATATGTCCAGAAGGTCAGCAGTGGCAGCTGTCATATTTTTTATTCAAATATGACTGATGACAGCAGTCTGGATGCTCTTTGTGAGGTCTGAGTCCTCATCTTCTGGTTTCAGGACCTCCTCATTGAGTAGGTGCAATACAGGCTTCGCATAGGTCACACAAAATATGCTTCTTGGGAGAGGGCATCTGTGCAGCTCACGAGTGGATTCAGACCCTTGTAGACAGACTCTAGGATGCCTGTATCTTGCCAGGTGGGAACAAGGCACCTTGTTTATTTGTTAGTAGATAGTACATATGCAATAGCCTTCTCTTGCTCCAGTACCCTTCCTATCATTTTCTGATGAGATCCTCACCTGGTGGGTGACTCTGTGACCAGGCTGAAACTGTGGGCTGTTTCAGCTCCTCTTGAGTAGCTGCCAGAGATTTCTGTTTTTTTCCATGAGACAGAAGGCACTGACCAGACACCTATGGCACTCTGAACTCTGAATTCTGTCTCTCCTACCTCTCTCACCAGGACAAATAAAAAGTATCATTTCAGTATCATTTAATTTCCTGTGTTCCCAGGTACCCAAATATACTGTATATGGCAAACTACAGCACAAGCTCACTCTTACTGCAAATTAAGTTATTAAATTCAGCACTATATTTTAGAACCTACCCATTGGTAGTGGTAGCCAATGTCCAAAGTCCTGACCATTAGTTTACTATTTTAAGTGAGATTATTTTAACAATGTTTGTTCTGTTGTCAGTTGCGATGCAGACCTGTTCTCAGACCTTGTCCTCGTTTAAGAGTGAGTGCAAGTGCATCTTCAAGTGCATTAGAGATCATATTTGTAATGTGGTTCTCAGAAATAAACAATGTTTCGCAAATCCCACTTCTTGTTGATATAATGCACAGCAACGCTCATGTTTGGTTCAAAGGATGACTTCATCACATACCAATGGCAGTAGCAAACTGTATCATGAGCTTTATCATTGGCAGCACAGTAGTGTTTTTGGACATGAAGTGAAAGAGGTGACCACTTTTGTTACCTCCTGGTGCCTCTTAGATTTTGTAATATGGGGTAGTGACAACAAATGCCAATTCCTAAACATGGTTTAGGAGAAACTCCACTGCTTGATGGCAGGCAAGCAGCACTGCATCATGCCTGGCTCATAGCACTTACACTCACTTTTATACATTCTGTGTACTCAACCGTTCCCTGACTTTGCCAGCACTGGATTGCAGTATATTTTGAAGATACCCAAACAACCTCCATAGGATGAGAGAGGTGCGGCTTTTCTTTGGTACAAAATCTTCAGGAGCAGGTGGCTCACCTTCCTCTTCACTTTTGCTCTCAGGCCTCTCTCCTCAGGCAGCTTCCTGTAGCTTGCTACTGTTTAAGCGTGATTCCTCCAACTGGGCAAGCAATTCAGTGTGCACACTTAATGGCTATTGTGATGACTTATCGCTCAGCACTACTGTCTACCCGCAGCTCCATCTGTCAGATTTAGTAGCCACTAGGTTGAGTAGGTGAGTAGTAGCAGGTGTCTCTCTGTAGTGGCAACCAACTGTGTCTGCTTCAGTAATACAGCACAGTGGTCATGCGGGTTTAGCAGTCCAAAACTGTGGCTGAAGTAGGTGCATTTTCAGCATCCTGGAGATCAACCAGCAGTCCTGTGGAGACATGATTCCACATCTCCAGGGATGTCACAACTACAAAGAGAAGTCCTAGAGGAACCATCTGGTGACCCGTAATGAGAGTGAAGTGCCTACATGTCAGGTAATACCCCAGATCCTGCACCACCCACTAGATTGCCATGACTCCTTGCTCCATGGTAATCAAGCAGCATTCAGCAAGGCTCAGTTCCCCTGCTGATTTACAGGATAGGATGTTGCTGTACTTGCTGGACTAAAGACTCCAGGGGAAATAAGTGCTCCAAGGCTGGTGTCCAAAACATTTGTCTCTAAGATGAACAGAAGTCCAGTTCTAAGTGAGTTCAGAGGCCTAAAGTCATCTTCAGGATTTCCAATCATACAGCAGCACACAGGTGGAGAATCAGGATGAAGCTTGGGAAGTGTCAAGTTTTAGCATTCGTTTATAGGTGTATATTGCTGTTACTTACACTGCTATTAAACTGCTAGATGTGTTGATAAAGGTGTTAGATATTACTTGGGTTTGAGAATAAGCCAAAGCTCCAACTACCTAGAAAGTTCATTAGCATATACTCATCGTCAAAAGAATAGTTGCACCCAAAGATGAGAGATTACAATGCTAATCGGAAGAAAGATAAAGGTTACAAGGAACAATAAACAATGATACATTTAGATTGATATGGGCAATATTTATTGAGCTACACATACAGAAGTAGTGTCTCTCAGTATGGCTTTGTGCCGGCATGTTTGCTAATGTAACATGCATACATATTGAACTCTTCTGTGAGGCATTCTTTGCTTGTAATAATCAGTCAGGTACAGCAGTAAGGCCTGTCCTTGCTTACCTGACATCCTGACCATGGAACTTATAGCATTTGCACATCTCACAATGTCAAACCTACCCACCAAAGTTCCTTCCTGTTAGCAGATTCCTTCAGGGTTAGTCCAGATTATAGTCTATGTATATTTTCTTAAATGCTTATAATAAATACAAACTTTGCTCGACCATCTACTATACTTCTGCTCAACTAAAGTACAATATTTCATGAACACTATTTTAGGACAGATCTCCCAAACATGAATTCATAATTCTTCTGACCTACACTCATCTGTTTGTGTATTTTTACTTGTAATCTTTCCTCCCGTAGACTCCTATTTATTATTAGCTCCCACACAAGCCCCATCATTTCCTTTGTTCAGCATCCACCAAAACTATTCAAATGCAGCATCTTGCAATTTGATAAATTAATCATTTCGCATTGCTACAATTTAGCAATCACATATTTAATTAAAACTAATGTGGACAAGCTTTCATTGTGCATTATTAGTTTTTGGATTCAGGAAGTGGATAAAAATAGGTTTGAGGTGGACAGAATATTTTTTATTAGAAACAAATAAAGAATAAATATACCTATAAAAACAAATACAAATCAATCTATATTTATATCGATATTTATGTCCCGATAGACAACTTTGGCACCTGAAATCTATATTGTTTTGGAATTGTAGATATAATACAAGCTAAACTACTACTAGAAAGAAAAGGAAAGCTTGAAGAAAAACTAGTATGAGAGGACTGACTCTCTCTGTACTCTACAATGCATACGGTTCAGCCTAAGGCAGGACAAAAATCAGTGTTTGACAGAGGAAGCCTAGGGGGGGTCAAGACCTGATGGTGCCGCAAGAAGAACAGAACTCTGGAAGCAAACAGGACACATCCTTTATATTCTCTATGAAGTGGGATCAGAGAGAGGGAGAGTCTCATACAGTATGAATGAATAACTAAACAAGCATGCATTAAAAACAAAGAGGCACATCTGACGCAATAAGAAAGCAACATGGAGAGTTCGATCGAAAGGGTATACAGCTTGGTACTCGGGAGCAGGAGCTAATTATAACAATCTAAGAGATGGGAAAGGGGCAGATTGTCACTGGTGTCGCTAAGGAACCAACGTGCCTCATGTTCTTCTGACTGATGATTCAGATTGAGTCAGAAAACACCTTGCGATGTAGAGGCAGCTAGTCATTATAGAGAGGTATTGTTTGGTAGAGTGAGTTACATGGAAAGAGATTTTGTGTTTTCAGAAAAGCAATTTTTCCCCACATAATTTGACTGCTGTCTACATATAGCCTTGTTTACATGTCTTGAAGGTAACTCTAATTATGAAGACATTGCATCGCATGCCTGCCAAAACAGAATTCCATCCATAATACACAACACCCCCTGGAGCTTCCCTATTCTCAGTCAAATGCAGTTTCTGCAGGTTTTTGAGAGACCCCCTGACGCAGCGCCACTCAAGCTGAATTACCCACAGGTTGAAGCGCAGCTGAAAAGCATTGTACTTTTAAAACGCTTCTCTTAAACGCTGTGAACTCAGCTCCGTCATTTCTATCTGCAGTGCTATGCAAATTGAGTATTTGGCACCAAATTGCTTCAAAGAAATGGATTTTCATTTGTGTGTAAGAAAGGGAATGATGTCCATTCCAGAGTTACTCCCCACTCTCTTGCCTCGTGTTATTCTCCATTTCAGCTGATTATGCTGTGCATAATTTAGGTTTTCTTCAGCATCATTTCATTCTACACCCAAGATAGGTCTACTGTTTCATTCTCATGCAGTCAGGGAAAATCGGTTTCTTCCTTTCCTTCACATTACATTCCAGCCATAGCTGCTCCACCCACACGTACCCAGAGCATCTTCTATTTATTACGTGCTAAGATGGACACAGACATTGGGATTTTGTCAGTCACAGTCTGATTGGATACCTGCACATCTGTGTAAACGTGCTTTCATGCCCCAGATGTTATCCATCAGACATGAACACATTTCTGTTACCAAGCTAAATGCTGGCTGGCACCAGAAGCAGGCAGTAGGTGAGAATGATAACCCTTTGGAAGCTAGATGTTACTGCTGGAATGAAAAAAAGAAAATGTGTGACATCTTTTAATAAGCTTCCCACAGGTGTGTTGTCCTTCGCAGGTTCTGCATATTTTAATGATTACCCTGTGAAAAACACACCTGGCCTAACCAATCTGTTAATTAAGGAAGTGGGCTTGTTTTGGAAGGAAGACATGTCTACCTCGACCAGGGTTGGGACCCGCTGATTTAGAAAATCATCATAACCTATATATATGTTGTGATTGGTTGTCAATCAAATGACCCCTTCCTGTCGACGTAGGTTTTTTCTCCCCCAAATTTAGTCATGTTCATTTACACCCGCTAGGTACATCTTCCCTAATCACAGTTAACTAGCAGACCCAGGTGGGCGGAGGTTCACACATTCCTCCCAGTGTTTATTTCATTAACTAAACTATGTCAAAAAATGGTTTTCATGACGATAATGGGAAATGTGATAAAACGTACTATAGTTTTCATTAGCAAATAAAATGTAAATGATAATGTAAGAAACTGACAAATGATAACTTATTTTTTTATCTCTTTTAAACCCCTACCAACCATGCGGGTGTGATCAAATAAGAGGTTGGTTCAAGACACCACAACATAAACACAAAGTCATGTTGAGCATTGCCAACAACATCCATTAAAAGTGCTGCCTTAAAGTGCGATGAAAGTTTTTGTAAAATAAATTTAATATAAAGTTCTTATTTACGGATGTGCAAAAAGTATGCTAAATGGGATGAGGCTGGCATTGCATTTATCTTAAAGTCTTTATCATTTATCATATCAGTCATGATAAAACTGAGTAAACTGAAAAAGTGTCAGAATCTGCTGACTTTGTTTTACAAGCTGAATATACTAAGAAGGTGGGGGGAGAGTCAAGCTGATCCAGTATCACACTTGTTTTTTGGAGCTTGTAAAACTCATCTACCATTCACCATCCTTACCACCCTCTAAAGAGTCAGTATAAAGAGGATCCTGAGCATCTGAATTACTGCCTGGCTTGGAAAGCGCACTTACCCTGACCACAAGACCCTTCAGCAAATAATGAGGACAGCTGAAAAGATCATCAGGATCTCTATTCCGACCATCACAGATATATACACACTATACACTGGATCCAAAAAGCCACCAAGTATTGTAGATGACCTCACACACACCCTTAAACAAATAGTTCTCTCTTTTGCTATGTGGAAAGTACTGTCGCATTCGCCCTCAGAACCAGCCACGTTTCCACAAGCCATCAGATTCCCACTCTTAATATACTTCATTTTCAATAAATTTATATACATGCATTTCAGGCCTGGAACTGATGTTTCAGGTGTCATTTTGTCTTTGTTCTTCTTGAAAACAAGTCTTAAGATGTGGTATGGGATCATCAGTGCCACAAAATTCTCCACGCATTTTTTATTGGGAACAGGTCAGGATTGCAGGAAGCACAGTACCCTCTTCTTTCACAGCCATGCCTTTGTAATGTGTGCAGAATGTGCTTTTGCATTATCGTGTTGAAAAATGCATGGACGTCCGTGGAAAGGTTGTCTTCTTGAAGGCAGCATATGTTGCTCCAAGATCTCAATGTGATTTTCTGCATTAATGCTACATCACAGAAGTGTAAATTACCTTTGCCAAGGGCGCTGACACACTGACCCCATACCATGACAGGCTTTTATGGCTTTTAGACCTGTTGCTGATAACAGTCTGGATGCTCCTTTCTGCCTTTGGTTCACAAGCACACAGTATCCATGTCTTACAAATAAGATCTGGAATGCTAATGATCATATTACACGTTTCCA
The DNA here is from genome assembly GCA_024036415.1 of Prochilodus magdalenae. NCBI lineage: Eukaryota > Metazoa > Chordata > Actinopteri > Characiformes > Prochilodontidae > Prochilodus > Prochilodus magdalenae. Next base: position 89,460 of record JAMWET010006180.1, read on the forward strand.
GTGTGTCCATCTCAGAAACCTACAAGTCCAGAGAAGTTGACGGCACTTCTGCACATGATTAACATAAGACTTCTATTTTGCACAGTAATGTTTCCAGTGGCATTTGTAAATGTAACTCTGTGCTCTCTTGCTTGATAAAGGTTTACCGAAATAATCCCTTACCTATGCGGTTATATCAGCTATTGTTGAATGGCGATTCTTGATGCAATGCCATACTGTCCCAGCCTCTTCTGTGTTTCTTTTGGGGTTGTACATAACAAATGATACCATCTTGCTCTCCCGTTCTTGTAATTCCAGATTAGGTCTAAGATGCTGTACTTAAATATAATTATTTTTATTATTTCATTATTTCTCACAGCTCAGGCCCAAAATGTTTTTCCTTTTTAGCGACTGAAACCAGACAAATAATAACAATAATTAAAACACTAAGTCATTAAATGACACAATCATATATACATGTATATGGTGATATACATTTTGGAAGAAAGACTAAACCACAAAATAAAATGAAACAATAGCTGCTGTTTTTTTTAGAACACTGGCATTTCTCATGGACATGCGGAGCCACTGTATCCTTTCAAACTACAGGTAATTCAATGTCATTGGAAAGTTTGAAATGCTTAGCAGTGAACGGTAATGCCAATTCAGCTAACACATACCCACGTTAGCTAGCATCATGCTGAGTGATGATGGGGATAGGGAGGGCCATACTACCAACCCAGAAAGCTGCTATTGCTCTCTTGGACTCCTAGCATATTTGGCAATAAGCCCTTCTTCTACTAAAGAAACCAACAGTTACACAGTTCTACCATTCTGACAGTATTGTGGTTTACCAGTTAGTTAGACTTTAAATAGAACGTTAGCTTACACTCACAAGAACAAAGCACTCAGGCTATAGGTCCAACCTATCACTTTCAAGATGTGAGATCACTGACAGATGAGGATCTGGAGACCTTTAAACAGATTCTTTGGATGCATTACAAACATGTTCAGTGAGGTATAACTCGAAGACACCCAATAGCATTGTTTCTTAAAAGATAGTATCTTACTGCACTGAAATGAGATGATTCCTGATGAATTAAAATGGCTTGATTCAACTGATCAAACTTGATTCAAATACGTTACATCAGCAAGACAATCTTTCAGCTTACTCAATGTGGATCAAGTCAATTCGATCCACTGCATTCTTTCAGCGTGAAAAACTGCCTCTGTATTCATAGGAATTGCTTTTCTGTTTGACCTTTGTGTAATATTGACTGTAAAATGCAGAGGAATACTTATTTTCAGGTAAATTTGCAGCCGTCAGGTTTCTGACATGCTTAATAACGAGACATTAAAATTCACAACTCTCTCTCACACTTGAGCACTGGCTCCAGGGGGCATATCGTAATTGAAGATATTCAGGATTGCCTCAAGATAGCTGACGAAGAAGAAATATTTCTCAGCCTGTTTTACAAAGTTGAAAAACATTCCTTGCCTCACAACGAATTAACTTGCTGTATCATATCTGTTCACTTGCTGTTCATATCTCTTTGGCAAGAAACTGCAGATTTACTCCAGAACAAATTTTTGAGGTGACATTGTGACCTAATGTAGAATACCTGACAGATGAGCACCATTTTAGAAGTAGTAAGTAGGCTGTTAGATTTATCAGTCAGAAGTTGCAGTTATCACCAGCAATAACACTTAGCATGGCGTGATTTAGTATTAATTATTTATCTTTTTATTTATGAATTATTTATAGCCTATTGATATAAGTATTGAACTTGAAATCAACGCAGTATTAGGTTTGTAAGCAGAAACTGGGATATTTATTATGATTTTATATGATTTAACTATTTTGAAAAAGTAATACATGTAGAGACAAAACTGAAGTTTCAGAACATTAGTAAGCCACTATATAATTATTATATCATTTTTGCTACAGTCATGGAAATGAGTCTGATATGTCAGCAACACACTCAATACAGATGTGCTTTGGTTTCATTGTAAATATATATTCATATTGCTAATCTCTTGCACCAACAGTTCACTTATATAAATACATATGAGTCTTTCTACAGGCCTTTAACTGATTTGGTCTATAAGCTATAGCTAATGCATTTAGTGACTCATCTTTTAATCATGTCTATTTTATTACAACAAATGATATATATAAGGTATAATATAACATAAAAGATAATAACTGTGGTAGTTTAAACAAATTCATAAGAACAGCCCATACATTGTGCATAATTGCCTCTTCCTGTCAATAGAACATGTAAAATAGCATACAGTACACCACATGTGGACAGGTTTAGTTGTGGCTATGGCTGAAATGACTTAGATATGAGTAAATATCTTTCACAGATGCTCTACTGTTCCTTCAATCACCTCAGTTAGTGCTAGACTAACATGCGAACACAAAGTTTACAGATATGTGTTAGCGAGGTATTGCCATTTGCATTCACACACTTGTACTTGAGTATGTTACATATAATGTTTAATAGAGTGATGACACTTCATGACATCTGATTCATTTATCCTGTGGAAATTACAAATATAAAGCAATTTAAAATGCCTTTTTAAAGACTCTTTCTGCCACTCAGTGGGTGTAACTGCAATGACTCCTACCAGCTGGGACATGTGCATACCCTCTATTAAATGTTACATAAGTTGCTTGAAAGCGAGAGCTCATTATAAGATTAACAAGCATATGGAGATCGTAGTAAGTCCAAAGTTACCTCTAAGTCAGATGTACTTCTCGCTTTGTAGTACTGTAGTCTATGCTTCGGTATAAGCAGCTCGAGCAGTCTTTATTGAACCATATTAAGCGGTGCTCTGGTGCTGGTAAGTTGGGGTGTTGTATAATTTCCCCTCATGAGGATGTCAGGGATGTGGAAAGGCCATTAGGGATCAGAGGTCTGGGAAGGCCCGAGGGGACAGAATGGAGAACTGTGAAACCAACTACATGGCTAATGTGGTTGCTGAGTGGTGTCCGGATATGAAGTGCCATATATGTCCTTTATGGAGCAATTCAGGCTCCTAAGTGGTCCAATAAATTTTGATGAATTCAGAAGGTGGCGGATCCGAGTCACGCTGAGCATATGAAGCACTTTGTGCTGCATTCTACATGCTTGGTGTAAATGAGAACAAAGCAAACTACCAGTAAAAAATATAGAAAATAAATATTATAACCTAATATATAGACTGTTAGCCCATGTGACCCTTTGATTTGCATACCAGGTCATAACCTCAAAGTTTACCTGCTGTTTAAATGACTTGCTTTCTCTCTCTAAAATATGTCAAATGAAAGCATCTTAATAAGTAAGTCGTCTGTAACGGCGCTGGAGCTGTTCAGTGTTAGCAGGAGCTGACCCAATTTCACTTTCAATCATTTTTGGCTTACACCCTAAAGTAAATGAAGTGCCATGCTTGAATTGTTCTGCGTCAGGATGTTTTTTCCTCCGCTATCATAATGGGAACAATTTGACAGGAATAGGTTAGCGATTTGCGAACTGCAAGTACTGCATTTTAAATGTAATCAGTCAGCATTTACTGAGTAATGTGGCAAGTCCCTCGCACACTTTCCCCCTCTTTTCTCTGCCTCTGTTTTCTGCAGAGAGTACTGCGTGAATATCGGCGTCTGTTTTCATCAAAAGAGGATGTTGACATGCGTCAGGCGAACAGTCACGTCGACTCTGACAGAATGTTAAACGCTCTCATTCCGCAGAGCTGTCTGGGATTCTTATTTTTATATGTTTCCGCATTTTTCTTGCTTTTCATCATCAGCGTCCAGTAATTAGAGGAGAAGTCCCACTGCTGTGGGTTTTTGAAGCTCTCACAGATTAAAGAATGCTTTGTGTTCAAAAGAAACCCCTGAATTGCACATCCAAAAATCGGAGAAAAAGCGAGCAAGTGTAACAATCTGGACAAGTGCTGTGCAAGAAAATGCAATCCTCTGTTTAAAAGTCTTTGTGGCTAAAGAATAAATATTCAGAAAGAAACTTTTGAATCAGGCAAGAGGTGAAGGGCAGTGAGTTGTTTCAACAGGTCAGTTTTCTTATTCACCTGTTTCTTCGAATGTGCTCATTTTTGGACAATTTAAATGGTTGTCCAGGTTGCATCTAGTATTTCTTTAATGAAAGAATTTGCTGAAGTTTATTATTACATATTCAGCTCCTATTCTGCTGTAAACCTCTTGTGTGAATGTGTAGAGATGTAATTGAATTTGTTTTAAAAGCTTTCAGGATTTATATGTTTTAGCATATTAGCATCTTTGCACTAAGCTTAGTGTAAGTGTTGGGTTCGCTATAAGGTGGTTGGATCACTCTTCGATCAAAAAGAAAGCCAGATGAAGACGGATTTCCAAATTGTAGTCGTTTTTTATTTGCTGCAGCTTCCAACCTAGACCTTTTACTTCCTTGCTCTGAGCTGCACTTCCTGCAACACAGAACCATGTGAACCTTTCCACCAATCACACAACGTAATACATTCAGGTGACTAAAACACAGAACACTATTTTTTTTTCTGAACTGTTACAGCGCTAGAACTGAATTAAATTATTTTAACTATCAAACCCTTCACTGCATCATGCCAAAATAAAAGTTTACATTAGCATAACTTACACCATGCTAGCTCCAGAATCTACAGCTTTGGCAGAAACTTAAAATAAAAGTAAGGCTAAAATCTAGCAAAGCAATTTTAGTTTAGTCCTTTTTATCACATATTTATGCATCCTTTCGTGGAGCAGGATGACTGTTATGCTAGCTGGAGGCGCTAGAATGTAACAGCTGCACCATTTTAGTGTGTTAAACACAGTGTTTGGTTGCTACCAATGAGGTCTGGACAGGGGGAACAGGGATCTTTTCTTAAATTCCATCAACGTTACTGAAAGTAGGAAATCATTAGGCAAAAAATAAGGAGCGAAGTTTAGTTCCAACCAAATTGTGGTTAGACTAGGTTCTGCAAGAAAGTGGCTCACCGGGATGGAGACTGGAGGCCACTGTTTTAGCAACTGCCACCATTTACTCCCACCTATAAACCATGTTCAGCAGTAAACAAAAAAAAGTGATATAAGAAGAAGTAAAACAATAGTTTGGTGTCTTTGTTTGGAATGTTCACATACTTGCACACTGTTAATGTTTGAGAAGTTTGATGTTGATCTTGCAACAATCTAGACCTGTAAGTAAACTTCTGTTAATGCTAACTAGGGCTGTCTGGAATCCTTTCCTAGGGTCAGGACCTTGTTTTAAGATTCGCTGCAGGGAGTAAGCAAGTTGAGAAAGTTGTTCAGAAAATCTGTGTCCAGCGCTTGTGTTGTGATAGAACCATCCAAGGCTTGTACCACCCCAAAATCTGAATATGCTACCTGCTTTCCTCACAGAGTACTACGGGACGCACAGCATGGTAATGATACTAGCAGGTAATAGTGCAGTGTATGTAGAGGTTAACCAACTACACAAAGGTGTCTAAGTTAAGGTATGAAGGGCATGCATCGCAGCCTTAGCAAGTGTCCAGTCAGGAAGGGGCATGTTTGCAGTGGGGACATAAATTTGGCGTCTGGGGGTCCTACTCCAGAAAATACAGTTAATGGTCACTGCATTCACCTAAACCCCCCAGACCAGGCAGCTTACAGCTGAAATGCTTACATGGTCACCTCTTTCACCTTTACCTGCATGACCTGGACTCTCTCTCTCTCTCTCTTTGTCTCCCACTATCTCTTTCTGATGCCCATATGGACAACCACTATTTAATACTCTGTCACTGACAACCATAGTGTGATGCTATAAGATAACATTACAGCACCTAGCTTACCGGGTCACCTCATTCTCCTGTCTCTTGCCTGGCCTTCACTCTATCATCATGGTGGAGATTCTTAACTGCTTACTTCATTCCCTACCTGGCTTGGGCTTTCTCTTTCTTTTTTGGCTCTCTCTGAAAAACAAAGCCAAATGAGAATGAATGGAGCTCACTAATTTGCTATACAACTTATGAAAACAAATGGAATACCTGATTTGCAATAGAACAATATTTCTTCCTAATTCAACACAGCTGGTAGATCAATCAGTCATCACATAATAATTACTAATTCTAACCTCAGGGTGTAGAGTACATAGATGAGATTTAAAATTGAAAAAGATGGAACAGCAAACTAGCATTACTGGAAGAATTACTCATGCTAATGCTAGCTAACTATGTTTTCGGTTAATGGTAGCTCAGCAGACTACACTAGTTAGAATAACTTTTTAACATTGGCAAGACTATTACAATTCCTGATCAGATGAGTGTTTCTTTAATATCACTGAACAGTGATCAGTGTTAGGTTTTTAATTTAATACTGGTAATATAAGGTTGCATTCAGAAATGGAAAGCTCCTCTGTCTAACACTGTTCAGTTTTCACTCAAAATGCAATTTACTCCAACCATCACATCACTGTATGTTTATGCGAGAAATACTTGAACAAATTCCACAGAGGTATAGGTAACACATAGGAGTAAGCCTTTTGTATTAAATGCATATACATCAAAGAGGCCTTTGAAAGAGTGGTGGGGACAATTTTAATCAGAAAGATGCTAGCGACATTGGTTCCCACCATCCATACCATGAACTGCACCAATGAAAACAGAAGCAGTACTGTGACAGTTTAGATTAGATTAGACTCAGCTTTATTGTTATTGTGCTGAGTACAGAGTGATTAAAATGTGACTGCGGACATTAAACTCCAGGGGTCATCCATGCCAGCACCATTGGCAGACAGCTGTACAACGCAGGACTACATGAATGCAGACAGTTTTGATGAATGTCCTTAACATAATGTCAACGTAGACAGAAACTGCAATGGTGTATTGCCAGACTGTCATGGAGTGACTCGAAATGGCAACCTAAAGTCCTGCTTTTGTCTTGGTGGAGACGACCAACAAATCCATATGTGAAGTCACCATGATCAGCACCTAGATTAACAGTTTTTTGTCACGGGTCACATGTTCAGAAGGCCTAGTGTCACTCCACCTCCACCCAAGCTGCATGGGATAAATTATCACAGGACACCACTAGGAACTACAACTACATACTGAGACTTCTGACGCCATACTGAAAGGCTCTGCTTCTGTATGTGTAGCTGTATGTGTAATAAACATTGCCCATATCATTCTAGATTTGTCATAATTTCACCTTCTGGAATATTTCAAAATTTCTACTATATCCCACGTATGAAATGTAACTGGGTTAAAAATCTAAATCCTTTGTACCCTTTTTTCCCCTGAAGTACTTATATTCAAGAAAATGGCCCAACAGTTACCTGCTGCAAACACATTTAGTGACAGGAATTTTACAAAAAACCAAAATAAAAACAAAATAGATGTGGTGTGACTGCTCTTCACTTCAGACCTGAGGTGAAGAGTGGGTGAGATTGTGTTCTGCCATTAAACGTATGCATCTGTGTTGAGCAAACAAAGCTGCTGATGATCAAAACCCTCTCTTACAGTAGCTGCAAAGAAAAACAAAGGCATCAAAAGATACGCCCTTATGATGAACCAAAGGGACTCTTGGTTTTCTTCAACGAGTTGGCAACCATTTGAGGAATCAGCATGTAGGACAACAGACAGCAGAGGAGGCAGCCTTGGGCAGAGAAGAAGAACAGAAGAACCCAAACCACACACCAGCATCTTCTGGACCTGGAGCAGACTAGCTGAGATAAGAGAATAAGATGAGAAGCATGAAAATGAGCTAACAGAAAAAAAAAAAAAAAACTATTAATGCTAACCTCGTCTGTACATGGCCTTGGGCCTATAATTAAGAGTCTAATACAAAAGAAAGAAACTGTGTTACTGTGATCAGGAATTAATCCCAGACTCATGTCCAGAAACGATTGCTTCAAGATATCAGAGAAACTCTTTAAGCTAATGGTTATTCATTACAAATGCTGTGATTGCTAGGGAGGAGTTTGATGGAGTTCTACTTCTCAGCAACATTATGACTCACTGTGGTCAATCTGTCCAGGGAGACGCTGGCTCAAAAACCGGTATCATAATGGACATCTCATATAACTACTATGTGGAAAAGTACAGCAACTCGTTAGCAAGGCAATAGCAAAGGTTTAAAGTGGGCCTGTGGGAATTGATTAGCTAAAACTCAATATAGATTCTGTAAGTGTGGAGAAGCCTATGCCAAAATCACTATTAGCAAAATGACACCTGCCTGATTAGCATTGTGCTCCAAAGACACACAAATCACAAAGTGCTAAAAAGGACCCTGCCCTCTGCATTCATTTGCATTACTTTAACATTAGCCCACAAACTTCCTGTCTGTCATTGGCTAATTAAAATTATTCCTGCTTTTGCGATGATGATTTCAGCCCTGTTTCAAGGCCACCTTGTCCTGTGTCTGTCCACTTTGTAATGGCACAGGCTATGGTGAAACTCAGTCCAACTCACTGCAATATTAGCAAAGCGATTGCATAATATTACTGATATGAGAACTTGCCTGTTTAAAAATTAATAACTGAGTTTTAAGGCTGTACAACTACACCGATAAGCCCAAAGAAACTACTACTGTGGCTTTGTTGCTTATTGCAATATTTGGCAAAAGAAAGACATATTCTCATCATTATCTATTAATCAAGTGTATCTAACACATACGTATCTGCACAGGTAGGTGGAACGCTATGACTGTCTGGCTTTAGTTTGTTTGGAGTGCAGTATCTCCCCTTTAGAAAACCTTCGGTGCCTTCACAATTCCAGATATAACATGTCAGCTATAGTTGTGTTTAATTGGAAACGTGCCTGGACCCGGGTTTGACCTACTTCCTCATAAATGTTTGAGAAGTGTTCAATTACAGCAGAGTGACAGAAGGTTCAGCATGGGTTTGCTGTGCCGCTGCAATATCCACTGTGCTAATTTGGACCAGTCAGTGTAAATAGCAAGTGCAAATACACATAATCTGAAGTACATCAGGGCGTAATACAATTCATCAGCAGGCCATGTGTTTTTGAAAGCAGCCTTTTATAGATTTGGTACAGTCTTCCGAGAGTGAATTCAATATCGGTCGCGGCTAAATGGAAGACAAACAATCATTTGCTAATGTGATGAAATGGACAGTGGCCAGCTATGGGCAATTATGCTTCCAGACATGATGGTCTTGATTCAGAATGGATTCAAACACACTTGTTTATAAAGTCTATGTCGTGTTACTCATTAGTACTCAGGAAATGCACATAAATACTGATAGCATAATACTGACAAACATTGCCAGAAGGGGAAAAAAGGTATTATTATGTTATGGTAGGAATGCATTAATAAAAGAGTAGGACTGCATGTGTTTAGTATTTAAGTACTAAGTACTTAAGTAAGTCACCTAAATGAATAAAACAAAAGTTACCCCTTTTCTCACCAGCAGTATCTGCAGTACAATGATAACAGAATCAGATCTACGCCTAACGAGGCTAACATATCCGAGGATATCACATTTCAAGTTGTTTGGCATAGTTGATTGAGCTGTAGCAGGACATACTCTAAAGCCAGTCATACACTGTGCGATTGTAAAAAGCTTGTTCTTTGAGGGCTTGCATTGTATGAACATGCTTGGTCCATGCTATGTGAAATTTAGGCCCTACAGTTTCATTTACAACAACACGCTGCATGCCTGAGTACTGAGCACCTCAGCTAACCAAACTGTGTACATACACAGTAGGACAGTATAATCTCTACAGCAAATTTTACAATGACGGTTAAAACAACAATTCTTTACATTTATACATCACTATTATATTCATTCATCAGAGAAAAGTTGGCATATATGAACTTCGGTAGTAACTGTCAACTTTTTTGCCTCAGTGTCTCCACACATATTCAGGAGGCAGTGGTGGCTTTCCTCGTCTCTGTGTCTTCAGTTGTATAGGGAATGCATTTCTGACTTCTTTGCCTTCAGGCGGTTCGGTGCACTGGACATCTCCATATTAATGCCCAGGGTTTTGGCCATATAGTGTGTGTATTGCAGCATAGTTTCCATATATGGATTGTCAGTGCCCATATAAAGAGTGGGAAGAGAGGAGTACATAATACATTTTAATAGTGTTTACTCAGTATATCAAATTTAATTTTTAAAAATCAAGGAAGATTCAGTGTTCCACAAAATACAGTGGTGTGTTTTAAATGGCGAAGTTCATTGTCTTGGTCTATATATTCTCTGCATGCAAATGCTTTCAGGCAAAGTTCATTGGGTTCCTTAAAAAAACATTAAAATCTGTCTCCTCAAATGGATCTTTTTTTCACTGTTACCATTTAGGAGGCTTAAATAAAGGAGGTGAAATGGTTCCTAAGAGGCAATAAATAATTACTTTTATGTATGCAAAGCACTCTGAATTGTCTGTGCGTGTGTAAAATGTACTCCATAAATAAAGTTGCCTTGTGTTGCCTGAGGCATTTAAGTATGGCTTGGAAGAATTCGGCTCATCTTATGCTGTGGGTTTTCCTTGTTAATTTAATTTTTTAAACAACCTGAATGTTTGTATATAGTCTTATTAACTTTTTTGGCATCTGTAGCATGTCGCATGGCATACATGTGCGTATTAATCGAGGCATTCATCTGGTATGTTTATGTGTAACATAGCAGATTAAAACTGATTCTGATATAAGATTTCATAACACATCTGCTTGAAATGCATCACTTTTACATGAATAAGTCAAAAGCACTAGGTTTTGATGTGACCTAGTGATTCCAGTGATGCATTTATCAATTCCTGAGAGAGATGTTACCTCGGATATAACCACATCTGACTGTTAGTAGCTCACTGTTTGATTTGAACATGGCTTTTGGAGACATGTTTCATCCCCTAGAATGAAATATCAGCAAGAACATGACTGTTCGGCATGCTGCACTAAAGCACTGAAATCCAATACAGAACAATTTTACATCACGCGGCTACATTCAGAGAGTGACATGCTCATTTAAGAGAGCAATGTTCTATAAATCCTTTAATTGTCAGATTTTTTTTCCTTTGTGGTAGCAAGGAAGAGTGACTTGGGAGTGCATACGCTGATTCCAAGGTGCAGTCAGGTATAGGCATTTTACACTGCATGCTTGCATTGCTGTCAGCCATTTCCAAGCAATCCTCAAATGTTAAAGCTATAACAGGCATAGAAGCAGAATATATTCTGACATTTATCTCAAGTAAGGTTGATTTGTGTCATGGTCACTTCCTGAAAACATTGGTAACAGCAAGTAGTATGTTAGCAATAAGCTAACATCGATTCTTATTAACCTTTTTTATGCTGTTGAAAGGACGTTCGATGTTTTATTTGATATTTGTAACAACCGTTCTTTTGTATTTTAGGATATTTGGGTGGAAGGCAGGAAACACCTTTAAAAAAACATACATACAAAAAACCCATACATTTCCCCCGACACAGTTACACCAAGGGGGCCATTTATCATCTCTAATTCGCCTGACAGCTTGTCTTTGGACTGTGGTGGATCTTAGCTGGGAATTGAACCTAGGCTTTTCTGGCTATAAGGTAAGAGCACTATCCACTGGGTCACCATGCTGCCTATGTAACAACGATATTAACATATATCTTACCTTATAACCTAATTTAATGCGTCTGTCGATTGCTTTTAAGGTGATATTAAAACCCTATTCCTAAGTTAACATAGACCTCTGGGGTTCTAATGAAATGTTTGTGACAAGGTTAAGATGCAAAACAAGAATCAACCACCACAGCAACCTTCTCACCCTGTCTAAACAGCCCTTGTTAGAACTGCCGGTTTGATTGTCTGTTCCTTTAAAGGATAATGAGCCCCTGCTTACCCCACCTCACTTTTCCAAGGGGCACGCCAACGCTAGTGCAGATTCAACTAACAAACTAACAATGTTAACATTATTGTGGATCCTGCAGTCATAAGTTTTCTGAAATATGATATTTCTTCTAATATACAGTATTACTCCTACAATTAGCATTAGCCAAAGAAACACACAATGTAATTATTTTATATACTTACATTTCCCATCTGCAGTTGCTGAAGACAAGTTGGTATTGTCTTTACCAGTGGTGCATTGTACTGACACAGTGTAACACACAATGCTATAGTCAGTTTTGCTATTCACCATTGTCTTGTTTTTATTCCTCAATTCTACAGAAATTGGTCCAGCATATATGCTGGGACATATAACTTCTACACTAATGGTAGGGGCTGCTTGGGAGAAGAAAGAGAAATCGCTCACTAGTTCTAAAGCAGTTGGCAGAGACGGGATGGGGTGGGGTAGTGGGGGTTATTCTAATACCACCTGACATAGGAAGTGGAGCCTTAGTTGTTTTTAATGGTACTGTATATTAACAAACACAAACAAACTACAGTACATAATATAGTATATAAATTTTAATTTAGATTTGTATTTTATTATATATTTCTAATACTTTATATAGTTTATTCTATATTTCTTTCCCTAATACCTAGTATTTATATTGCAATTTGTTAAGTGTATTCTGGGAGGTACTGCTGGCTGAGTAACTGCTTGTTTCTCGGTGCATATGACAGTAAACTCTTAAATCATATATTTGTGTTCATCTGCTGCCAGTTTAACCTCTTTTAAATTGATTTACTTGTGTTTATTTCCCTTTTATTTCCCTTCATCCATTTGTAACAAATGTGCTATATAGCTAAACACGCCTCACCTGTCAACTCGCCAATGCTTTTTTATTTATTTTTTTCCTCTTTGGTCTTTACGGTGAAATTCTCTTTGTGTTTGGCCTTTGTCTACTATATTTCCTTCTGACTTTGAAGCCTGGCTGAACATCCTCTCCTCCTCAACCCCTGTCACCCTCCTTAATGTTTGTTTCTTTATAAAATTACCTGCCTGTCCTACTTGGTTTCTCACCCTTGACCGTGAGTTCCTTCTGGGTGTATCGTTCTCACAGCTGGACTAGTTATGGAAGTCTCTTTTCTAGGTCAGTAATAACTGTAACTCTTACGGAAAAGACCAGAACTGATTCTCCAATAGAACATTAAACTGTGTTGTGCTCTTGGGATTTGAGCTTTCAGTGAGGGGGTTTTCACTGGTGTTCGGAGCTGAGACTATGGGTCTCACAGGAAAATGGACCACCTTCAAATAGAACTGCTCTCAGTTTTAGTCTGAACTGCCTCTCTCTGTGCCTACAGGGACCTCTCGTCTCTGAGAGCCTCTCCATTCTCTTTGAAAACTCCTCTGTGCAAACTCCACCTCTGTCTTTAGCTACTCTTGGTTAAATGAACTGCTCTCAGCACGGCCATTCTGCTCTTGGTGGCCTGCAGGGAGACTGAAGCCATTGCTATTATAGCTTGTCTGTGGGTTGATGTTACACTGCTCTGTCGAACAGAGCTCACTTGCAGAAAGTGGAGTAGTTAAAGAAGGAACACTATGGCCTTTGCCATGCACAAATGCAATCACTCCTGTTTGTCAAACATCTTTGTGACCCATTTTCCACACATTGAACAAGACATTCGCTGCACTGTGCCACCTCTGTTCAGTCTTTGAATCCTACCACCCTCCCTGCAGTATAGCCCATCATCCTCATGCAAAGACAGAAGTTACTACGATCTTAAACATGCAAGGTGGCTAATTTTTCGTCTGTACTGTATATTTATATATTGACTGCAAAAGTATTGCCCACAGTTATTAGAAGTACTTAGAAAGCACCCCATCTATAAGTCTGAATCATAATGAATGCAATCAGTAGGTGACAATTTAATATTAATAAATTGATAGTATGGTATGTTTGAAAAGTTATAGTGCTTCCATTTGTATATCTCCATATTATATGTCTATTATATATTTATAAAAAGAAAACATTTATATCATATTTATATGGATTATTCTATGTATACATTAACATATGAATGAATTACATTGTTTTAATTCTGTTTTAAAGTCAGAAATAAAAAAATGTTGATGGCCAAATTGCAATGGATTATGTTTATTGGACAACAAAACAACAAATCACAAACACAGATATGGTACTGATCCAGTACAGTTGGCTGAGTTTCTTGGTTTATTATTAAAACATGAAGTTTTTCTTATCGCTATAAACAATAGAAGCAGATTTAATGATATGCATGAAGGTAACTATAATTAGATCAGCTATATGCATTTAAGTTGCTAAGTAGCCTAGCGTCATTCCTTATAATCTCCAAAAGTTCTCTGTTAAGTTCTTCAAAGGCTTGTCTTATCTCAGCGTGGTACAGGAGCACAGCTCCTCCACTGATTCCAATCTTGCCAAGGCTTTTATGTGTCATATACTCAGTATAAGATCCTGATATCCACTCATATCTTGAAAGAGAAAGAGAGAGAATGAATGAGAGAAAGAGAGAGAATGAGAGAGACAGAGAGAGAGAGGGAGAAAGACAGAGAGAGAGAAAATAATTGCACATACTGACTGCATTTGAATTTCTTAGACAGCTGTGACTTGTCAGGGTAAACATATCTTTTAAAGCATTTCAGGAAGCTAAAGTAGAAATATGGGGATTTGGAGACCTCTGTGATGAAAATACATAATTGCACACAATGTTTAGAAGAAGATTTTGTAATTTTGGTTTTTCTTCACATTACAGGTCTGCACTAAAATGTCTCACGGTGCAGGACTGAATTTTAGTGTCATGCAGGTGGCTTACTGATGCAGGGTATGGACAGTATACACATGTTTAAAAAACTGCAAATTAATAAACAGTGCATCTAAAATTAGTCTGTATGAAATTAATCTTGCTTCAAATTCATTCATGTTGAATGAGTGTGCATGACAAACATTCAGTGCTGTTGCTGATTGCATCATTTTTGGTCATGCACCCTCACACCACTTACAATGCATCAAGTGTAAACCTAGCTATAGATGTTCTGTCCGCTTCAGTTGTAAAAAGTGCTCTATAGACTATTCTATTGTAATCATTATTTATTTGTGAATACAGTACGTAAAATATTGTCAATACTGGATGTCAGTACCCTCATATGGTTAAAAGCTGAAATGTCCATCACCAGCATTTTGCTTTGGACGTCCACAAGCGCATTGAAAGTGTATTTGAAGAAACTCAGTCCAAACTTTGTGAAGTGTGGGGCTTTCTGAGGAATTAGCTACTATAATACATTTGAAACTTAAACATCGAGTCAGATTTAGTTTTTAATTATCATTCCAGGCTTTACAGGGTGACTTGCAGTGGTGCAGGGATATCATCGGTAGTGCTCCATCTTTCAGTTTTATGAAAACAATTATTATTACTATTATTATTATTATTATTATTATATACTTAAAAGAATCTTTTGTGCATTGTCATTACAAAGTCTTGGAACTCGTATGGTATGTGTAAAGTACATTTTTCAGACTCAGACCACCATAACAGGACATTTGTTGTAGGTGAAAGGCTATTTTATTAGAGAACTTGACAAGAAGCCCAAAATAATAACATTTTAGGAATAGCCCATTTTTATATGCCTTCGTCAGATCACAAAGCCAGAGGCAGGATTGGTCTTTACTGATGTAAATATAATATGCCTGATCTTCATGAAACATCTGAGAACTCCCATTTTAGCTTTTTGGAGATGATGGATAACGGCCAAGAAGAAAATCTCAATTTCTGAAGCGCCTTATTGGAGTCAATTATGTGAGTCTAATAAGTGACTTCAGTAAACTGCTTTCAGACTGCCGAGAAATGCCAGCACATAAATAGCTCTGTATAGGTAATTTGTAAGAATCCAATAATTTGTTCTCATTATATTAGACAGTCTTTCTTTATCACTACATCCTACCATCCACTATCCATCACCTAGCCCACTCTCATTCTTAGCAGAAATTTTACTGTATGTAAACAGGGCTTTGGTTCAGTCCTCCACTTGTGACATCCCAATGTCTGGGTGAAGATCTCACAATGTTTTATAAATTAAGATGTCAAATCTATAATAATTACTATCTTGCTTTTCTGCTCGTCTCTTGGCTGTTTTTCAATTATATAATGTTTCTGTTTCAGCTAAGGTTTTAAATATGCACCTCTGTTATAAAGCAGAACATACCCTGTTACTCAGCAGCAGCTCGGATTAAAAGCAAGGACAGATGAAACGGAATGGAACTCATGTTTTATATTAATAAGATTATCACATTATTAATGAAGACAATGTGCTTTAGGCTGCACTGTGACTTGACTTTAGAGGCTTTAAAGTTTTACTTGTTTTGATTTGTCCCAGTCTGTTCCTGTTCTTGCTGGTTAAACTCTTTAGACAACAGAAGATAGAAGAAAAGTTTTAGTGATGTCCAGAAACACAACACTGAGCAGAACAGACGATGGTCAGGCAGTCCATAGACAGGAAATCAGAGGATAAAAGAGGAATAGAGGCATTGCTTTTACAGACTTGAACTAGCGACTAGAAAGTCTGCACCATCAGTCAGCAAGGCTTTGTTACGAATGCTAAAACTGCTCAGGACTGCTGCCAGGATGAAACCTTAAATCTTTATTTTGTTGTTGTTTTTTTTCACTGGATTTGAAAGTGTCAGCTGCTGTATACATTGTGTTAAAATGCCATGATGACGTGACCAACAGAACTGACTTAAAAAAATCCTGTTCCTTTAACGTCTATTCAAAGTTAGGAAAGTTTTTTCTCCTGAAAAGTTTGTTTATGCAGGGATTTAAACCAACAGCTATGGTACAGTTATACAGATATATGATATGGGGTAATTAGAAACACCTGAACAGAACAGATGTCAGCGGGTTGGAGTGTCCAGATAGACTGTGGGAGGTGTTGACCTGCACGAAAATAAAAAAAGAAAAAAAATCAATAATTGCCTTTCTTTCACCCTATGTGTGAGTTTCTGATTGTGTGAACTGAATCCAGTTCAGAGAATTTTTTCTTCCCTCTGTTCCAAACTGACCTCATCGCTGTCTGTGTAGAAACATAATTGAATAGCCTTGATCAGGGAAGAGCTTTTGCTTAAATGAAGGGAGTGAGAGAGAGAGAGAGAGAGAGAGAGAGAGAGAGAGAGAGAGAGAGAGAGAGAGAGAGAGAGAGAGAGAGAGAGAGAGAGAGAGAGAGAGATCATGTGGTCATATGCGGGTTCTTTTAACTTTAAAATGGTCCTTGACTTTCATATTAAGCCATGGCCAAATATCATCCACTAGGTATTTTCTCCCCCCTTTAATAAAGCAGTAAAAAGCTGGGAAGATGAGGGCTAGTATGTTCTACATCCAAGACTGTTAACCCAATATAATCAGACAGCTTAAAATTGGAGAACGTGCTGGCTAGCATTACACTAGTTACGAGGGACTGTAAGGCTAGTTATGCTCTGATGGTCTTCTTTCCACAGATGGCTGTAGCATCGTCAGGGATCAAACTTGTGATCTCTTGGCATTAGAACAAGCGGGAAAGAATGCCTTAGAAACCATTTTTACTAAGACAGACCCTCCAGTGGGATTTGCAATGGGTGGTCCCTAGACGGTATGGTCCCACCGGTAAGTATCAGACATACCATTAGAAAGTTCAGTTAGAAACCCTGCCTGCAACAACTTCAGTTCAGCCCATTCACCAAATCTGTCTTTCCACAATACAAAGACATCCATCACAGGTTTGTGATAAATGATGTAAGTTAAACCTGCCTTTAGTCTTTACTGCCTAGGCTCGGTGAACAGCACAGCAGCGTTCCGAGGCATGTGCTGATGCTCTGAGTGTATTTTAAATGCACCACCATGTTGCAGAAGGGGCTTTTAAAAGGGCACCCCCATTTGTTCTTATTGCTGCTGGTGGTTTTGTTGTTTTGTTGGTCTGGTGTTGAATGTGTTTTCCTGTGTTGGGCTGTTACAGCGACCATCCCTGCCATTGCAATTGTTTTCCATTGGCAGTTTTGCAATGTTCAATAAAAAAGTATTTACATAAATAATGGCATCCTCTTGATTTTCCTTACTGTGCCAATACTGTATGTTCAATATATAAAATACACTCCAAAGACGTAATTTGTGTCAGACAGCTTATTTTATGCTTATTGGACTGCGCCATATACCCAGTATGCAGAAAACTAGTCACATTTAACCAAACTATTCTAGTGCAGATGGTCACTAGGGCCACCAAGCAAATTTAGCCTGGTAGTGAGCAAGATATGACTATGCTACTACCTCAGTAGTTATTACTGTCTAGGAATAACTTCTCCTAACCACATTTATGCATCTTAAATACTTATTAAAACACTTTATATTTGTCAGTTCCAGTGAGTGATGGATTCTACAGTTGTAAAGTATCACTGCTCTATGTTATGGCCTAGTAATGTTTACATCTTACTAGGTTGATTCTACATTGAAAGGCTCCACTTGTAGTCTGTAGCATGCACATTAATGTGTTAGGAACAGTAAGGAACGTCTGTGCCAGCCAGATGATAAACGTAGCTACATTGCCACTATAGATCCAAGAGAGAGGTTTAATGCTCGAGAAGCACAAATAAGTTTAAGGATTTTACCACAACATGTCTTAAATGTGCCATTGAATGGAGAGTTCAGTACATTTGACAGACAAGTGATTTACTGTAAACCTCAAAGGTTGGCTTCTGCTTCGTATACAATCCTGTATTTGCAAAAGAGTGTAGTAAAAGTATACATCAGTGTGAAGCTTATGTCTGCACTTTTCATACCCTTTCCAAAGAACTGAACTGTCAATGGATATTTATCTTTAAACAAGCATACAACTCGTGCTACAGATTGTCCTGCCACCTGTAGCACCATTTAAGTAGAAATGGAAAATTCCTGGTAAATAGAAAGCTAACCTCAGATCTCACATCTTTAACAAGATCCTGGACAACTTCACTTCAAAGTTGTTAGTTTGCTCTGCACGTTTTACTCCAGACAGTTTCTCAAGCCTTGGACAATATTAAACAGGCTTCGGCTTTGCTCAGAGTTTCACACTGAAGAGACTGAAGAAAGGAGCAGTTTCACCATTATTAGATTTAAAGTCCCAGCCACAGCCTGTAAGTAGCAGCCATGCTGTGTGATTTATACACTTTTGAAAACTAAAAGTTAGTGAGCAACAGCTTTAATTTACTTGGTGTTGCTGTTGAAACTGAAAGCAGATTGGTACAGTTGGTGTACGTCATGTAGGCACAGCAAACAAACTAATCTGCCAACCTAGCTTAATTACAAGGCACATTTGGACTTCCTGTCTGTGTCTATTTTGACATGTCTGTTCTGTGTGTGATCATTACAGAAATTTGCTGTAAACCAGCAAATCAGAGCAGATCTCATCAAATTACTCATGAGCTCACCAAAAATAGGAAAACAGCTTGTTTTGCTCATTCTAGAACCAAAACATTGGATTATTAATAGGCTTGTAAAACCACACCAGGGCATTTTTCACCTCATAGCCATAGCCAAATATCTTCTGTGTAGACATCAGAAAACAACATAAAATACTAACTAACTGCATTAAATGGCACCACTATAAGTGCTGTTCAATTTGCCGTTATCTATGCATGTACAGTATGTACTTATGGATTTTTGTATGTCATGGTGTTGATCTTCCTCTGAAAGAGGTCAATACTACCAATCATTTTATAGCGTAGCCTGGTTTAGTTCCATACCGCCTGCTGACTAATTGCAGCTGGGTATAAACTCACATCAAATAAAACCAGCAATCACCCTGAGTACTTTCTGAGAATGTTCCACTTTTAGATAGAACATAATTGAACAACTAGCTACCTATGACTGAATGACCAGTGCCATAACTGTTCCCTTATTAATAGCATATGATTTATTTATTTATTTTAATACAGTATTGTTAGTTAAATCAATGAGATTTTGACCAAATTTGAAGATCATATCACAATATATCTGTTCATCTGAGAACTGGGATGAAAACGCTAAAAAGTCCTGATTGTGAAATATCACACTTCTAAAGACTTCCCCAAAACCTCACAGCATAAAAATATGCCAGGGAAAACCATGGCTTTTGATAGTAGCTCTCGTACAATATGCATTAGAGCCAGCCTGCAATAGTAGAAGAATGTGTATGAGCCTCAATGCCTGTCTGAGAACATCTCTTCTGCCTGAGTTCAGAGATCTGCAAGAAACAATCCCTCATTTCCCTTATATGCTTTACCATGCGCAAGTTCAAACAAGAACAATAACTACTACCACCTTTCAGATGTAGTAACATCATAGGTTGCACACTTTGACTTTAAAGCATGTCCACTTGATCAAAGTTTTTGACAGAGAAAAAAAAAATAGGGTTTCATCCAGACTTTCTTATCCCTCTTCAGAGCCCATCCACTCTTTGAAAAATGAACAGAATCTCAGAAACTCCTGAGACACTCCAGAAGCTGGCAATAGAATGAACATGAAGGATGCTACCTCGAGGTCTGAACATCTGTAGTTAATCTTCCCTTATTGTACTCAGGCCATGTGTTCCATGTTTTGAGTGAAATGACTGGTGCCATCACTCCAGATACAGCCCCAGCTGTCAGATTTAAATGAGTGAGACTGCTGTGCTATAATCTCTATACTAATAAAATACAAGACAAAAGCGCATGTACTGAATTTTCTTCGTTCCAAATGTAAATTACTACATGTCCAAAGGTTCACTGGAGTGTGTGCATGTGGGTGTTTCAGTGTACAGATTGGGTAAAAGTGTAGATCAAATTTCTACTGCTAATTGTCTGTGTGTTCTTCTTTGCTGGAGCTGAGCTACTCTGGTCTGCTTCGGAGCTACTGCCCATCCTGTGCACTCTGATGCCATTGCTTTACCTGCCTCGGTTGGGAGCCCCTGCCTTCCTCCTGACCAATATGCCTATCATGAAACTTCTCCTTGTCTTGTGCTCTGAGTAGGATCACATGCATGGTGCGCACCATCCGACGGTCATGCTGTTTTTTCCCAGTGCCTCAAAAACACTCAACATTTCTTCTATTCATTCCCTATAATGGAAAACTCTGATCCTTTTTTGTGTTTGTTGTTTTCCTTAGTCGACCTGAAGAGGATGGGTTCCCCTTTTGAATCTGAGTTCCTCTCAAGGTTTCTTTTTTCTAGCTCTGAGGGAGTTTTTTCTTGCCACTGTCGCCTTTGGTATGCTCATCTGTTGTAAAAAGCACTATATAAATAAATTTGACTTGACTGTGTTTAAGCACAATAAACAATGGCTGGTTCATGTGTGCTGACGCTTCTTTGTTGACAGTGTTTCCACTGAAACCAAATTAAGTAATAAGGAGTAAGTTTTTTGCTACAGTGAGGCTTAAGACCCAGTGAAGTGAAAAGGTGCCTACAGATCAGACAGCCATATATATATGCCATATGACATATTACTGGATGTAGACATTCTAGAACTGCATCTAAAGTACACTGATACACTTTTATACATGAAAACAACTCGGTCATTAACTATTAGTAGTTGAACAGAAACTGAGTTCTTTAAATTTTAATAGTCTCTGCAGTCAAAACAAGTTCGAGTCAGAACTCGACTTGAGCCTGTATGCCTTGGGACTTACCTTCATAGCTAGCTTTCACAAAACCTAGAAAAACTATCCCACAGCTATATTGTTGACATGCCCTCAGCAGGATTATAAGCAGTCAATGCCAAAACAAGATATCAAGACATAAGTCGGTTTGATGGGTGGTGCTGATCCATACCAAATCAATAAGATGCTTTTATGGATTGGATGACCCAGGACAACATATTCAGACATTTGTAATTTGGTTTTAAATACTGCATAATTATTTGTTTTGCAGAAGATAAAAAGCACAAAAATCAATAGAATTATATTATTTTGCCTGTGACATGGTCAGCAATGTTCTATATTTTGCACCAACAAATATTGTTTTTATAAAAGTAAGCAATAACAATGTATTTAATGGGGTTCTTCACTGTTAGTTTGACATTAGCTTATATTATGTAAGTCAATGTTTACTTTCTGGTGCATAACTATTTATGTGTAAGGTCTAGACATAAATAGCTAGATTGCAATCGTCAATCACCAATCCGTAGAAACTTTCAATCAAAACAATTCTCAAAATTCCCATTTTTTTTTAACCTGGAAGGAGTTGGAAGCAATTATAAGAGGCCCTTTCCTTATACTAGCAGAACAGCTTCCTGGCATAATAGCAGGCTCACTACAGACAACAATCTATTTGTCTCTATAGTTCAGTCTAATCAAGGCGCACAAGCTTAGATATTTTTTTAATGAGGAGCATCTGAAAGCATTTCCAGATCTCAGGAAGAAGAGTTAGCTGGATTTCTCCTTTATTTTATTTTTTATATTGAGATCCACTTTAAAAACATATAGTGTCCTCTGCTCTAATCAAATAATTAATACCTTTTACAGAAATGGTTCGATTCTGAGTTTGCAACAAGGACCACTGTGTCTATAGTGCACACGTCACTACTTAAACAAACATAATTAATACTGACCAAATTGGGTCATGGTGTGAAATAACTGCTTTGGTACCTCAAGAAACCCAGCACACCAAATGATTCCTTTGATAAAGAAAGTCTGTTCTACATCATGGCAAGATTCGGACTCATCATTTACAACCCCATTTTCAAAAAGCCGGAATGCTATGCAATATGATAATACATTTTAGGCAGCTGAAATCCTATATTGCTCAAGAATGGGATAACACTTTCATTTTAAAAATCTCAAAAATAAAAACATGTCCTAAATTCTTACACTGTGATGAAAAAAGAAAAAGTAAACATGACTCTGTGCCAACTTCTTTGAAATATATTGCTGGCAACAAATTCCAAATAGGAAGATATTTTTCTTCTATTGTTGTTCTTTTGATTCTGACTCTACTGCCTGCTCTTTGACTTCGATTTTTGGTTTTGCCTACGTTATTCTTGTTGCCTATCCCTGACCCCTCACCTGTCTCTCCGTTTCCGTGTTTGCTTTGCCCTTTTCCTAATAAACATTACTAAGCCTCAACTGCTTACGTCCCTTTTCCATCGGACACCATGGACTTACTGTACTTTATGACTCTGCAAAATCAGTTTCTATTCATTTTTTTTGACAGTCTTTCTTACAGCAGCCAAAAAGACCTTTTTCATTATGGTCCAAACCCTTCATTCCTGCTCATTTTGGCTTTTTTAATTTTCGAGACATCACCCTTCTGCGATGTACAACCGCCTAGATAAATAAAAACAATTATATCCTGGTCTAATACTGAGAAAGAACTGTTAAAAATAATAAGCACTATCTCTCTTTAGTGGGTGTGGAAACACTTTCATACTTTATTTATTTATTTATACACATGTGTATGTGAATCGAATTGACCACACTACTATCATTACTATTATTATTACAGTTCTTGGGATCTATATGCTTACTTGCTAATAAGAAATTGATTACAACAATTCCTGATCGAGGGCTAAACTTCATACTTCACCTAACTGTGTACATATGATTCAATGAAATGAGCAGACTTTGGTATAGGAAGCTGGTGAAAGCTTTTCCTATTCATTGTTACTCTCCAAAGACTTCCCATTTGCTGGCTCAGCTCTTCAGCCTTTATCCTCTCATGATGCTCGACAGCCAGGGTGCTTCTAAAGCTTGCACCATTTTGTTTCTGTTGCTGTTGTTACTGTGGCTGTGAACTGTACAGCACAGAAAGGCCATATCTGTTCTACTGTGATGGTTTATTATCTAACAGTATACTAAAAGTGGTTCAATAAGTTTTTGCTTGCACTGCGATAACCAACAATATGGTGGCAGCGACAAGCTGGACATTAACTGAATACTGTCTATCGATTTGAGACTTGTGAGTGACCTGTATAGACTTGGGACTCGATTTGAGACTTGACTCCATTGACCTGGGACACAACTTGCTGGGACCTCGACCTGAGACTTGCCCGTATCGACTCAGTGCTTGATCCGAGACTTACTTGATTCTTTTTAACATATTGTGTGTAATATACAACATACAGTATAATACAGTTTTTTGCCCTTCACTATACTTACTTTTGCCAATTTTTGTGTTGATGCAATGTATTTCATTCATGTGAAAATTATGTACACGTATGAATTAAGTAAATTCAGTGTATTGCATTTTTCAGTGTAGACTCTGGTCATCTGTGACGGGGCTGCAGGCAGATATAGAGTAGGTTAATGAAAGATTAAGAGGGCTGAACATGAAACACATTTTAATTAGGACCCAGTGTAGGCTCATGCTCATCTACTTATAGTTTAGAAGATAGGATCTCACTTTCATCAGTTAATTAGACAGAATATTTAAAAGCACACACACATTTACAGTATGCGAGTGCCTCATACAGAAAATGCATGTCCTCATGTAAACCCAAAAAAAAATTACCTTACCTACAGCATGCTGATAAAGTCCTAAACACCAGCAGAGCACAAACCTGCATTATACACTGTTACTTATATACAGTACATTGTATTTTTACCTGTTACTGATGATATCATGACTTTTTTGATACTTGGATAGTTCAGCAAACCAGGCCCATGTGAGACAGAACTGAATGTATAAGAGGTGTGATCTTGACGCTGCACTGCATTAACACAAGCAACAGTTCAGTTCAAAGCTCCCTCTTTCTCTTTCAGTCTCTCTTTCACTGGTGCACTTTTGCGTGAAGGTACTGCAGCACCAGAACAACGTTTCTGAAACACACTACCTAAGCAATCAAGAGGAATGCAAGATGTTGAGACTTTGTGCTAGGATGAGTGAGTACTGAGAGGGATTTGGGGAGATTCAGGTAGTAATGGGTGGGGAAGCGTTCATTGATCCCCCAGGATTGCACTGATGAGCAGGGATTTGATTCATCTGCCCAAAGTATTGATTTGTTTTGCTGTACATATCTATGGCTCTCACTTGCGGAGAATACAATTCTTTATCTCGCCTCTTTACCTGATTCTGAAAGACTAAATCTCTGGTGAAAACTATTTTATCACCTCCATCCTGTACTGCCTCTTCTTTTGATCTTTTCGGTTTGGTGGGGATACATTATTCCGTCCCGGGAATGACAGACATTTATTGTTGCCAAGAGAGGAATCATTTGCCAAACAGAGTTTGTCTTTGATACGTTATCATTAGTGCCTCAAGATGAATTTATCGATACTCAAGTGTTTTGGGCTTTTTCTTTTTTTTTTCTCTTTTTCATTTAGGTGATATAGATTCTGTAGTCTTGCTATAGATAGGAACTTCACATATCAATTTACTCTAACTGCACCATAAAACACACCATCTGTTAAAGATGTTCTAAATAACTTTTCACTAATATTCATGAAACAACAAGAAAACTTTGAGCTTTGAATGCAGATCTGTCATTAGTTGTCATGTGGGCTGTAGTACTTGTGGTTTAACACATGTGGTAAAACAGGTCAAATTTCCTATTATAAGGTCACAGTTTTATGGGTGCACCACATAGACTAAGCAGGGTCATGGAGAAATGTGATCCGGTTATGATGATTAACATTATATCACTAAAATCAGCAGCAATCATTTAAATTAGGTTAAATGGCTGTAATCTGTAATCTAACCCAAAATCTTTTGGGTTACTCTTGGTACAGGGGTAACTACAGTGGTTGGTGTATCCATTAGTGTAGTGAAATGGATACACCACTACCTGCCAGTGAGCCATCACCCTGTGTGGGAGACTGGGGTTTGATTCATAGTCTGTGTGACTAACCTGTGCTACTCCTTGGGCATGACTCCTAACACTACACTTGCCTACCTGTAATACATTGAACCTTGTAGGTCGTTATGGGTACGAGCATCAGCTTAATACCAAAAATGTCAATTTCAACTACTACTGATCCTGTACTACAACAGTGGACACCCCTCCTAATTACTGAGTTAAGATGTTTCAGTTACACCTACTGCCAGCAACATCCTAGACAAACATTGGCAGTAGAATGGGTCATACTCAAGAGCTCAGTTAGGATGCCACTTTTGTCACAAGCCAGTCTGGTCAGTTTCCACCATGCTAGATCTGCTCATATCACCTGTAAGTGCTATTATTGTGAAACGGAAATGTCTACAAGCAGCAACAAATCCCCTCTCACAGAGCGGGGTTGCTCAGTCCTGAAGTAAAGATGACCTATCTTCTGTTGCATCACTCACTACAGAGTTCCAGACTGCATCTGAGAGCAACACTGGCACAAGGACCGCGCATCGGCAGCTTCAAGAAATAGGTTTCTACGGCCGAGCAGACCAAAGATCAAATGTTGTAAGGCATGCCAACACTACAGTCGACAGCAGTGGCAACATGTTCTCTGATGGGATGACTCATGCTTCACTGAAGGGCACTCTGATGGATGAATCTGGGATTGTTGGATGTCAGGAGAACGTGTGGAAAGGGATGTCCAACAAGTTCATATAGCTGTGATGGTCAGGTGTCCACATACCTTTGTAATTGTATGTTTCCCCCTGTTTCTCTTTAAAATGAAATTCTTCTGTACAAATTCTGTGTCAATCAAATGGCAACCTGTTGTCCATGCTACCGGGTCAAACCCTCTGGAAATATTACCCTCCTAAAATAACTATGCTAATCATGAAATGTCTGCATGGCTTGTTAATAAAAATAAAAAAAAAGACATACTATTATACAAAATTCAACAAATGAAAGCTAGAAGTTCATTAAAAGTTGAGTCCACATAAAGATAAGTATAAAAAAAGGCAGTTACTCACCTCTAGGTGTAGACTATTCAGGTCTGACAGCTTAGTCTGCTCAGGATGTTGTGCTTGAATTGGGTGATTGGATGTTCTTTTTTTGTATGACAGATTTGAACATTTGGCATCTTTCTATGGCTTCAGTACATTCTTCACACTTGAGTTTAATGTATCTGCAATCTTTCCCACAAATATGTTGACACATTTTTTCCGCACATTTTTGCTCAGCTTGAGTTTTCTAAAACAATATCTCTATGATTGTAATTGAAAATGTGATTAATAAATTGAAATTACTTGAATTTTGGTAGGTATCTTGACATTTGGCAGGGCAGTGGTGGTTTGTTATATGGTAGAGCAAAGCCATAAACGACCCAACAAAGGCAGAAAAATCACCACAATTTGGAAGGTTGATACTGTGGTTTGGGTCGCAGCGAGTGTGTTCCACAGTCTAACAGTTCCAGCAGTTAATTATAGCTTTGCTGTGTCCAACTGGGCATTCAGATTTCCAAGAGGACATTTAATATATTTAATTATTAAAGGTGTATTATTGAGGCCAGCTAAATGTGTGGTATTTATGTGACATGATGTTGGTGTCTTGTTCAAAATTTGTTCTATGTCTGAGGATCTAAATGTAACTGATATACAATTTAGGCTGGAATGGAAAATTCAAAAAGCTGGCACATAAGGCACCAAGTCAAGGTTAAGGACTTTTCAGAATGAGCTATGCAGATTATATGGATCTAGCCCATCAATCAAGCTAATGTCCTCCTCTGTAGTGTTTTCTAAAGACTGTATCTAAAGACTGCAACTTTGTGGCCATTCAATCAAAAAAACATTTTGTGAGGACAGCCACTGATGTTGAAGGAGTAGGCCTGGTTCGTAAGGGACATTCCCATTGGTCAGGGCTCTGTGCACGCTACTACAGTTACTTAACACCAAGCCCATAAAAGCAGGTCTTTAGAGAGCTTGCTTTGTGCACAGGGTCACAGTCATGCTGGAACAAGCTAGGACCTTCCCTAAAGTATTACCACGAATTTAGAAGAATCTAATTGTGTAAAATCTATTTGTATTCTGTAGCATTAAAATTACCCTTCACTGAAACTAATGGTTGGAGTAAAAACAATCCCCAGACCATTATCTCTCCTCCACCAAACTATACTGCTGATCCTATGCTTTCCTGTCACTCCAGGAATATTCTTCTGTTGCTTCAGTCCAGTGGCATCGTGCTTTTCATTGGGTTTAGTGGTCTTAGGCACATGCTGAGCTATTTTATGAAGCTACCATCACACAGTTCTTGCTTCTAGAGGCATTCTGGAACCCTGTAGCAATAATCAATAGAGGACAGGCAACTTTTAGGATAGGGCCACTCTGTGAGTCTGCTTGGTCTACCATTTTGTGGCTGAGCTGTTGTTGCTCCTAGACACTTCCATTTCACAATAACAGCACTTAGAGTTGACCAAGACAGAACTAGCAGGGCAGATATTTCACAAACTGGCAAGTGGCAAAGATGTCACCCTATTGTCAAGCATCTCTTCAGTACAACTCTTTCTACTGCCACTGAGATTGCATGATATGTGTGTTTGATTTTATAATGCTGTTAACAGTGGGTGCAGCTGAATTACCTCAGTGATTAGGGGTGTCTAAATACTGTTGGTTAAATAGCATCTTCTTTCTTGTGATCATTCTGGTCTATCTTTCTTGGTCTTTATCCACCTGCAGGGTTAAAACTGCATTAACAGTCAGAGTTGCAGTCTACGGCATTCTTAATCACATAATTGAATACTATTCATTTAGCTTGCAGAAATATAAATCCAAGGTTAAACCGTGCATGGCTACTGCTGGTTTTTAAAATAAATAAATAAAATATATAAATAGAAACAGCACTTTAAAACAGGGCACTTCAGCATTCCCTTGAGACTGTTGTATAAGATGAAAACTATACAGTCATAAAACTGGGATATGGCAGCATGTAAACGCTGATGTAATGCAGTTCCTTGCTTTTGAAGTGAACTTATACAAGACTAGGGAATGTGTTATGTATCTGAGGAATGTGTACACAATCAGCATGGCCAGATGGTGCTAGACAATGTCTGGTTTGGATCAATGGGGAAAGGAGCCAGTTGGTAATTGAGGCTTCTATGGTTGGTAATTAGAGCTCTGCATGCCTACATGAATTCAAGATGAAAGTAAAACAGTGCAAAGAAGACATTCAATTTAAGGTTTTTACAAATTGACAACACTGTGCAAAAGTAGTTAAGAAAATGTTTTAAAACAATTCATTTTGGAGCTAAGAGCACTTTGCCAGTAAACACTACATGACATTAGAATACAAACAATATAAGCATACATAGTAAAATATGTCTATACGTATTAGGGCTGTAAATGGATTAAAACAAAATTTATAACATGTACTTGCACACAGAAGGAAGTGTCATTGCAGTGCTATTTGGAAGGAAGATTAAAGGTTATCAGGAACAATATATGATGCTAATTTAGGCTGACATGGGCAATATTGATTGAGCTACACATACAGCCTCTCAGTATGAAGTCAGGCCACCATGCTTGTTACAAGCAACATACCAGATGTCTCGGTATGGAGTTGTTGAACATCCTCACACAGTTACTGCAGATTTTGAGCTACGGTGGTGGAGTGACCCCAGGCCTTCTGGACATGTGACGCGTGTCAACAAATCATTTATCTTGGAGCTGACCACAGTGCCTCCACACAGGGATTCATCTCTAACAAGACAAAAGGTGGGTGTTTTCCTAACGAAGACCTGCCACCATTCTGAGTCACATTATGTGGAAACTCAAAAGTTGTTCTACCGTTGTTATGTTTATGATGATCAGCTCTGTTTACTTTCTTGCTGCTCCACTAGCATATGTGTGAATGGGTAGCACGGAACTGTTGCAGTCATATGGCCATGTTGCTGACACCTTGCAGAAACAGAATAGGTTGCTTTCCATAACTAAAGTTTATTTAGAACGTTGTATAAAATGAAAATGCATTCAGTGCAGTCTCCACTTGAACTGCACTTTCAGGCTAACCAGAATGTTTGAGGAAAACATAAATCTGGCAACCACGTGTGACAGTAAAAGAACATGAATGAATATTAAAATGTACCCATGTTGAAAACATAGAACAGAGCATAGAACACAGGTTAGGTTTGGTCCCTGACTTTTTGGTGACCTCCGGTCATTGATATCAAGCAGTTAAACTAGGCATAGCATATATAAGAATGTATTGTTTATTTTTATGTTATAAATAATGGGTGTCTTTTATTAAAACATCTACCCAGAAGACTATATGTACATATCATTTTCTCTGCTGCCTTCTGCACAGCACTGTGTAGAACATAGAATGTGGTTTGGAGTCACAGCAGCTGTCATAGTTGGATATATGCCAATAGACCAATGTCCAGCTTTAGTGTCCCAGTGGTGTCAGCAGCGATCAATTAATGAACTAACTGCTTCACTCACCAGTAAAACTGCTGGATGCTGAATACAAGTGGAGTATTGACACGAGGTGGTCCAGTGTGACTATAGAAATGCCATTGATGTTGCTCTTTCTATTTGAGTTCAAAAATAAGAAGGTAAGTAAAGACTGACGTTATTGTCATGGTTTTCTAAGTGACGTTAGTGTTCTTGACAGTAGATAATGTTATATTCATTAACTGTTACTTTCCTCTGGATGCTCCCATCTGAATATATGATTTACTTTAAGGTCAAGACATTTAACATTCAGCTTCCTGTTTTTCTCATCTTCAGGGCTGAATGCTAAATTCTACACACATAAAGCTCCTTTTATGAAAAAAAATATAGAGATTTCCATAGACACAGCCTCCTTGGGAAATCAGCTCTCATGGTGTTACTCTTCTGAATTCATAAAAAGGCTATGAATTATGTTGTTCTGACATTCTATTATGTTTAATAGTAGGGGAAATCCCCTCAACCTTCCAGTGTGTTTCTTTACTGTAACATTTGACTACTTTTTCTGGCATGACCTTATTTTTATAAAAAGATAGTGTTAAAATGCATATCTCCTTAAAAACTCTTCATAATGGTGAAACTGATCTATCAGAAGCCAATTTATCCAAAACTGGATAAAAAAAAAATTAGCCAAAGAAATGCATTGCAGAGGCTGTCAGTCACCCATCACTGTATACTGCCAGCATTTCATAATCTTTTTAAATGTTGTCATGTAAAAATGTAATGTGGAGAGTAACAAGGAGGCGGGATGCAAGTGCAAGTCCAAAGTTTTAATATGAACCAGTAACTACAAACAGAAATCAAAAAGACTAGAATTATGAGAAACAAAACAAAGACAAGGAACACAGCAACAGACCAACCAGCAGCTAGGAAACCGACCCAGCCACCACAAAGAGAACAACAGAGTGTCTAAATACACTATAGCTAACCAGGAACACCTGGAGCGGAGCTACTAACTAGGGACAGATGAGGGGCATAACAACAGGGCAGAGACAAAAGGAGCTAAAAAACAAACAAAGTGAAGCGCATGGCACAGGACAACAAAAGGCACATGAAAGTAACGGAAGAGAAACAAAGTCAAGACAGGATGTGACAAGAAATAATAATATAATAAAACATATTATAGCACAGCACTGTTTAAAAAAACAAAACTTTACTCTATAAGACATTATTGGTCATCAAATTACCACCATGAGTACCAGTCAAACAATCCCTCCACCCACACTGGAGCTGAATCTTAGCTGGTTACCTGCTCTCTACATAGCGCACTATGTAGGCATTTAAATACGGGCTCCTCCACCCCAACATTAAAAAAGTCATTTGGGATGCAGACGCATGCATGCTCAACAAATACTGCAGTATTTGTCTGTAGAAGCTAGAATGTCAAAGCTTGCATCGCGCACTAGTAAGGGAGTATGAAGCCATTTCAGATTCAGCCTGGCAGTTTCAGTGAATCATATCTTAAATACTTGAATTCAAGCAAGTAATATTAATATTGCAGTTGTTTAGCATGCTTGCAATAGTTTCGTCTATTAGCTAACTGACCAGCCTAGTTCTATTTAGGTATATATAAGTTATTAGCCCATCAATTTCATCCTATTTCCCTGACAACAATTTCTTTGTTTCTCTGTTTGTTGGGATGTAGAAGAGTCTAGGCACATTTTCAGTTGAGTTATTTTAAAGAAAATTAATGAAACAACTGAAACAAAGGCTTATAATATACATAGGAGTGATGCATACCTAGTTGATAGCGGCTTTGACCAAACAGATGTGACTATGGTAAAGACTGGTAATCTACCATCTCTCAGAAAAAACATTCTGAAGGCAATGAAACAGATCATGCAATGCTAGAGCTACAGAGTTAGTGGCAGAAACTAAAATGTAAGAGCATCTGTCAGTAACAACAAGAGCCCTGCTTCCGCTTGGCATGATTTGGTCGGGGGGTGGCAAGAAAGAAGCCATTACTGAAGACAAAACACATCAAGACACATCTGGACACAGCTAAACTGTGGAATAAGGTTTTATGGTCAGATGAAAAAAGAATTGAGGTTTTTGGCTAAAACCTAAAACAATATGTGTGGCACTAATCTGACACTAACCATGGTCTAGTACTATGCCAACAGTGAAGTGTGGCGGTGGCAGGATCATGTGCAGACGAAACAGGAAACAATGCTAGACAGAAAAATGTAATGCACATGTTAAAACTATGCTGTTAAACAAATCACATATTGGGATTACATGAACTAAACAAACAAAACATGTGAGCATACTATTTTCAGAAGTGAGGAACAGGTGTGGGAAGGTATTAGTGGGAAGTGCCAAATTGGGACCAATCAGGCTTGGCTGTAAGAGCTGATGTTAGATTGGACTCCTTGAATTAATTGCTGGGTGAATTGGCCTAAAGCCAGTAAATTTATTCCTGCCTCTATTCCGAGAGCATTTTCGACCAATTGAGTGATTCCAGCTGCTTAGAGTGTTTTTCGAAAGATATGATTTCAATACAAAATAGAATCTCTGACATGCACCTCTGTGAAAGAGTAATCTTGAGGAAAACTTGTGAATAAGTAGTTGTGAAAATACTTGAAGGAACATTAACCAGCAAGTAGATATAAACCAACAAGTACACGTTACCCAAAAAGACACACACTGTTATTGAAGATACTTATCGCTTGAAATACAGTACACACCAACCCGGATAGCTGAGGGTCAATCAGAACAGGGTGTTCAAGACAAAACACAAATAGCCAGCAACAAAAACCCACCTATAACCACATCAAAAAGTCAACTTCAAATTCAAGTGGACTTTTTTCATTGATTTTTTCATACAAGTAACTTTCTCTGCCCAATGACAATTCTCTTTACAACAAGAAAAGAACTTTGGAGAGGGGCATTTTATATGACAACGGGTATAGGAATAGATCATTTATAAAAAAGTGTTCAACAAATGCACAATATCCAGTTTATAGTATCATAACATAGTTAATGGCATCAGTATAAAAACTAATTGTTGCTGCCTTGACTTTACAGAATCTGTCTGCTTCCTGCTCCAGACCAAATGGACAGTTTAACTTGTTTTTACTTGTTAGTCATAGTAAGCACCATTCATCATATCAATATTCAATCATCATTTATCATTCAATATTCAAATTCTCTTTCCATCAAAATGATTCCTATTTTAAATCATTTAGAAGTTTCTGATTATTTCATAGTGCCCCAGTGAGCCATGAAAAATAATTTTACATTCTAAAATTTGACATATAGTGAAATGGAGAAGAGTTTAGTATGTTTGTATTATTGTGCCTGTATTACCATATGAGTGAAAATGCTCAGTTTGCTCAGATTAAAAATATTTGTTATAATTTAATGATTTTTAAAATGATCACACATCAAAATTAATTTTTAATTAAATTAAAAATCACACAAGTAACACATTGTTGTTTGAAATGTATGAAAACTTAGCAATATTATGTATGCTTTATGCCATTTCTGTGTGTAACAAAAAGAACTAAGTGAAAAATGCTGTTTGCATAAGTATTCACCCCCTGTACTGTGAAAGCTCCAAGCAATACACTCAATGGCCACTTTAGGTACAACTCGGGATATATCTACACTCATTGTTGATTTTGATCAGCCTCTTCTTATCATATAGGTGCACTTTGTAGTTCTACATTTACAGACCAGTAAGTCCATCTGTTTCTCAGCATACTTTGTTCACCCTGTTCTTCAACAGTCAGGACCCCCCACTACTACAAAATCCACCAACCAAAACTATCCAGCCAACTGCATCCTTTGGGCAGTGTCCTGTAACCACTGAAGAAGGACTAGATGATGCATTATCATCTCTGAGTTTTCATCTACCAGCATCTAGCAGAGTGGACGGTGGTTAGACACATACTGCAGCATTATGTGGTGATGCTTTTCCCTCAGTGGGACTGGGCAGCTTGTTAAAACTAAAGGACAATTGGATGGTATAAAATGCAGGGCTTGCTTCAGTCTGCTAAAAAACTAAAGCTTGAGAAAAACCTCAGCTTTCAGCAGGACAAGGCCAACGCAACACTGGAGGGCTTGAAAAACAAATTGGGTATCCAGTAGCATCATCCGACCAACCGGACTAACTGGGAGCAAAACTGCCAGGACGAATGAATAAAAATCACTACGAGACAGACCACAAAGGTGGTAGAAATGTACCCCTACAGACTTAATGCTGTTATAACAGAACAAAGTGATCCTACCAAGTGCTAGACTGAAGAGGTTAAATGCTTATTATAAGTAGCAGTCTAGCAGCATTGCACAAACCACCTCATTCTATGCTTGGCACTGCACATAGTAATTTTGGGCTTGTGTGCAGCTACTCGTCCATGAAAACCCATTTCATGAAGCTCCTGATGCACAGTACTTGTGCTGATGTTGGTTCCAGATGCAGTCTGGAACTCTGCTGTGAGTGGAGCAATAGAGGATAGGCAGTTTTCACTCTGCGGCCCTGCTCTGTCAGCTGGCATGGTCTACCGCTTTGTGGCTGAGCCACTCTGAAGCGGATCTAGCAGGTCAGTCATAAAGTGCCACAAAAGTCTGGCAAAGGTGGCATCCTATGACAGTGATACATTTTAAGTCCTGAGGTTTTCAGTACGATCCATTCTCCTGTCAATATATATGTTATAATATGTTTGTCAATATAGACTGCTTGCTTAAGTTTTTAAGTCTATGCCACATGTTACACGTTTTACCTTGTTTACAATTTAGCAGCATTTATTTATTTATTTGCAGTTTAGGAAAATTCTCTTGGTTGGGAAAAACAAATATATACGGTTCTTGTAGCCCAAATGATGAGCTATGAAACTATGAAAAAAATGACCATATTTCTAAAATCAATTAGAACCCAGCTGAATGAAATCTAGTGGATGCAGGATTATTTAATAATGCAAATAATCAATTATTAATCACTATATGTCAATTAATTAAAAAAAAAAATTCATTTCATAAAAAAAATAATTTTAAGCAGACATTTAATCTGGGAATTCTTTTGACATCCACCAAGGTTATTTTACATCCTCTTTAGGGCCCTTACGTTTCCGAACTGACCAGTGCAGTCTTTCTTTTGAGGAATGTACCAAATAGCTGATTTAGCCACACCTAATAGTTTTATGCTGCCTCTAGTGGGTTTGTTTGGATTTCTTATGCTTAGTTCAAAGTGAAGCTGTTTGGACTTCACATTGAGAGTTAACAGCATTCAAACAACACACTTAATCAACTTAAGAACTTTTTATCTGCTTACTGGTGAGCAAAGTTATGAGGGAATAACACATACCGGATCATGGAATACCTAAGTAGCCAACTGTCACGCTGTATATTTGTAAAAAAAAAAAAAAACTATATATGATAATAGTTGCAATTCCTGTACTGCTCCCCTGATGTAAATACCCTAAAGCTGAAAGTCTGCTCTTTGAGCTCATATTCATTATTTAATTTCTCGGAGGTCCACAGGGTTTATCATGCCATGCCAGTAAATGTGCAGGTTGTAACAAGACAGACACACATGGCCCATATAAACCATCTACACAATGTAAAGACTTTTGCTATTATGATTTGTTGAAGCATTTTGTTGTGATCCTGTTCATGTTTTCCATGACAGTGGGCCAATAATGACTGGGATGCCAAAAGCAACACTAATAGACAAATGGAAGATAAAAAGAAGGAAAAGATAAAAAGGGAAAGAGTGGTTTGGCGGAGGGGGCACAGTGGCACAGAGAGCTTGCTCGGGGGTGAGCTCTTGCTCATTGCCATCCGGCACTATGAGCAAAGTCATCCTTGCTGTGCAAAAATAATATTTGGTGTACATATTTCAAAAGGGCTGTGGCCATAGAGTGCCTCCTGATAAGAAGGAGTTTTGCAGAAGGGAGTCTTAAGCCACAGAAGTCAGAGAACCAAGTGTGAGAAATTGCCTCTGTCCTCTTCATCTTTATTATAGCTATTACATTTTGTTCAAAAGCAAAAGACATCAAAGGGTTGGACAGGAATTCATGAGTGGCAAGGTTTCATTTCATTTTGAACCTGGAAAAGTAATGGCAGAGAGAGAGAGAGCAGGAGAGAGAGAGAGAGAGCAAGAAGGGAAGAGAGTGCAGAAGAGAGAGAGAGAAAGAGAGAGAGGAAAATTGCAGGAAAATTGGTACCTTTAACGTTCACCTGCTTGCTTACCATGTCACCCCAGTACAGAAAAATCCATGTGGGGCACAGTACTTATGTGACACCCCTCTCTTCCATGTGATCAGAATAATAGAGAAACACAAATCAGCCGATGTGTGAGTCAAAAATATGAACAACTCACTGGTAATGAATTTGGAATAAGGCATTACGATCTACTTGTTCAATGCAAAGTCCCAGCTGCCTAAGTAACTGTGATTCTTGGATTTACTGGATTTTTTAGATGGAGAAAACAAAATCTGACAACAAATTTGCTGGAATATTCAGTCTTAGAAGTTTTTTACTTCTGAGGCAAGGAATCCCAAACTCCTTCGATGATGTTGAAAGCCAATCCACTGGACTCTGTAGTGGAAACTGTTCATAGAGAAACTGGCATGTAACTTTAATCTTTCAGTTTCAAGAAAAGTACATATCAGTAGAAACATCACACTTAGTATAATATGATATACTTTCAGCATTTAGTATATCCACACTTTATGAAATTTCAGCTATACATACTGTATATCCTTTATCATTTTTTAGGAGTTCTTTTTTTACTTTTTTTAGGAATATCTTTTAATAATTTTATTAAAATCCAGTTTTGGAATTTCTTATTTTTTCCCCTATCCACATGTGCAAGTGGATGGTTTAATGCTTAATCTCTTCAGAAAATATCCTGAATAATGGATGACTTTTACTTAAAGGGCATTTTCACTGGAAAGTGTTTAAATGAAGGGTAACGGTATAAACAAGGGGAACTGCCTGATACAGGTTATGTTGTGACCAGGTCTCCAAATTGTAATAACAATAACATATAACTGCATGGCAAAATGAGGCACTCTCTTTACACTTTAGACATGTTTAGGATTTTCCAAAAGTCAATGGCATTTAATTGGAAATAGGTTGTACAGCCGGGCAAGCTACAACAAATAGAGCTCTCTGGCCACAACAAGAAGGTACATTTCATATAAACAGCGAGATGGCTGTGCAGTATAAAATCTAATATCCATGGGTGGTGGTGGATATGCAATGTCTTGCTCCAAATACCTTGGGAATCTTATTACATGCAGGTTTATAAAGTACAAGGACATTGTAGATGAAAATCGGACTGCCTCTGTTAGGAACCTACAGCAGCAGGATAATAGTCCAAGATATTCTTCAGAAAACTGCCTCACAAAATGCCTCACTAACCACAGACATTTTACAGTAGCCATTCCGGTCCCCCTGACCCAAAACCATCACTGAAAACCTGCATGGGTTTTCTGAAAAGGAGGGCCTACAAATGGGAATCAACAACTGAAGTGTCCAGAAAGCCTTTACACAGAAGGATCCTCTCAGTTCCTTGATCCTCTACCTTATTATTATAAAACGTCATTATGTTGTTTTGGCAAAGGGACTGTACCCACTTTCTAATATCAGAGTTGCTAGCACCTCTTCCAAATGTAATTCTGTTACAATTGCATTCTACCACACAGTTGAATAAAGAAATCAGTTTTTTTCTTTATTAAATCAGCAAAACAATTTGATGTGTAGTAGCATGTGAACTGAAAACGGATCAAGACTACTGTCCATAATGCTGCCACTAGAAAATTGATTTCTGCACAGAATGAAGACCAAAATTTAAGCTCTTATATGCAATGTCTCTGGTGTTCCAGCATTGTGCTTATGCAAAATAAACTTATATATGGTAGAAAGGTAGCTTGTTTACTCTGTCAATCATTACCAGACCTTCCTGGGACAGTATTACCTAATGTAAACAGAAATTAGTCATTGCTGTCCTCCCAACTTGGTCACAAGGAGATTGAAAAAACTTCTTAGCACTCGTTGTTTTCGGTCAAAATAAATGAACCTGTATAAATAAACAAAAACATAAAGCCAAGCAACATAAATAAAAAACATAAAAAATATATATTCATAATAATTCGATAAAAAAGTCTATGAGGGGCTAAGCATACTATACTCTATACTATAGTGTAGATGTATGCGCCCCATTCTTTTTCGCTATACCATTTTTTAAAAAACCTAAAATGCTTATTCCTAGTATATAAATCTTTCAGAATCTGTAACAAAGCTGGTCAAGGCTATTTATGTCCTGTAATTATATTTTATGGAAATAATATGCTGGAATTATAGTACACTGTAGCTTTAGTGCCTTTACATTATGAAAGCAATGTCTTTATGTTCCCTACTGTGCAGTGTATGTTGGTAAATGTGTATTATTTGCCACATGGGTAATTTCTGCATGATTTCTCGGTTCCTCTGCTCCTGAAAACTGATTTGCCATAACATGCAAAGCACACTACTACTAAAGAAACCTGAGTAAGAAGAGCGAGTCTTAATGATCTCAATTAATTTTGTGGTGCTACCTAAACTCTAGAAATTCTACCATGTCTCTGAAATGGTTCATTTTGGGTGTTTGCTTGTTTTCTTAATTTGTATCACCCACCAACAACAACCATTATGTATGTTGCTAGTGATATGCATTTATAATTATTAGAAGCACCTTGCTAGCTTTCAGTACTCTAAGCATATGGGCTTTTGTACCTGAGGAGTTCAGCCACCACAAGCACAAAGTATAACCAGCTAACAGAACAGGAAGAACAAATCAGAGGTAGTTTATGAAAGTTTGAGACAATTTTCTTTGTTAGATTAAATGAAAGGATGCTATTTTTAATAAAGATCTCAGGTAAAATTGTACCATTAAAATTTGGTCATGTACATTAACATTTATCAGTGGTTTGTTAATGCTGGTAATAGTAAATTATGACTATATAAGCAACACATTTGCAGGTGTCGTTACTTTTTAAATTGTAACTTTCATGCCCTCAAAATGTAGATAACAGCTGGTAGACTATGTGGAAAAATGGCAGTTCCAGGCTAAAGGGGATGTTGTTTATTTTTCACAACCTTAGCATGGCTGATGTTGGTGTTAAAACAAGGCTGAAGTTGGCTTCCTGTTTGCCAGCTTCTTAATTAAATGTTCCGTTCCACCTTAAATGCTACAGGTTGTACAGGCACCAGAATGCAACTGAGACACCATAACGTGGAACGAAACAAGAAAAAAAGCTTATTTAACAAGATCCCAGAACTTCAAAGCCCCTAGGAATCTAAATCTGAGGTTTCTTGCTAGTTAGGTTAATCTTGTTCCCAATGTACACCTACAAAGTACGTATTTGTATGAATACCTTCCCAATGTCCAATAATTATCTGCTGTATTCCACCAGCATTGCTTCACCTAAAAGTGACAAAGTGCCCACAGCTATCAGTAACCAATCACAAGGCTTACATGACTCCACCTTCTCTTTGCTTGCAACCTAGTGATCTATCTGCGCATCTATCCATCCATCCATCCATCCACCATCCGTCCATCCATCTGCAAGTTGATTATGTCTGAATTTTATTCACCAAGCAACATTTGGTGTATATACATTCCCTGACTGTTCATTCAGTAGTGAAGTTGATAAAAGGTATCGACACATAAAAAACGGTTAAGTTGTTTACCGTGTCATGGGCTTTAATTTACTTTGTGTAAAAGTAGCTAGTAAAGGTAACATTCTAGCAAACCCCAAGTAATTAAAATTAAAATAGCTAACTAAACAGTATGTTAGCCTAGCTTATTTACACAAGGTTTGTTTTACTTTCCTGTGTATCATGGTTGTTTCTGTGTGATCATTGTGGTGTCTCACTGTAAACCATCAAATCAAAACAGAGTTTATCAAATTGTTCATGAGCCCAGCAAAACAGAAAATAGCTAACTTCATCATAGTGCCAAATTAGATGGGTGTAAATGATTGTGTAAAACTCTGGGCAAGTGTACACTTTCCAGTACAATGCTGTACAATTTACAATGCTGACAAAAGGCATTCTACTGCATTGCATTTTAGTGGTCAACTAAAGCTAGCATTCTGAACACTCAGCAGATAACAGTGTTTAAGGTGGTTTGAGAATGAGCATTCAAGGACATATTAATGCAGTGCGGAGCTGCTGTGGCATGCACTGGTTGTTCTTGGTGATTTCTATTGAAAGAGAGTGGAGTTAGTTTCAAGTATGCCTGACTGTGTACTGAAGCCATGACACCTGTTAAATGCGATCACACCATAGATGTCCATTTACTCCCTGAAATGTGCATTCTTATGCAGTGCTCAGTACCTCCACTACAGAGGGCTCCAAACCCGTTTACTCACTCACTGCACACGCTCCCCTGCAAGCTGCAGGAAGAAGATGAAATTACACACCTACATCACATAGATAACGCTCATGCAGGGCTTTGCAACAGCTGAGACTCTGAGGGTGGAGAAAGAGAGAAAGACACAAACAGAACAGGAATGAGAAATAAACAGGAACCATCCAGTACTCAAACAAGTAGCCCCACACTAAACACTATTCAAATTCATTCTTGCATAAGCCTTTACAACAAGAGCAGGTTCAAGACAAAGAAAAAAACAATGAATGCTCACCGGAAAACTTACAGTAAATGAGCACTGTGCAACACTTACTATATATATATATATATATATATATCCCTTTATTCATAGAATTATTATTTTATAGAGCCTCAAAATATAGTGGCATTTTGAAAGACATGCATGTTTTTAGTCAGCCAGAACATTTAGCATTTTTAATTTAGCTGTTTTATAAGTTTTGTTAAAATTGCCAGTAGAAATTATGAGCCAAACAAAGAGATCAAATATGGTGCATGTACATGGTAGGTCTTTATGTATAAACGTCTCACATGTCACAAAAAGAAGGTCCAACTCAGTGTTTAAGTCTTAAATGCACAATCAAAATTAAGCTGATGCAAGATATGAGGATAACAGTAGCCACATCCTTCACCAAGCTCTCCTTCAAATAATCTTTTAGTGTATTTTTTGGGGTCTGAAGCACAACTGACATTACTAGACATGGTTCTGCGCATTGCATACAATTACACAAACGCCCACACTTAGATAGTGTAGCTTTAAAAAGATTTCTTAACAAGTAGGTGCTTCACTCTCAACAAGGTGTTGAAGTACTAAACTAAAAAAATAAGCTCTGTGTACTTAGTGACACAACGTGTTGCTTTTTACACATCTGCTTTGAAGGTGTTGTTGAATGTTAGTTTACACCTGATTCCATGCCTCCGGACTTAAAATCTTTTATGTAATTGGTGGCACATTGCCCAGTTGATCCAGTTCATTAAGGGCTTGAAAATTACCTGATGAGCTAGATTAGGCATATTGGGAGACAGGAATAGTTAGAAATGTGCAGTGTGTTTCTGGCAGCAGGACTAGGGAACACTGATTTGGGATATACAGAAAGTAAAAGGGAAACAGCCAGAACCAGAACCAGAACGTACCTTCTCTTGCTTATACTCCATGAGTTGATAAGATTGCTAGCTACCCTGATACCACTATACACAATACCTAGCTCACGTTTGATAATCATCATTATAAATAGATTTTTTATTAAGTCCACTAAATTGTGCTTATATGTTTGCTATACTTACTTTACTGTGAGAGCAAATAAAAGCTGAAATCTTGGCTGGGATTTCTGCTTTCTTCTGCATCCCAAACTGAATACTAGCACATTATAAAGCATGCCAAAAATTAGAGTTTATACCTTTAGAAGTGCATACTTCAGTGTAGTAGATAAAGCATACAAGTGTGTGGTTTGGGACACAGGTAAATTAAACATGGTCAACAGTCCAGCAGCTCCGATGGCCGATTGCAGCTTTGCTTGTGCCGCTTGTTAGATGTTTGTTAAACATGTCCTAGCCAGAGTTATGGGAATTTCTAAATTTAATGAAATTAGTAATCATTTTTTGAAGTGAGTTAATGTATTTATTGAAGTAAACTGATGTTGACCTTATATTCACCAGCTTCGTTTTTTAAATTGAGGCACCTTGTTGTAACTGCAGCACTCATTCATTCGGAACAGAACATTTAAATAAGAATCTGTCACATAAGAATCAGGCACACACAAAACTAACTTCAGCTCTGTATAGATATTTGTGTTTATTATTAAATAGCCCTCAAAAATATCTGTGTTTATTATTGTGTTTATTAAATAGCTCTCAAAAATATCTGTGTTTATTATTGTGTTTATTAAATAGCTCTCAAAAATATCTGTGTTTATTATTGTGTTTATTAAATAGCTCTCAAAAATATCTGTGTTTATTATTGTGTTTATTAAATAGCTCTCAGAGTTTGGTGGCCAGTTTTATTAGCTTTTGTAAAAGACAATGAGGCAAGCTACATAACAACACAGGTGGAGTAGCTGCTTGCCTACCAAAATGACGACGTTTTTTTTTAATCGAAACAGTCGAATACTATGAACAGGATGTTGTTGCCAAGCAACATAATGGGACATAATTCAAAAGCACAATGGATTAACACAGTGTTCAATAGATGTGTGCAGTTATGAATGGACAATTTGCAGCAGCTCAGATTTTCAGATTTTCATTTTTTTTTAATTATACAATGCTCTTAAAAATGGTATGAGAAATGTCATATTTGTAAACAGGTATGAGGCAGAAGTTCTTTATTTTCTTTTGAGGCGGAATTGAACAGATACACAAATATGAAATCTTCTTTTTGCTTATCTAACCAATTCATTTTTATCCTATTTATCTATTTGAGCTGTAAAGAACCAAAATGGCTTGCTTGTTGCTACAGGAAGCCATTTTCCTTTAAGGCTGATCTCACAAAACATTTCTACAGTGTAGAACAACCACTTTTGGTTCCCCAAGGAACAATACTTGTGAAGGTGAAGATCCTTTAAAAGGTTTGTTCAAGGAACACAATGTCAAATGGCTTTACAACTGTATGGGTTCATCTTAGAACCTGTACATTCTGTGGATGTTCTTCACAGTCACTTTAGAAAAAAATGGTTCTCTAATGAATCATCCACTGATAAACTCTTTAGTGAACCAAAAGCAGTTCTTCTGGCACATCACTCCTAAGAAGACAAGTTTTACATTAGAACAGAATCTGCAAAATGTACATTAGAGGTATTTGCTAAGATCCACTGCCCAGTAGAAGAATGCAATTACAGTCCACATCTAATACTGCAGACTCTATTTCAGATTCTCATTAGAGCTCGATTAGCTGGATCAGGTGTTGGATTATGGATCCAGAACCCCAGGAGCAGCACTTTGTTACTTTTAGCCTTTGGGGTTTATCATGCAAGTCGCATTGATTCGGAAGCAGTCAATCCATCACACCCTTTTTAATTTCCTCACAAATGGAATGTCTCAGTCTCTCTTATTGAAGCATCCTGGATATAGGGCTTCAAGGAAAGCAGAGATTACGCTTGAAGTATACACAATCAAAGGTGTATTTACCTAAGCTTGCACTCGAATTGATTTTGGCTGTTTTTTTTAAATACAAATATGACAGTAATACATGGCTTTTGTACAGTTTAGTCATTTACCGGCTTACTTATCTGCACGTGTGTGGTTACAAGGTTACGAGTACCACTGTATCTTTACCCAGGCGACAGGACAGGCGCTGCAGAACGGGAAATAACAACACTGTCTCTGTTAATCAAACGAGACTACAATAGCGTTTGAGACATCATCAATATATACGTATGTGAGGGTATGTGTGTTTGTGTGTGAGCTCCTGTGTGTTTTAGATGAAAAAGACAGAGCGATCAAATCCTTCGACTTCTAAAGCACAGACAGCCTGGGTCTGACTGCCTGGGGCTCAATAGTTTCTGGCTCCGGTGGAGGCTGTCAACAGTAATGCCAATCACACTCTTTTCTGTCCATCAAAACACAATAATGGAATAACAGTGAAGAGACTGAAGGTGTGGAGTGAAGGAGGTGGGGGTGGTTAGGAGGTGGGGGGGTTGTAGATGATAGTAAGGGCAGAGCTGTAATAAAACACA
Organism: Prochilodus magdalenae; assembly: GCA_024036415.1. Lineage (NCBI taxonomy): Eukaryota > Metazoa > Chordata > Actinopteri > Characiformes > Prochilodontidae > Prochilodus > Prochilodus magdalenae. The sequence continues at coordinate 133,578 of JAMWET010006180.1, forward strand.
TTAAAAGCTCAGGGTGGAGACCAAAGGCAGCACGCTGAGCTCAGATCCTCGGGAGGCAGCACACGACAGTAATAACATGCAATGCTCTACTGATTCTGCCTTATGAGGATGATTAATGCACGTGAATGTATATTTAGAGATACAAACTCCTACTAACACACACACAGACAGACAAGCAGACAGACAGACAGACAAAAAACAACCTCACGCCCACATAATGGTTCCTTTTCGAGCTCCTACCTCTGACAGTTTACAAACTTCTATTTGTGAATAGGAGCTTGTCTTGGCATGCTGTTTGCCACAGCAGTGGTTTTAAGTGGGATTTAAGAGGATTAGGCAACACTGAGCTGTCAACTATCCGCGCACAAAAGAAAAGGAATAAAGACAAAAGCGAAAGCGGAGCTCTGTCTACCAGTTCTACAAAATATCTTCTGGACTGGGCTTGGAGAAGAGATCATAAACTCAGCGCCAGAGTAAACAATTTACTTGCTGCGGAGCACTGAAGAAATGCATACAGATGTTTCAGCACAACAAAGTCCTTTATTAGAACACTCACAGTACCAGTAATCTTTCTGACTGGTTAAGCAAGACATCTTCTATACTGGAAACCCTGTTCCGTTAAGCCCCCCAAAAAAGCCACGGCATTAATGTCGGGATTTCCAGCAGTTTTTCTTTTGTGAAGATTGATCTCCCTACTTGACCCCATGACAAGTAGTTAGAGAGAAGATCTGGAGTTCTCAGAGCACTCTCAAAGTACAAGTAGACATCAAGTGGAAGGGAGCTTGGGGGTGATCTAGAGGTCAGATGTTAAATTGAGGGGTTTAATATCTAAGCTCAGATTATGCTTCAGTTTGTAAACTGCTGATGGCTCTATTAGTGAAGCTGCTACAGTACTTTCTTATGAGTCTAAAAGCAGCAAAAGGCAGTGATCCAGTGCCTAAGATTAGAATCTGACAGCTTGTTTATTTGCATTTTATCTATTCATTTATTTATTTATTTATTTATTTTTGTATGTGTTCTACCCATTCTATCAATCAGACAACGAAAGACAAAAGGCAGGCTGCCAAATTGCGAACCCAGTTCTTTCTATAGAGGCGGTAGCATTTTACCATACCAATGTGCCACCCTCTTATATTCAGAGACATTTGTCTTCAGATTACTAGATTGATTGCTTTTCCTAAATGACCCTTACAGGTCGGCCCATAATGGAGTGGCCTCCTACACAGAGGAGAGGGACAATCTATGGCCTTCCCACCTTCTCTCTCCCAACTCACCCCACATCCTCACGGATGTCACAAACCAATCTCCTAACCGCCACTACCTCCATGATGCAAAAGGGCAGGCAGGGTAACATTTCACCTCTGAAAACGTTCACAAATCTGAGGGGATAATTGAAAAGCCATTTAGATGTACGTAGCAAGCTGCAGATCATGATTTAGGGCAATCCTATTAGAAATGTGACACAGACATACGCAAATGTCAATGTCAAGTGACATATATTGAAAAACCTACTTCTAAAGTTGCAGAGATGCATGCGTATATGGCCACTGCTTATAACTGTGTTGAACTATACTACATGTGAAGTCTCTACAGCTTCTGCTTATGTATATATACCGCTCAGCCATAACATTAACACCACCTCTAGAATGTATCTAAAACTCTTTATCCATTTTATCAACTCCACTTACCACAAGGACCCACAAGGAGTACCTTGTGGTTTTACCATCACTTTTTCTGCATGCTGCATCCCCCCATGACCTTTTTTCAATGGTCAGGACCCCCACAGGACCGCTATGGAGCAGGTATGAAATGGCCATGTATGTATATATAAACCCATGAGTTATAACATTAAGACCACCTCCTTGTATCTACACTCACTGCCCATCTTACTAAACAGGAGTGCTCTGCGGTTCTACATTTAAAGACTGTGGTCCATCTGATTCTCTGTATACTGTGTTATCCCCCTGTTTACTCTGGTCTTTAATAGTCAGGACCCCGTAGGACCACCACAGAGCAGGTATTATGTGGGTTGTGGATCATTCCTAGCACTGCAGTAACTCTGTGTGTGTTAGTGTGTGATGTGCTGGTGTAAATGGATCAGAGACAGCAGTGGACTGAGAATAGTCGACCAACCAAAACTACACTGCTGTGTCTGAACCACAGAGCACTTCTAAATTGTAAGTGGAGCTGATAAGATGGACAGTGAGTGTAGATACAAGGAGGTGGTTTAAGGTTATAACTGATGAGTGTATATATACATACATGGCAATTTAATATAATCGTGTTAATCTATACTACAGTATCTCACAAAAGTGAGTACACCTTTAATATGACACTTTAATACAATGTAAAGAAGTCAGTGTACATCTTGTATAACAGTGCAAATTTGCTGTGCTCTCAAATTAACTTAACACACAGCCATTAATGTCTAAACCGCTGGCAATGAAAGTGAGTACACCCCTAAGTGAAAATGGCCAAACTGTGCCCAATTAGCCATTTTCCCTGCTCGGTGTCATGTGACTCATTAGTGTCACAAGGTCTCAGGTGTGAATGGGCAGCAGGTGTGTTTAATTTTGAGTTATCACTCTCACACTCTCTTATACTGGTCACTGGAAGTTCAACATGGCACCTCATGGTAAATTGTTGCTCTACATAAAGATGGCCTAGGCTGTAAAAGTATTGCCAATGCCCTGAAACTGAGCTGCAGCACGGTGGCCAAAACCATACAGCTGTTTAACAGGACAGGTTTCACTGAGAACAGGCCTCTCCATGGTCCACCAACAAAGTTGAGTGCATGTGCTCAGCAACATATCCAGAGGTTGTCTTTTGAAAATAGATGTAGGAGTGCTGCCAGCATTGCTGCAGAGGTTAAAGGGGTGGGGTGTCATCCTGTCAGTGCTCAGACCATATGCTGCACACTGTATCAAATTGGTCTGCATGGCTGTCGTCCCAGAAGAAAGTTGAGTGAACCATGAATGCCAAAATGTACTGTGACACAGTGAAGCAGAGCATGATCCCCTCCCTTTGGAAACTGGACCGCAGGGCAATATTTCAACATGATAACGACCCCAAACACACCTCCAAGACGACCACTGCCTCGCTAAAGAAACTGAGAGTAATGGTGCTGGAATGGCCACGCATGTCTCCAGACCTAAACCCTATTGAGCATCTGTGGGGCATCCTCAAACAGAAAGTGGAGGAGCGCAATATCTCTAACATCCACCAGCTCCGTGATGGTCATCATGGAAGAAGGATTCCAGTGGCAACCTGTGAAGTTCTAGTGAACTCCATGTCCAAGACAGTTAAGGCAGTTCTGGAAAATAGTGGTGGCCACACAAAATATTGACATTTTGGGCACAATTTTGCCATTTTCACTTAGGGGTGTACTCACTTTTGTTGCCAGCGGTTTAGAGATCAATAGCTGTGTATTGAGGTATTTTAAGGGTACCGCAAATTTTATACAAGCTGTACAATGACTACTTTACATTGTATCAAAGCGTCATATCTTCAGTGATGTCCCATGAAAAGATATAATACAATAATACAATTTTTACTAAATGTACTTGTACTTACTTTTGTGAGATACTGTACATGTTTGAAGTACTATTTAATAAATATTATATCAGCATATCAGCTTAAATTTGTCATAATTTATTGTTTTGGGTACCCATTATCTTCCTTCTAAATAGCACTGCAATCCAACCCTTTCTTCTGTAAATAAAAAAATAAAAAAATAAATATGCCACCACCATGCCCCTGTCAATGTCACCTCACCAGCACATTTAACATAAAGAAGCATAGCCAAACCGAGTACCGGATGATACCTACAAACAGTATACAAACACACTGGCAGATGTAAAATAATTAGCTAGTTGTACACTGCTGTATTTGCATTATTTCTATGTATTGTAATATTTATTGTTAGATGTATTTTATTTAAAAGAGTACACAACATTTTATGAGCTGATATTAGCTCTGTTCCAATTTTCTGGGTTATCCTGAGGCACCACAGTGATTACATAGATCACACAGTAGAAACAGACACAGGTAGGAAAATAAGATGAACCTCTGTGTAAATGCTCATCAGGCTAATAAGTTTGCTGTACAAGTTACTTGGCGCTAAAACAGCCAGCTAGCTAATATTAGAGCCCTGTGGCACCAAACTTTTACTTTCTCCAATTTTTAAGAATTGTTACATATGTCATCAATAGCAGACATCTCCTCTTTTCTTTCTAATTACAAGGAAAGTGTTTAAGATGACAGCTTTTTTTTTTTTACTTAAATAACAGGAAACACAGAACTGCTGCATGCTGCATGCTTAGCTTAGACAGTTAAGTAGAGGTTCAGGCTTACACATGTTAACAAGAGGATTGAAGTGGGAAGAATCTAGACCCTTTTTTACCCTCATTGAATAAACACGTCTGAATAAATAAGTAAGAGACTGTGAAAAAGTCATGTGACTGTCATTTGTTTTAGGGTCGTGTGTGCTCCCTTGGCCATTTGATGTTTGTCATGAAGAACATGGGCATTCATCATCATTCACATGGCACTTATCTTGACTATTATCCTGACTAGTGCACAGCCAGTCTATTGTAAGCCATGTGTCGTGTTCAGTTTTGCTGCTCATGCTACAGTTTTGCTTTTCTTGGTTGAAAAAATTAATATCCCCCACCACTCAAGATTTTATGCCATATTTAGCATATCTAGTTTGAAAGCAGTGCAGACGGAAATGATACAGTGGAGCCCAACACCTTCGTTTGTACCACTTTTAAAATAAACTACTATTTTAATAATTATGTTGTGTTTTCGTGTCAGATTTAGACACTACAGCTCACATGCACTGCTCATTCACACATACTGGACAGTTCTACAGATATACATTTACCAAACATAAACAGTCAACAAAACAGCTCAACAAAATAAAATCATTATTGAAAGAGCTCTGTACATGGGTTTACCCTGGGCAGCATTCTAACTATGACTGAGTAATCATTTGAAGTCTGGTGGAGCAGGACACTGTTAAACATGGCTAAGATAAACTAATCAGCTTATAAACCCTCCAGACTTTAGATAATAAATTTCCCAAAACATGAAGAGTGAAATGTCTTTGTTTGAGCAAACAGTGACTTATGACATATTTATTTATGACATATTTTATTTAAGAAAGACTTTACAATATGGGACAATATGAGATAAGAAAAAAAAGTTTTTAAAAAAAATCATCTGAGATGTAATTTAATGGCTTGTTTTTTAAATTGAGGAGTTAATTGTGATAAGCAGAAAATGTAACCAGTTATGGCTTCATGTAGCTGTTATTCATTAATTCCATCAAATAAAGCATCTGCTTCAGTGTCATTTCATTGTTATTTGAAACGACTAGCTCAGTAAATTATTTTAAATCATTACCAAAGATGATGTGAACTCATTGCACATTAGGGGCATGTTTTAAAAGCAGTTTGGACTGAGAACAAAGTCTGAACATGACGATGAATAAATACATTTAATTAATAAGGGTTTTATGCTCCGGGGCATCGCTGGCTGTTTTTAAAAGTCTGACGCACCTCATGAATATACATTTTAGAAATGCATGATCAAGATGCAACCTCTAACACTTAGGTTTCTGTATTATCATTATTATTGTAGCCAATACATACATTGTGCATTTGGAGACCAACAACTTACTTAGTATTAATATGTGCAAATGAATGCTTTGTTTATTAAACCTGAAAAGCTTATAGTGATTTCGCTTGGCTCTCTTAATGGGGACTAATGTCTGCAATATGTGCACAGACAATCAAAAGTGGAAAACAAAGTGGAATAAGCTGTGAAACGTATTACTGGTTACTGATTACTAAAGTCTCTCCACTAAACTCTCTACTCTCAGGCTTTGCTCAGATTTTAACAGGTACATAACACTTCAAGAACGCAAATGAAGTGTTGTTATCACCTAAAAATTGGTGTAACTGAGTAATAGACTCAACAACATGGCATTTGTTGGTACAGGGAGGCTTTTAAACATTACAGGAAAATATTAAAGTTGCTTTTCTTTCCGAAGCATTACCTCACATGTCAGTATGAGTAGCATAGACCTCCTGCTACTGTGAAAGTTTGATCAGTAAGGGCAAGAAAAACGTGACAGGTGAATTTGGACAGCTTTGATTTTAAAAACATCTTCTGAATGGCTGCTCAGTTATGACGTGTGAATAAGCAGATGCCTGCAATTCACTGTTGAGCATTTTGATTAGGATCGTCTCTCAATTAATTTAGAATGCCAAATGTACTGTCAGTATCTTGAAATAACATAATGATGTCTATTCAAAGCTCTTCCATATCAGCAAATGTTGATGTCGAAGTATTAGTGTTATAGTACTTAAGTCCAGTCCTGGTCTCAACATAATTTTGATTCAGTCTCAGTCTTGGTGTAAGGTGGAGTTGGAAAGTCGAGTGTGATGCCCCTGTCTGATGTAACTGGAAACTTTTTTCTATCATTAATAAATATTAACAAAACCTTCAAACAGAATAAAACAGTCCTTTCTCTACATCACAGGTCTCAAAGTACCGGCTCATGGGTCTGCCATCTCCCTGATTCGTTCAAGACACACTGGTAGATGCAGCATGACAGAGTTAAGAAATTACCATTATTCATCACTCACAAAAGCTTCACTTGCAATCAGCAGAAAAACCAGGACTACTATAATAAGAATCCCATCAAGTAGGTTTGTTTAATTCTAGTGAATTCTAAATGTCTATCAGGTCTGTTACATTAATTCTATGATATAATAATAATAATAATAATAATAATAATAATAATAATAACAACAACAACAACAACAACAACAACAACAACAACAACAACAACAACAAAACAACAACAATAATACATTATTATTATTATTATTATTATTATTATTATTATTATTATTAATATATTTTAATAATAGGCATATCAATTGATTCCAGTGTGTAAATTGCCAAACATATATATTTATATTCTTGAAATAATCATCAGCGGAGCATAAGACAAACGGAATTTGAATTTGTGTCGTGTCTGTTAGCACTGCTGTGTTCTTGTTATATTATAAAGATATTAGGAAGATGTAGACATGAGCTAAATCGACATGTTGTCTCCACACATGGCCATTTGAAGACTATTTTAACACTGTAGCAACTGATTTGCACCAAATAGTTCATTTCCCACTATTATCAGGCATTTCCCCAAAGTCACTAAAAACAGCTGCTATTAAATCACTCTTAAAAAAGAGAACACGGAATGCACCTGCCTCAAACCATCTTTTCATACCCAAGATTACTGAGAAAGTTGTTTTCAATAAGCTCTGTAGGTAATTTAACAAATTTTAGTTATGCTTTCAACTTCACCGGAGTACTAAAGCGGCTACTCGATCTCGATCATGTAATATTGCTGGACAGGTTGGAAAATTGAGAAAGACTTTCCGGAACAGCCCTTAATTGGTTCAGGTCTTATTTAGAGGGCCAGAGTTACTTTTCCACTATCGGCAGCTATGAATAAGGTGGCTATGACATGTGAAATCCCCTGGAGATCAGTTCTTGGATCACTTCTGTTCAATCTCTATATGCTGCAACTGGGCCAAATTCTACAGAACAACAACAGTGATTACCATAGTTAGGCAGATGACACACAGATATATCTGGCTCTCTCACCAGATGGTTACAGCCCAATAGACTCACTAAGTCAATGTCTGGAGCACATAAATCAATGGAGGAGCCCAAATTGCCTGGAATTAAATAAGGACAAAACAGAGATTGGTGTGTGCATTAGTGAACAGCTTAATTCTCTGGCTCTAAAAACCAAAGAACAAGTCCAAAATCATGCTGATCTAATAGATTCAGATCTTACCTTCACTAGCCATATCAAAGCCTTCACCAAAACCTTTTATCATCTTAAGATTTAGACAGAATCAAAGGTTTGGTGTTCCAACAAGATCTAGAGAGGTTCATCCATACTTTTATCTCTTTATTAGAATGGATTGTGTATTGTAACCTGTGGCCTTTGGCTAGAATTGCCAGTGTAAACAGACAAGTGAAATCACATCTGCATTCTGGCAATATTTGCCATGGTCGGATTAGTAATGGCTCATGTGGGGTTTGTGTGTTGCAGACCCCATGAAGCCATGGACCCCTGGGGTCAACAAGTCTCTGTGCAAGCAGGGTGTGTTTTCATTGCATAGGTTGGGTCCAGTGGTCTGGCTGAACATGTCAGTGACCAGTGCCCGATATGTTTCGCTGCTTGGTGACCATTCATGGAATATTCCAATAGCACCATGCACCATTCTATTGAGACCAAGTTGTTCAGAATTGATTAAACTTCTGGAAATTTCTGCCGAATGGTGTGGCCTGCAAGTTTACCCTACATACGCCTAATCGAGGCCTTCCACCATCATGCCTTGTTTAGACTCTAGTAAATCATGTCACCTTGGCATTAGCACATTGGCCAGTGATCAACCTCACTCACAAGATAACACCTCACAACTTATACAGGTGTGAGGTTCATAATCATTTACATACTGCTATCCCATGACTTTTCATTTGTCAGGGTATACCATCCTCCTGGGTCGCGAGGGTGCTGGAACATATCCCAGTGCTCATAGAGTGGAAAGAAAGAAATACCATGGATGGGTTGCCAGTTCAGATTACACATCTACACCTAAGGACAAGCTAGCATTTCCACAACGCCTAACTGGATGTATTTGGACTGTGGCTGGCAGAAAACTGGAGCACCTTGAGGAAACACACACAGGTACAGGGAGAGCAGGCACACTCCACACTGAAAGTAGGCTGGTTGTCTGGCGAGGGGAATCAAACCCCGGCCCTTCTTGCTGTGAGGTGACCGCACTACTCCGTGACATTCTCTACAGGGCAATTTTCTTTCTACTGGCTAGTTTCACTTCAGAGAACCTGTTGAAGGTGGATACAATAATGTTGCATTTTGACAGTCTGAAACATCTAGTGTACAAGACATCTTTACACATGCTCAAATGAATTCCTGCCATCTGAATAAATCAATTAATAAATCAGGTTCAGTGTGTGAACGTCTTTTATGATTATCGAGTGAACATGGAAAGTTCGGTTATATATTTTAATAAGATCAGTATTATTAAGGTATAGAGTCAGTTAAAGCAACATGATTTTAGTTTAAAGTCAGTTAAATGTCTAAAATCACTTTATATCAGTAATGTAAAATGATACAGATATAAGTTAACTGTACCCAAGAACTGTACCAGCAAAAGCTTCCTAAAAAACAAACATCTGAACTCAAAGGTTTTGAAGTTCTGCTAAAAGATCAGTTTCTTTGCCTTTCACTCGATAACAACACTATAGCGTTCATATGTAGAACAAAAAGCTCAAGTGAGTCATTAAAACATGAGTGTGGAAGAGAGTGTCATTTTTATAAAGTAGGGGAAAAAGGTTATAGGCGTCTTCAGGAAAAGGTTCCAAGCCTTCTCCAAAACCAGTTTAATTACAGACTCGATAATGTGTTTACTTGACTCGTGACATGCACTGAAAGTGTTTATTTCTAAAACTGAAAAGAAGCTTCAGAGTCAAGAGATCCAAACAACTGAGAGTGTGTCATTTCTATTTAAACGTGAACTCTTCAGGGTACTTAGCCAATCATTAAATGCTCATTTTGCAAATAAATATTTCTAAAAGTCCCTGCTTTAAACCATACTCTGTAAAGACTGTCAGTTAAACTAAAGGAAAAGGCTTCCGTTTTGCCAGCTTGTGTCCCTTTATTCCTTTTAGAAGAATACAAAATAAAGAGCTGAGAGATGGAAAGTTTCTAACTATAGAAAAGAAAGCAAGTGTTGGAAGCATGGAAGTGCCTGGAACTGTGAGCTGGAAAGTGAGATTTCGATTTATGATATAGAAATGTATTACATGAAGCAAGCAGAGCAACAATGCTTGCCCTTTGAAACACTGCTTCATGCTGACTTCTCAAAAGGCTTGTAAATAGTATCTATGATAAGAAGTCATTAGATGTTTCCTGTCTGCTCTTTGTGTATTATTAAGTGTCTTAGTAGCCTTGCCCTTACAGGGGTTGGACAATGAAACTGAAACACCTGGTTTTAGACCACAATCATTTATTAGTATGGTGTAGGGCCTCCTTTTGCGGCCAATACAGCATCAGTTGGTCTTGGGAATGACATATACAAGTCCTGCACAGTGGTCAGAGTGATTTTAAGCCATTCTTCTTGCAGGATAGTGGCCAGGTCACTACGTGATGCTGGTGGAGGTTCGTCCTTCTTGGTGGTATGCTGACATTACCCGGGATACCGTGGCTCTTGATACATCACAAAGACTTGCTGTCCTGGTCACAGATGCGCCAGCAAGATGTGCACCAACAATTTGTCCTCTTTTGAACTCTGGTATGTCACCCATAATGTTGTGTGCATTGCAGTATTTTGAGCAGAACTGCTCTTACCTGCTAACTGAACCTTCACACTCTGCTCTTACTGGTGCAATGTGCAATTAATGAAGATTGGCCACCAGGCTGGTCCAATTTAGCCATGAGACCTCCCACACTAAAATGACAGGTGTTTCAGTTTCATTGTCCAACCCCTGTAGTTGCTAACCCTACAGAGAAACCGCTTCAATTGGAGAAAATAAATATGCTTGTTTTTCACAGAAACGTATAGGAAAACTTTGTTCTAGGTATGGCCTTGGCATGTTCTAGCTCTACATAAAAACCTAGAATTACAGAATGCACACAGCTGAATGCAAAGGTTTGGGCACTTTTTTTATTAAGTAATTAAGTGACATGTTTTCACATCCTCTACAGAGAACACAGATCTGGACATTTTTTCTGAAAGGCCACACAAAAGTTCTTAAAAGTTAGGCCATATTTTATGTTGTATATTTTACTTTTCCAATACTATATATTGTATATTATCACATTATAAACTTCAGCAAATAAATGAAAGATTTTCAGAACAATGTAGAAAAAAACATGCAGTTGGACTGTTGGTGTTCTTTTGCAAATGACTTCACTGCCTTTAGTTGTGTACTTGACCTTGTATCACCCACATTCTACTTTAAGTATTTTAAAAACATGAATGAAACTGAGTAGGCATCATAGATAGTCAATATCAATTTCCCCTTGATCCATTACATCATAATCTAGTGTGTTTTCGATAGCATCCAGGTGATTGAAGTGATTTAGATCGCTTGTTCCTTAGACTCAGACTTAATGTTGAGGGCCACAATATTTCTTTCCTTGTGTTATATGATCTCTTTGCCACCTTTGACACTGTAGACCAAATGCTACTAATTAAAAAACTTTAAAAATGTTTTGGACTGTTGTTAAAATGTTTTCATTCTTAATAATAAGTAGAAAGTGCTTTAATACACTTGGTGACCAACTCTCTAAAAAGCACCACATTCACATTCTTTTTGATGTTCCACAAGACATAAAGGTAGCTACCATTTACAAACTATTTTTACTTTAAACTTTGTATTTCATAAATGTAATGTTTTATTAATAATAGCACTTACTAGTGCTTACTGTTTTTCATTATTTTATTGTTTCATGTTTCTCATTTTCACATTTAACACATTCCTGCTATTTTTATATCTTACTATTATGTATTTATATCATTATGTATTCTACTTCACACAAACACACACATTTATATATATCTTCTACAAAACATTTCCTTTTAACACAGTTGCTTTGCTACAAACAGATAACAAATTATAGAACAAAACAAATAAAAGACAAATATTATGCAAATTAAATTCATAACTGTGCACTTCTTATTTAGATTGTCATTACTTAGTCATACAATGCTTACAATATATATACATAGACATAAAACGCTGGATTGAAGATTTAGATTGACAAAACCCTCTGGTAGAGTAAAAAAAAAACAAAAAAAACACTGTAATTGAATCAACAACCCTCCAAACTTGTGCCTGCAGGAAACCACCACATACAAAGGGCATAGGTGAAGTGCAAAACTACTGCAGAGAAATCTCTTTAAAATTCAGCATGATCTTGGCACGCCATTCTCCTCTTGGCAGACATGTATAGGAGGTGGAGATAATTAGCTCTGTAGAGCTACAGAACTGGAATTAGATCATCAACAAAGTTCTTGTTTATTGTTGATCAACATTCCGTGATGGCATGATGAAAGCTCTGCCTATTAATATGTAACAGCCTGCAGAATTAGGGTTTCTAACTTTGTTAGAATTTGCCACTGTTTACATTCTGTACAAATTGGTCCTCATTTTCATAATGGTTTTTGCTTTCGCTGATCTTCTGATGCCTGCTGGTGTACTTATTTTATACATACGTTTTCATTTCCCTGTTCTTATTTCAGTAAATTCAGTAGCTACAGTGTCCAGTTTGGCATTTAAAAAGTTTACCTCTTCTTTCATTTTAGTATACTGATCATTGTCACACAGTCTTGCCAAGCACGGCGCTTAAGGAACCTGGATTCTGGCAGATAGTCAGCAGTGTCCACCCTGCTGCTTGGTTGGATTGCCATTAGGTGTGAAGTATGTCACAGAACAAACTCTTCAATGTCATTTGTTTAGAAACCACACGAGTGGGGCTGGAAACGAATATTGAGGTACTGGAAGCGTTGGTGGTGCTCCTACTTGTCTGCACAGGCTCGATTACTAATGTCTGCACCCACTTCAATCACATATGTCCGTCTGGGCCTGTAAAATCTAGCATTGTTCCTCTCCACATCTGCCCACTTCAACCATGTCATGTGCACCCGCTGCCGCCTACTTTAGGCTATGATCCATGTCTGCACTCTAACAAACCTTTGTAATGCATTGCCATAGAGCGTGCCCACACAGCCTCCATGACACAGAGGAACAGCCTACAAGCCTGAGGCATCCATATTCCCTACTACACTCCCAGCTACAAAAATAAACATTTGAAAGTTGGAAGACTAGTAGTGATTTTATGCATGTTTAGGCTAAATTAGACAGGATTCAGGACATAAGGGGTACTCAGAGGAAACCCATGTAGACACGGGGAGAACATGCCCTGCCCGCCTGGCTGGGGAATCTGATACTATAATGAATTACCTAGAGTAAAGTAGTTGTTAGTGTAAATATGTTCAGTGCACCTTAACCAGCATTAGCTACCTTGGGTCGAGCAGCACTACGGTGAAGAAAAGAGTTCTTGTCAGAACAGCTGAAAGTGACGTACGTTTCGTAGTTTCGACCATACTTTTCATCTTTCTCAACAGCAGTCCCTGTAGCACAGTGACAGGAGGAATCACATCTGAGGCTAACAAGGCTAACACATCCAAGGAGCTCACATTTTGAGCTGTTAAAGCCTTTTTGGCTGGTCAAGCAGTAGCTGTAGTAGTAATGTGCTCAAAGGCTGGCAAACACTGTGATTTCAGAAATTTCGTTCTTTGGCGACTCACACTGTTCAGAAACGCTCAGTCAACGCCAGGCTCTACAGACAGTTCTGTCTATAGACTGTGTCAAATAAAGCTGTTTCATTCAGCTGTGTGTCCGAGAACTGAGTGGTTCAGCTAACCACACTCCATGGTGGGATAATACAGTCTCTCTAGAGCCTATTTCACAAAGACAGTTTAAAAGCCACTGTACTAATGTATATACCTTGCTATGATATATTCATTCAAGTCAACATATGCAACATATACTTTTTGCATTTCCACCCATCCTGGGGAAGAAGTTATGACTGTGACTGGGTGTTAAAAGATTAAAATCTTACAAAGAATTCCTGACGGGAATGTACCAAGACAGACTGTTTAAAGTGACCTTCTGTGTCTGACTGCCACAGCATCAGCATCAGCAGCTATGTGAGCAGACCTTCTCCTGCACTAATTTGTTTTGCAGTGTACAGTTGGCTTATTTTACATGGAATGAAGCCAACATACTGATATCCGAGTACAAGTACAAATAAAGGAGCTTGGTATTGGGCCTATACCCTATACTGGTAATGCTACGTTCCTAATGCATACAAAGCCAAAATAGATGTAGCATACCACAACACAGGCTGAAAAGCCAAAGCAACTTTCTTGGAAAAATTTAGTGCATACATTATGTATTTATAAAGTGGATACATAGTTTCATTATGTTTATGTAGGCTGTGATAAGTACAGTCTAGTAGTGTATGATATTTATGCTTGATTGGTTAAATTAATTTGCTGGTATAGGTAAGTATCCACAGTGTTTCAAAACAAAGAAACAACTGGTAAATAAGAAGCAAACCTCAGTCACACACTGTGATATATATATATATATATTAGATATTCTAATTACACCATGATACTGCATGTTTTACTATTCTTAACATATGTTTCTTTGTTACCTGTTTTTGTCTTTTTCTACAAGCAGCCAATAACAGTTTAAGCCTGCCTCACCCAGCAAGCCATAATATCCAACCACACAAGCCCACGACCGGTAGACTGAGACCACCAAGGTGGCTCAAAATGAATCCAGGTCTGCAAATTATTGCGCAGGTTACATGGGACCTGCAGGCGAACCCGGTTTGTGCAGACCTCTTCATCCACTCCTTGTTCCATTAACCTTTCCATAGATTCCTCCAGGAATTACTTGGGGCGAGGTGAAATAGATTCCGGTTATTATATTTAAGTGAAATTATTAATTTTTTTGCTTAATGTATCAGATATGTTTAGTATTCAGTTGTGCAACTTAAAGCATACCTGTGCTTTTACATGTGACAGAGGGGTATTTATATGCATTACATGCAACTACAGTTTCAGTGTTTTACCTGTGATTGCCTTATCCTTGGTCTCCTAGCACAGTCAAAATCTTCCAGATGTTACCTTTACTGTGATGTATTATGAAGCAGATTGACTTGATTTACAGTAGTCAGTATTGTCTTTCAAGCATTCAAATTTGCATGCTTTACCAAGCAATCATTTTGACTGGATGTGGAGTTAGTCCCATTCCTAGAGAGAGACTGCATTTCCTATTCAGATCAGTCATTTTCTGCAAATGAATGAGATAACTATACAGATGTGGCAACACAGAATATATTACTAGTGCTGCCAGAAGTCTTTCTGTCTTGGCAGTGCCTACTGAGAATCCGATTCACTCGATTCCACAGTAAAAGTACACCAGATCAGGAGGTTCTGCCAAATCTCACACCAGTGAGGGAATATGAGAATATGGATCACAACAACAATCAGAAGGATTGCATGCAGCAGTGTGACAAGTAGGCTAAAACAAGACCAGTGTTTTAACAAGTTATCTCCAGGCCCGAATGCAAAGCTCTTGGACCAGGCTTCCCTTAATCCAGCACACACACAATCACACAGCTAGTCCAGCACTTCCTGATGTAAACATGCAAAATCCTCATTGAGCCGATCACAGCCCCATGGCAACATTTATTTTTTTCCAGCAATACTTTATATACACCAGTAGTATGGTATGGCATAAACTAAAACATGGTCATGTATGTAATATAATTAAGATATAACACTTAAAAGCATAAAATGTGCACGAATGTAAGAATGGGTCTTTTTTATTATGCAGTTATATATAAAAGTAATCTCTCTCTCTCTCTTTCTCTCTGTGTGTGTCTCTCTCTCTCTTTGTCTCTCTCTCTCTTTCTCTCTCTCTCTCTCTGTCTCTCTCTTTCTCCCTATAATACTGGACACTACTTAATCAGTTTGGCAGAAATAAGAGCAAACACTTACGTAGCAATCTAGTAGCATTTCCATTAATTCAACAGAATGCTTCGGAACAACCACACACGAGCCAGGGTATGGTAGTGGAGTATATAGTCCCCAGTTTTGGACTGGTTCCTCTGGAGTGGTACAGCACCATCCCATACCTTTCAGATGAGTAAAAGTGGCGTACGTAATCCACAGCTATATTAGTACTCTGAAAGTCATGTGGTATATCCAAAGACTTAAAGGAAAGTAAAGGCTGTTGTAGCGCAACTTTTGTTAATACAGTATACACAGATCAGCTGCCAGGTCAAGATCTTCCAGAAAAGCAACTTGTGATGTTTATATAAACCCCTTTTGAATGCTATCATGCTCACTACAGGTCAGTGAGTACCTAAACAAAGGCTGTATAAAAATAAACTTTTTATTCAGAGTCTGGCATTGTTATATTGAAATGGTAATGCAAACCTAAGAATCAATGCAGTTGATATTTACACAGTGCTAATAGCTTTTAGGCACTAGAGGATAATCATAATTATCCACTTTAAATGTAATCATATCTGTTTAGTATTTTAGTCACACAGCCAGGGAAACAAAGACAATGGTGGTTTTAATAAGTAGAAGCAGAATGTAGAAATCTATTAAATTCTCTATTAGCCATGACAAAACATAAATAATTGAGCTTAGCTCTGCATTAAATGCTGAGAAATCCCCTGCCAATTTATAATCAAATCTCTCACTTGTAATAGAACCACTATATTAGCTGAAATGCTTTAAATACTGTATAAATACAGTTTTCATACAATGAAGAGAAAGAGGAGGGGAAAAAGGATAATTAAAAAAAAAAGGTCTGATTGGATTGCAAAATGAAATTAGCAAAACCCAGCATCCACATGAAAAGCAATGAAGACATTAGTGCCAGGGTACTAAATGAGAACCACACTGGTGGAGAGATGGCTATGAAGAGTGGGCTTGGTACATCTACAAAGCATAAGGAAATGAAGGTCGTGCATCAACACTGTATAATTTAGAGCCTCACCTAAAAGAAGACAAAGAACAGAGAAAGAGCGAGAGAGAAAGAATATTGGGGGTTGGAGGATACTCATACCTTTAAAGTGGTCGACCTCTCCTCCACCGCTTCCAAAAACTACACACAGTAAAGCTGCATTCTTAAAAAAAGATGCCAAAAGGAGTTCTTCAGAAAAACGGACTAGCAGAAGAATTCTTTTTACTTCCCTAAATAACTTTGGATAGATGGTTCTTAAAGGAAATGTATCTCTGAAGAACCCTTGTAAAGCTTAAAGAGCCAGCAATTACATAAAAATAAAAAAAATAAAGTTTGGTAATTAGAGATTATTTTTGAGCCTAATGTCCAAAACAAGAACTAGGGCTTCACAATATTAACACAGAATGTAGGGTTTGATGAAGTAAAGCAAGGAAAACCTGTGAAATCACATAAAAATAGAAGAATGTTTATTTAGTAGGGCAGTTAGTAACAACTTGACCATAAAGCAAAGCTGGTTTCATTCCAAGTGTTCAATGTCTCCTTACCCTAATCGCTGGTTGCTCATTGACTTTGGGTATTTCTGAAACATTGGTTTCTGTGGATTTTCTGACATCAAGAAATTGTGTGTGTATTTGTTTTATTAAATCACAGTGTATTGCATCACTGTCTCTGCAGTGTTCCACTGCAGTTGCCATACACTTCATTCCTCCATCTCCAGTAGGAACAAATATCTAGGAATCAAAACTGTTTCACAGTGGTGGAGTGGTGCATGCTAGGTGCTCAATTGTTCTGCATTCCTTAATGGTTGGGTGGTAAAAGATGACTAAGGCTATTGCCTGTTGGCCACACTGCAGCTATATAAAACTTTGTTGGATTACAGTACCCTTCAAAGCCAGACGTGACAACGCAGTGACTCTGAGAAAAATATTTTGATAACTACCACATTGCTTTCCTCCTAATTTGCATAAAGTTAAACTTAAGCTCAACTTTGTCCCATCACTGACTCCATCCACTTCATGTTGCCAGCAGTGGTGCTGCCACCTGATGCTGGATATTGGCAGTTTCAGTCACTTTGCTGCATTGCTGCCCTTGTGAACACAGTGTTACCTGGATACTTCTGAACAGGAAATCTTCACCAGTTCAGCAGTCAAGAACAGAAGTCCCAATTGCAAAGACGCTGATCACTATTCAACAAAATAAAAAGGAGGAAAATTATATAAGCTACTCGAAACAGAACTGCATGCACATGCTGGAACAGCCAGTATTATCCCAACAGCTTTTCTTATAAATTATATAAGTTTGTGCTTTATATGTATAGTTTATTATAGACCATCCTATGGGAGTTTCTCTGCAAAGACTCTTTATCTAAGAACAGGAGCTTGTATTGACTAGACAGTGTTGTAGCAAGCTTCACACGGAGTGAGTTAGCGGTGAGGAGTGAGGAGCTAGGCCGTATGCTGGGTGGGAACTGTACGTTAAGCACTGAGCTGCTGCTTTTCTTTTGTAATTTGTTTCTTTCAGTCAAGCTTTTCAGTAAAGCCTTAATATAGACTATAACATTGAATCGCCTGAGGTTTTTGGGAAAACATGCCAGTAGTTTAGAGGATGGAGGAGTTTTTGAGCTGTGCGTGGATGTGTTTTGCAATACTCAACTCAGTTTGGCTGAAGAGTTAAGTTACCCATCCCCTGTTCGAGAGCAGTGTTCAATCCCAGTCTCTCTAGCGCTGTGTGTATGAGGTAATTTGATCTGTTCTGCTATCACAGGTCTAACGATGTGTTTATCACTGAAACTTCTAAGGAATATGATACACAGCCATACCAATAACCATTTAGAACCATTTATTTTTAACCTTTTAAATGTAAACCTTTTATTTAAAAATACAGACATTAAAAAACTCTTAATTTTTTTTTCTTGCAAAAAGTGGATTCAATCTGTGACAACAGAAAGAAATATACTCATCATCAAAAAATAGTTGCAACCAGAAGCAGTCAACCAACAGGAATGAAACTTAGTTAGGGTAGTTTTGACGTCAGGAGACATGTGATGTCAAGTATCACACTCGACTCTTAACTGACTGACTGTACAAGGTCTTCCTTTTTGCATGTGCTTTCTATTCTGACTCGTGTTGTTGTGTTGGTAGCATCTTTTGCAAGTGATCTATGCCTCAGAGAGAGTCGAAAGCAATTCGAGCAGTTTGAAGAGGTGGTTGCCTTAAAGAGGGGTTGCCTTGCAGGGATCCGGGAAGCGGGATGGAATTTTTGACGTATGGTGTACCGGACGCGTTGGCAAGATGAATAGTTTGTTTTCATGTGTCACATGTCCAGAACACACAATGTCATGGTGTGGGGTGCAATTTCATACGATGCCAGATCATCTTTGATCTTTATTATAGGCACTTTGACAGCCCAACTTTACGTTAATGAGGTTTTGCAACCAGTGGCCTTACCTTTTCTGAATGCACAATCCAGTTTGCTATTCTAACAGGACAACACTCGTCCGCATACTGCTGCCATCTCGAATCTGCCTTGAACACACAGGTACTATGCCATGGCCAGTCATGTCACAAGACCTAGCCCTGATTGAAAATGTGTGGGATAATATTGGATGTGCTAACACTTCACCCCTAGGAACTGCATAACAATATTCAAGCTGCATGGGACAGATTATCGCAGAGCACCATTAGGAAACTCTACAGCTCCATGGTGAGACAGCAAGCATGTTATGTTAGCCTGACACCATAGTGAGTGACACTACTTCTTTATGTGTAGCTCAATAAATATTGCCCATATCAGTCTAAATTTATCATCATTTATTACTTCTGGTAACCTTTATCTTCCTTCCGATTAGGATTGCAATTCTGGGTGCAGCTACTTTTTTTGACAATTAGTGTATATCATTACACTTTTGGTGATTGCTCAGGAACTGCACTGGGTGGTCTCCATACACCAGCTGTTGCATACACTTTGCAACAGAGTACATCCAAAAATAAAGCTTCATTGTGTAGTTAGCCAAGTGCTCAACCTAATTACCACAATTATTAGCCTCCTTAGAAAAGCAGCATTACTGGTGATTGCAGTGGGCCCTCAAATGAATAAAACAATTTCTCTGTCTTAATGCCCAGCTTTTCATTGGTCTATTTAAAAAAAAATAATTAAAAAAATATATATGTCAGTATATATTTATATATATATATAACATATAATATATATATTTATATATATATATAACATATAATAATATATATATATTATGTTCCTTTTTAAGAACAAGTTTCAGGATCTGCTTGCACTGTCTTTGAACAAACAGGTTGCAAACACTGTTAGAAATGTGGCACTTATTAGTGTCACAATCAATTCATTTATATCACAGTTTCATTTTTTGTGAAAATAAGGCCTTCTTCAAGGGATCTGAGAACGTGCTGAGAAGATACTCATGGAAATGGCAATTATGATGCAAGATAACTGGCACTGTGTTTAAGAGCAAACACCTTCTCTGAGGGCAACGACTGTGGTAGCACTAGCCTCTCAATGAGATATGACTGGTTTGGCAGATGAAAAGGAGCTCTGTGGACTCTGTCCAAATATGCCCAGCTTGAGATGAGCAAATTTCTCCTTGGGAGATAAGCTATGATAATTATACAGATTAATCTTCTGTTACCCATCTGCTCCAAAATCAGTTTGTCACATCCATCTAGGATTGTGCTCTTCCAGCAGTGCTTTTAGCCATCATTGCTCTTCCCCTCCTTCAGGGCTTGGTGGGGTGTCTTTGTAGACCTCAAAGAAAGAAAGTCTCTCGCCCGATTGAAAGCAGGATTGACATTTCAACCACTGGACAGCCTGAAGGGGAAGTGTGTGAGGTCCAGAGAGCCCTGGTGCTACTCTTCCTGCTCTAGAACCGTGCCAAATAACGCTCAAGTACAAGGCTGAACTCACATCAGTTCATCAATATGTAATTGACTGGCACTGGTACAGGTCCCTGTTGAGAGCAGGCTCTGGGCAGAGAGCCCTACATCCAGCAGTGACTGAGCTCACGGTGCCAAGTGGAGAGCTTTGTGCGAAAGAAACTTTTGTCATTCATTTGCATTGTGGCGGTAGAAGCACCCGCTATACAATTCAGTTTGAAATGCTGGAACATTGTTTACTGCCCTCTGCATGGGCCTTTGAAAAGACTCTCACAAGAAAATAAAATGTCATTGGTAAGATGGGGGGGGGGCGGGGGGGCACAAGCGATGAAAAGGAGAAGAAAAAAAAACTTACATTAGTTACATATTGTTAATCAAGACCAATATATGTCTATCTGAATCTCCTTGATGGCTCCATCTCTATTTGTAATCGCCTTGGCAGCTCTATAAAGTACATTTTCAGCCAGAGATACAGATATGTTTACGGCCAGCACTGTGAAACATTTGACAATGAACTGTGTAGGAGCAGTTGCAGAGGAATATCATTTGTTTCAAGAAAATGATTTGAATTGGCTAGTTATGTACTTTAGGGGAGCAGGAATAAACACTTTCCTTAGATGCATTTTATCAGGATACATCTGTAACTGCCAACCAACAGAGTTCTAGGATTTATACGGAACCACTTGCTCAAAATGCTAAAGTGAGCACGAACATTGCTTTAGATATTCCAGACTCTGTAAAATTGTTTTCTGACAGCATAAAGAGGTTATTTGGGTTTTCAATCTCTCCTCTTCCCTTAGATGTTATTTCTAATAGTGGGGACAGAAAATGTGGTATTGTACTTATGGAAATGGGGAGAACGCAGAGTTTTACAAGATGAATCAAAAGCGCAGCGGCACTGGCCTAGAAATGCATCCTTAGCTATTGTTGATCATGGATACTGTCCTACAAAGTGCAATTTGTATGGCAACTAAAACGCTAACAAATACACCAATAAAGCAAATACAAAGTACTATTAGTGTTTAACAGTAAAGATCAAAACAACTGGATGCAAAGTGATAGACAGACGAACGGACAGACATACTCACAAGACAAGTTAGTCACCTTACCTGTTTAAGGCGGTAACTTCAGACTCTTGCAGCTGAGGTAAATACCTGCAGCACTGTGTGTGGTGGAATTCATAAGAATGGCAAGAGGTGGTTCAGTGCAGTGAATATCTCATTCAGTGTGTGGAAAATGGGTTGCAAAGCACAGTCATACGCATTTATCAGCAGTGGCAAAAATCCCAGTCTACAGGGAATTCCAATGAAAACTGTGCCATTCTGTTCTAACTAAAATCAATTCAAGAGGGGCTGAACACTGATCACGCCTACACTCAGACACTTGTTCAGTCTAGACCAAAACGAATCACAGCTATTAATGCTGGTGGGGGTATTACATGCTATTTGCTTTTTTTGGGTGACCAATTTTTGGTCTGGTGAGCCTAGATTCCAAGATCAAACAGTAAGGAAATAGAAGTAATATAGAAGATTTGTGAATTCATTCTGAACTTTATTTAAATGAATTCAATATAAGAACTAATTTCTTTTTTTCCCCAAATATACACTCATTCTAAAATTGACACCTGGAACACATGTTCCAAAAAAGTTTGTAAGTGGTGTAGAGCTGAAACATAGTGACATAATTTAGCTCGGAGCATGGCATGGCTTCAAATCCTTCTAGTATCTCGGCCCCTCAAAACCACACAGTCCTTTTATCCACACTGGCTGTCCCTCCATGATATGAGTAATGCAGCAGTGATTTTACAGCTCCAACATGATGGTCATTCATACGCAGTGTCTGTACTGCGGAATTAACATTATCAACTACATCCAGAAGCGCTGCTGAGTTCTTCATGTGGCTATATTTACAGACTGGAACATGTGCTGTGTTCTGACAGGTCCTCTTTTCAAATGGACTTTTGGAAATAATGAAGGAAACACATCCTGGTTGTCATCAATTCAAAGTTCAGATGCCATAGTCTGTCATGGTATGGGGAAGTTGGTGAGCAACTTGCACAAGTGTGAGAGCAGCATTAATGCTGAAGGGTACATAGACATGGGGCAACATGTGCTGATATCTAGACTATGTTGTTTTCAGAGATATCTCTGCTTGTTTCAGTAAGACAATGCCAAACCCCATTCAGAGCGTGGTCCTTTGTAGTAGCTTGCCTGAACACTGTAAAAAGGAAAGGTTATAACATTCTCCTGTTCTAACTGCGAAGGAGCATGCATATACACAACAACAATAAAGTTAATCAGTTGCAAAATTAAATATCTAAACCTGGACAATATCTAAAACTGACTCCACTGGGAATTTACTCTACTGCAGGCTTTTAAAGACCCAATTATAAGTGAACAAAACATTGTTTTATGATTTTAATGTTAGGGCTGATCACTGTATATTTACATGCACATCACTAAAAATTTGTCTAAAACTGTCATACATGATCGTTTGAACGCCAGTGTTTGATTGTCTTAGTCATTTTAACCTTAGTCTGAAAAAAAATACTGGCTAAACTATTCAAGACAAATGACCCACTGGCTTGCTTGTGCAGCTTTTGTGACATTTTGCTGGTATTCCATTAATACCACAAATGTGATGACAGCCAGTCACAAAACTGGAGAGGACTACTCACGTGTTAATTCTCTATCCAGAAATAGATGTAATTAGATGTTTAAATAGATGAAGAAAAAAAAACATCAGCGGAAAACTAGCCTCGTTGGTGCGTCATGAAGGGGCGTTTCATGTTATAAAGTCAGACTGTGTTGACTGCATGTAAACAGGGTTATAAATAGTCCAGTATTTTATACAGCTCCCGTAAATGTCTTTGTCCAACTCATTTTGTGGATGTTAATGCAGTTACTGATGCTGCATGTTCTCCTTTCAATATTTCTGTTCAGTTCTTACAGTCAGTTAACCCTAAGTTAAGCCCTTCACTGAAGGAATTTTGTACTTTTGTAATTTTGTATCCTCCTAAATCCCCAAAGTCTATATTTTTTGTGTTTATCTGAAAGCATGTTTCTGTTTCTTATATTTATGGTTATGTGTGAGTGTGTGTGTTTTGCATTGTGGAAATCATAACTAAACCATGTAGGACCTAGCCTAACCTTAGTACTAGTCACACATCATGTTCTTTTTAAAGACCAGCAAGGTTGTCTCTAAAGCCAGCAAGATCCTATAAAGGCTACTTGTTACAGGGTGTATTAATTTAATACCTCTATTAAATTAGACTAAACTAGACTAAAGATAGAGTCAGTGGAGAGTTAAAGCTTAACATGATATTATTAAAACCAAACTAATCTGTAAGTCACAGTATGTCACCTTGGAATTAAAGTGATTTTGATTCTGGTTAAATCTTAGTACTCAGTAGTTGTACTTGTCCTAGTGACAAAACAAAGGAAAATTAATATAGCACAGCTTATTTCATTTTAATGTAAATTTAATATATACCACACTACTGGAAAATGAACAACATCCCTTCCAGAAAAAAAAAAAAACTAATATGTAAGTAAATATTTATGTAAGTATATATTTTTTAAATCCTACATAACAGAACTTCAGCTGACGTAACAAGATATACATAGGCTTTACTTACACAACTTTAATTACACAACAGGTAAAAGTGATCCAGTATTTGCTCTACAAAACCATTTTTTGTATACGGCTGTTTACAATGTCTTTTAAATATGATCTATGTTCAGCATTAGTCTGAATAAATAATGCTCCTAACCTGATCCACATGCACAAAAGAACGACGCACAGGGGGGACGAAGTACACAAACCATTTGCTTGAGTTAAAGAACAGATAAAGGTAAAAGGAGAAGTTCCTCCATTTAGACCTCCACTTGAGTAACAGTACAAATGCATTTACCTTCAAATGTAAAAGTAAGGTTAGTACTGCACTGCTAGTCCTGCATATGTAGATCTTTTATTATATCCCATTTAACCCATAAGAACCCACAGTGACGTGTGTCACAAGCCTTTTAAAAATCTGTAAAGTTCTTTACACAGATTTACCCTTCACCTAAACACACAGAGTCCCTGAGTGACCTATACCCAACATCCTGGATGCAGTCACATGACAGCTGGTGAACATATGACCTCATTTAGAAAATGACGATGTGCTCGGTTAGTGCAGTTACAAAACCAGCTCATTTTAAAGTCTTGTTTTTGTACCTATAAGGTTTTCAACCCATTTAGGAGCTCTAATGTTCTGATAACAAATTCTATATTACATATACCTATATGCTATATAACATATACCCATATTCTATATTACATATATACGTATTCTATATTACATATACCCATATTCTATATTACATATACCCATTCTGACGCCATTTCTAGTACACCATGATGGAATACCAGTTATGAAATTGTTGTTGCTGTGACATATGCTACCAGTATTATGACTCTAATACTTACAGAAGACACCATGTGACTTCTTTGTCACAATAAAACTGATCTTTTATGATCTTATAACTGACCCTTTATTATTTTCCCCTAAAGGGAAACAGGTCTGGGCTCTTATGGGTTAAATCGTCCTCTCTTTTTCTGAGGTTTCGTCAGAGTAACAAATCATTGGAGCTTTATATAGTGCCTTATATTTGGAACTAAACATGCTTCAAATTACTGAGCAGATTAACAATTGATTAGTGTCTCTACCAACCCTGCAACCTCAGCGATACAGTAATTTCCAATTAGCAGTAGATGGATGTGTCAAACATATAAATGTCTCAAACAAGCATCCGAAACCTAAAATGGCTAATCATACATGATTCATTGGGCTTATTTGGACAGACAGTTCAGAGGAATAACAGTGTCGCCTGAATGCCAATTCTTTGCAGCAGCTGCCTAATAGTCATCCAATTTCATTTTTCATTACAACTGTAAGGACGTCTAAAGAAATCCGCCCGTATGCAGAAGCAGAGTAAAGCAAGATTAAAAGATGCATACTTAACCAGGCAGCGTTTATAGTCACGGAACGGACTTTATATACTGAGCGCTTTGAATTTTTTGTGAGAGTAAAAGATTACATAAATGTCTGGGATGCTCTCAGTGACAGATGCTGAAACGTTGCAGATTTTATTTTGAGGTAACAAAACTACTAATCTTGTGAGAATGTCAAGTCCTTATTAGTGTAAATCCACTATCTAGCTAAAGTGAGGGGCAAAGGATGGTGCCCAGCTTATCGTACCCAAAACGAAAATGGCTTAATAGGTTTTTCTTCATTGTCTGAGGAAAAAATAAATAAAAAGAACATTGAACAGTATAATGGTGTCCTCACAGTGCTGTCATTCACAAAAAGAGACTGCTACACTGAGATGGTTTTGAAGAACTCTAAATAAAGGACATGTTAAAAAAGCTCTATGGCATATTTCCCTCTGGGACTGTGCTTGGTGTTTCTGACTCACATTACACCCACATACAAAGCTGTAAATAACTCAGCGAGCAGGTGGGCCTGGTCTTTAAACAATCCAGAAGATCCTGTTATCAGCTGGGCAGCTCATAGTTAATCCAATAAGACTCCGCTAATATGCCCTTGTTCGTCTATACAGCAGAATGCACACAGCAAACATCAGGGGCCAGGCTGTCATGAGGCTACCACAAACCGACATATGTCAAAAAGCACGCGCCAATCACAATGCATTCACACCTGCTCTGGCAGACTGGAGCGATCCCCCCTCCTCTGCCCACCTGATACCTACTCTCCCTCATCAACACAAATGAGTTTGGATAATTGAATTGCAAGTGCAAAATTAAATCAGCCTTTTATAATTCATGACTCCAGGAACCTTCATAAAAAGATCCCACCTGTTTATTTTGGTGATGTCCAAACATATGGGGAACTGAGCTTGCCGAGTCAAACAAGTGACGTCTCATTTATCAGTATGAAGGTACAATGATGCCAGGTGCTACAGAGATTCGAGGCATGTTTGATATAAGCAAATGAACTTTTTATTAACTCCAAGACTTTAGCACAAGTGCTTTCACCTGGGCATATAATGTGTTAGCTGTGCATGCAGACTATGTAATGATGTGTTTATCATATTACATGTTAATCATATTACAGGTAGGCCAAAGTAGAGTTAGGAGTTTTGCCCAAGGACTCTTATTGGTGTAGCACAGCATAGCAGCATAGTCAACCAGACCAGGACTCAAACCCCAATCTCCCACATGTGGTGGTGGCTCCCTGGCAGACAAGCTACACCAACCATCAGATTATCACAAAACACCATTAGGAACCTCTACAACTTCATGCTGAGACATCTGACATGTTGCTTTGTGTATGTGTAGCTATAAATATTGCTCATATCAGTCTAAAGTGATTATCATTTATTGTTCCTAGCAACCTTTACCTTCCTTTCCAATTGCACTGCAATCCAACACTTCCTTCTGGGTGCAACATTTCTTTTGAAAATGAGTGTACATCCCGGGTTCTGTCAGTTCTTTGCAAAACCTTGTTGCTATCTGCACTTATAAGCCTTGTTTTATCTGAGCCTTGTTCAGGTTCTGGTATTGTTTTCACTGTTGTTTTTTTTCAGTGTTCTCTGGCTTGTAATTATGGAATTGCCCATGATGGACTTGCTTACCTGTGTTTTGACCTCTGCTGCTTGAAACGACAATGATTCTCAGATTAGCTCAAATTAACTCACTCGGCGAAGGCTTCCTGCTGCCTGTACCTCCTGTTCGGCTGGCACAAAATAGATAAAAAAATGGCAAATACTAAATAAATATGGTCCATTACCACAGGTGATCTCACTTATTGCTACAGACTGTCATAAAACAACATTTATTAGAATAAAAATAGTCTCAGATATTCATGTTCTCTTTATTTAAATAAGTTTGGACTGCTCGAATTTCCATAACACCCCATGCTGCCACTGAATTCAGCATGAACAGAGCACACATGCATACTTGTGACCACATGGAGAGAGTCACACACATGGGCCACCATAAATTGGGGGATTTTTTTTTAAAGTGTGAACACTAGCAAAGGCTAGACTGCTGTGTTTTCTTCAAAATGTTCCTGGAATGAGACAAAGTCTCTCTTACTTACTTTAAGACAATGCGCCTGTTCCTGAGGGCATGCTGTCTGAGTTATTTGACGTGTAAATGAGGCGGCTCCAAGACGTCTAGTTCAAAAAGTTCCAGTTTGAAATTGGCTCACAGATAACAGTGAGTGGGCTCTGACTGATAATGAAAAGAGACATAAGTAGAAAAAAACCTGTACGAGTCAAATAATGTAATCATTGTCTTAAAATAATTGATTTGCATAGCTAATTTAGCAACAGAAGGTTTTGTGTGGTAAATGGTTGTTAGGCATTCTGATTGCATGTGCAAGCCATCAGTACTTGGCAAGAAAGACCGGGCCCTCTTATAGAGGGCCTAGACGTTACTGCAGGTAGTGAATGGTTATTATACAACAACTTGTGTTGATGCATTTAATAGTATAAAGGAAGCTACACAATTGGGAGGGTACATCTCCTATCCATACCACCTGCACGTTCACATGTTCAGAAACACAGTCATTGACTATGTGGAGAAATTTACTATTCCAGGCTGTGAAGGCGATGTTGCCACTTTTCTTATCTTTTCCAAGGAACTGAATTGTCAGCAGACATGTCTGATGTTCTTCCTTAAATGAAAGTAAAGCTGGGTTCCTGTTAGCCAGCTTCTTAATCGAATGTTCCATTCCACCTTAAATGCTACAGCTTAGACAAGGGCCAGAATGAAACTACAGAACTTGTTGCTCTGCTCATATCACTCCAGACAATTTCACAAAACTTGGACAAAACTGAGTAGCTTTGATAAGTGTCTGACACGGAAGAGACCGAAGAGAAGAGGAACTGTAGTTAAATTTAAAACAGAACTCCAACTGAAACCTGTACGTAGCATTCTATGTCGTATAATTTTA
This sequence comes from Prochilodus magdalenae, assembly GCA_024036415.1. Classification (NCBI taxonomy): domain Eukaryota; kingdom Metazoa; phylum Chordata; class Actinopteri; order Characiformes; family Prochilodontidae; genus Prochilodus; species Prochilodus magdalenae. The sequence goes on from JAMWET010006180.1 coordinate 162,114, forward strand.
TCCACTTTTTGATGGTTGAAGCAGATCATCTTAAACTCAAAGTTTCATACCGAGAAACCATGTTAATTTACTTTGTGTTGATGTCACTTAACAGTCAGTAGCTAGTGTAGGTAATGTTAGCTACTAGCAATTCCCAAGTCAACAAGCATGGCTAGTAAAAATAGTAAGATAATCTAGCATATTGCTTTATATATATAATGAATATGGAATTCCACCATGCTTTTGTTAGCACCAGTAAAAACTATGACTTCTGATTGTTATTTTGAATGAGATCAGAATTAAGGGTCTGCTACTGGAAAAGCTCAGTAAAGAGTGTGCAGCAGAGGTCAGAAAAATCCTGGGTGTGCTTGTATGGGGTCCATGTCTGCAGACAGCAGAATGGTCAGAACCTTGCTGCTTGTAAATTGTGAGTTGTTTTCAGTGTTTGCTCTTTACTGTTTAAAGAGCAGATTACTTCTTGGTAATGTGAGCATATTAAAAAAGGACAGTGCCAAGGTCGGGCAGATGGGAGACTATTTTAGGAGAGAAATAGCTAAAGTACAAGCAAGGGGGTTGGGAGGGCTGGGTAAGCTAGCTGGTAAGCTGCGCAGTTATTTTGGTGTTTTAATGTTAAATTGGGTAAGTTCTAATTACTGCTGTGCTACATAGTTTTAAAAGCAAGAACCAGCAGCACAGTGATCAAAACTTTGCATGGTGTGAATCTTTGTTCTAGCTACTGTCTAATGTGTTTAATGAGTATGTGTGTGTGTGTGTGTGTGTGTGTGTGTGTGTGTGTGTGTGTGTGTGTGTATATATATATATATATATATATATACATACAATGTTTTGTTTATACATCCAGTATCTTATTTAAAAATATAAAATAGATAAATAAATTGAACTCCAGTTTTAGCACTTCACAAAGCCTTTAGCTGTATGCAGCAGTCTGAATATATTCTACCAACTCCATCAAGTAAATAGAGTCCAGTCTTAAATTACTATTTGAGAAGCACATCAGCAAAATTCTTAGGCCTTTACTACTAATTAAAATATCATTTATCAGTTAAAGGAAAAAAGCATCTCCATATTATATCTGCACTTTGCATGTTATATGTTTAAGCTGAAAATTGATGCACACATATTAAAGCTAGATTGGTACTGCCTAATATAGTTATTTTTAGTATTTGTATTGCCAGGTAAAACAGTGTAATAATTTACATTACTAAACATAGTACATAGTATAAATAACCAAGGACAGCTGGTTCCTATCTCCACTCTTGCAAATGATCCTTACCCATCAGATGTCTCTAGAAAGATTAATTTCACTTTAATTTACTCTGAGTGACTTATTTACACCTTCTCTAAATATGTTGAAATGTCCCTTTAGACATGTAAGCAACACATAACCCATCCACATGAGGTGAGTGGTGCATAGTAACATAACTATGTTGGACTGATATTCACAAACAAAGTATTTTTACTGGCATACTATTATAGCACAGCTTATTTTAATTTAATGTAAATATAATATACGCCATATTATCAGAAAAGTAACATCAGGCCTGGAAGATAAAACAGAACTGCTATGTACATAAAGTATATATAAGTAAAGAACTCCAACATAAGTATCTCCTATATTAGTTCTGAGCTGTGTTTAGTTTTTGGGTCTTTAGTTTGATGATATGTCTCTGTTGTTGTCTGCCTGTGTTCTGACCCCTACGTGTTATCCTGATGTTAATTATTTAACTGCCCCAAAATAAAACCACTCTGTACTTGCACCCTGCCTTGTCCCCTCATAACATATATAGAACTGCTATAAAAGTAAACTGATGCTGTCACAACAAAGCCTTGTATCCGCAGCTTTACAGGTAAAAGTAATCCAATATCTTTTCACCAAATCGGATTTTTTCATCAGGCTGTTCACAATGTCTTTGATCACATGATCACATCATGCTCCTTAATTGATTGAAGAACGACGTTCAGAGGTAGACTAAGTGCACAAACCATGTACTTGAGTTAAAGTAGAGATACCCAAGGTAAAATATTCCTCCAGTAATAGAAGTTCCTCCTTTTAGACCTCCACTTGAGTACAAAAGTATTCATCTTCAAATGCACTGAAGTATGGAAAGTAACAGTAGCATGATTTATTATGGCTGTAATGTCCTATTATCATTTCTGTAACAACGACTCTTTAAAGGAAGAGAATCTGTCACTCTTGCTCCACCAAGCTTTTAATAGAAGGTCATTAATTAGTCTGTCACCGGTGTCTAGTAAAATGATCATGAGCACAAAACACCGAAGGAAAACAGTCTCCATTAGGTAGAACCAAGCTCTGTTCAAGTATACAACTGTCAGGAGATGCAGGTCCATTCCTGGATGTTTCAGTTTGACATTCTTCAACAACCTTTGGAGTGATCACAAAGTGGCTGGTAGCTGGGCTTATCAAAAGCATTCCAGCTCTCTGCAGAAAGTGCTTAGTGTTATTTGGTCTCAGTCACATCTTTGGATTTGCTTCCAGTTTTGTATGTACAGAAACATCACCACAAATAATGGATTCTGACATGGCTGTTAAGACTGAGTCGCAGTAGAGGATATCAGAGACATATTCCAAATTCGGATTTTACTACCCCATATGACAGTGTTCCAAAACGGAGCTGAAAATATCAGCTTCGGCATGTTTGTTGCTGTTTACACTGTCACTCGGGGAACATCTGTGAAGATAGAGATCAGATTTGAACCACTCTTACCTGCTGTGTGAATGTTGCTATAGTCTTAGCTTTAAAAGTTGGAAGTTGATAGAACAAGGTTCTGGAGTCATTTTAGACAGGTTCTATAACTGTATTCATTAGGAATTTTAGCACATTGTAAAGAACAGATGACGACATGTTCAAATCCTTTGAAATAGAAAGAACAAAAATAGAAAAAAGGAGATGCAGTGTTTCATCTTGAATGATGAAAGACAAGCATTAATGGATTTTGATGGGGCTCAAAACATTTAAGTCTTATAAAGGCAGACTGGCAGCTCATCATGCAGCTTGCCTCCACATCTTCAGGGAAGCTGTAAATTTGAATGTTGTCTCTGCATGAGTCTCTTCTTGGTCAATAAGTTATGCTGTAAGAGTAGCCTGCTGTTTTAGAACCCACATCAACACTATTTCTACGGTGCACATTCTTTGTTCAGTTTCCTCAGTGTGCTCCTCTCTCTGCTGCAGTCTTCTATTTGTCTTGTTTAGTTTTTGTGTAGCTTCGACAAGCTGTTCTTTATTTTCTAAAATTTCATCTAATATTTTCACAAGACTGTTGTTTAACCCCTTGCCATCATATTGTTCAAGTTGTGTAGAACTGCTTCAGCTAATTTGCCATAATTGCTGTTTCAGTATTCTCTGTCAAACACGCAGTATTAATGCTTCTGGTGACAATCCCTTCATTCATGGTTCAAAAATCACCCATTTCCTTTTTCTTTAGGGTCATGTTTTCAAATTGTCAGGCAGCGCTAGAGTTACCTGGGTGTTTTCAAGTCCATGGTGAGCCACATTTTCACTTGAACATGAATGAGTATCACAATCTCTTAATGCTACTTCAACCCTACCAATTCTTTTAACACTTAGACATGTTCCTGTATGTTACAGTTTATTTTGAAAGAGCGTCTCCGGTCTTTTCTTTAAATCGTTTGCTCATTTGATTCTAAGCCTCTATATTTAAGCCATTTAGGCAAAGGTCACCCCAATCACAGCATGCTGAACAGTATGATTTAAGATGTAAGTCTCAAAGTCTAATCGGCCTCTGCGTGGTCAGACCTATCACAAAAATTCCCACTTGATACCTTGCTCTAAACTCTCTGACCTAAAAGTACTGAATATTCTCATAATCGTTACACAGAAATGAAACATATTCTAAATGCATTTGATGTCTGTGTTGTTACAGACTATAGAACCTTTTTCCACTTTGTACAGTTATGTACAGTTTGAGCATACTGGTCAAAATAGATGTAATCCAATCCCAGTGCTTATTGGACAGAAGGCAGGAAACATCCTGAACAGGTTATTAGTTCATCACAGCACCGACACCCAGACAATCATGACTAGGAGTAATCTAGAATCCCCAACTCACCAAAACGCCTTTGGACTTCAGAGGAAGCCCATGCAGATACTGAGAGAACATGCACACTCCACACAGAAAGGACACTGGTCACCCAGCCGGGAGAATCAACAGCAAATATAGCATATTTCCAGTTCCCAGCAAATGGCAGGGTAATAGCCTATGTAAAAAAAAAGGGAAATGATTGTGAATGTGACAGTAAGTGGTAATAATAGCATAATAATTCATAATAGCGAGTTACTGAATTAAAATAGCTTTTGAGCTGAACTAATGATCTTAGAAGTAAGTAGCTTTAAAGAAGAAGCTATCAAGTTAAAACAGTTTGATCATTTTGATTGCTAAATTAGAAATGAGATACCAAGCCAAAAGTGTCAAAATTATTACTTAGATTCACAGCTTGTTGTAATATACAGTACTTTGATTGGCATTGCTAAAGATAAAATTTTAATTTTTTAAATGCAAATAACCAATAAAATAAATAAACATAGAGATTAAACATGTTAAATCTTATAGGGAAGGATCTTAAAGATCTGAGAAAAATACAGCAAATTCATCTCCTATAGAAAGTTTCAAATCAATGCTGTGAGGTGTGTGTTCAGAGTTGATCTCCCCTGATATGCAGCAGTGATGGAGGTGGGAATGAGTGAAAGACTGGCCTAAGGCTTCTTAAATTGGACTGGGAGAGATTTTCCACCAACACCTGCTCACAGCACACTGTGCTATTAATGAAAGTCTTCTGCTCTAACTAGATTTTCTCTGACTCCATCAGCACAGTGTGACTGACCCCAGACAGGACCCAATAGTAACTGGACGGTGACACTTCTACTGTCATAGAAAACACCAGACCTGACAGGATCTTTGCAAACTTGAGTTTATTCACGTTACAAATTCAGTAAGAGTGCACGCTACACTCACTGTGTTCATGTAACAGTATTGCTTGAATATATTGCACCAGTGAACTGGAATTAACTGCCCCATTTTGGCGACGGGGTGCATATTTCAAGCCTAAGTCAGCCTTTTTCATCTAGTGAATCAAATAACTTCAGAAGAACGACTGGGTGGGCTTAGCGGTGTCACACAATTCTTCTACTGGCATATATGGAGAATTGCACCAATCAGATTCGCAGCACTGGGTTTTTACAGTAAATATATCATAAGAATGTTACTTTCATGCAATTTCTTTTGATTCCACAGTTCATGAGAGAACAGTAGATGGAGAGATCAAGGGATGCTTAAAATAAGGCAGAGCATTCGCAATGAAACTGTGGCCTCCTACTCCATCAGGCCTAATTAGACTCCTAATCAAATTCCACTTAAACGCAGGAAGATGAGCTGACCAAGCCTTTGGCCTCAAACCGAAAGGCTTTTCTCAGTAATCTGTGCACATAACAATGAAGCGGGAGCTCTGGTGGAGGCTGACCCAGAGCCCTGTGTATGTAATTAAATTCACTAAACAAGCAGGAACTCCACTGCATCCTGAGCACTGTACACAACTTTAATGATGGAAGAGGAAGGAGAGGCACGACGGAGAAGAATGAAAGAATGAATACATTACAAAATCATTAGGAATTTCTGCCTTTGTAATTTGTCTCTTTTCAAAGCACCCGCACACAAAAAGGCGAGAGACCAGCAGGTGGCTAAGTCTTTGTGGTTTTCATGGAAATACTTCTATAATGAAGACCAATTAAAGATTTTTTTGGGTGGGGGGGATTGTGGGTGGATTACAGCAGGGTAGGATGGAAGAGGCGTAGCATTAGTCATGCATCATAGCACCTGCATAATTAGGTAACAGTCAGTTTACAGAAAGACTAGAATGTGACTGAGGAATGAAGGGGTTATCCTGACATTTCCAGTGTGCTGCTACTACAGGAGGAAGCTCTGTGGGGAATCAGGTGTCAGACAGGTGGCTCCCTAAGGCACAGTCCCACAGGAGGTGGAATGCTCCTTTCAGGCACAAAACAATGGTTCAGTAGAGTCCTCTGCCACTGTCTCACTTGCCATTAAACTCTTGTGCAGGCTGAATTAAGATCAGCAGCATGCCTGAACTGCTCCTCTACAGTACCTCCCTAGTTAAATACAGACTGATTAAATTTCCACTATTTCCAACTGCAAATCATTATCAATTCGGTCAGTGAATGTGTCTACTATTTCTCATGGTGGGAATAATGTAGGAATATTCTAGGATTCAGACAGAATCTATTTCTGAGCTGGTTCTTTTTATTTTACTTGTTGTAAGCAAATGCACTGGAATACACATTCCCCCAGCAGATCATTTCTCGAATAAGTATTTCATTAGTTAAGATGATTTCACTATAGAATTTTTGTAATACAAAAAGGAAAAAGTCATTTGTCAAAGGTTAACAACAGTATCCACTTGCTGTTTAATACCCTTATCGACAGAATAACTGACTGATTACATTTGCAAATAAACATCCCATTTGGTCTAGCTTTATTTTTCCCCTTGGCTTGAGAAAGGCTAAAAATATTGCTCATTAGTATGCTGAAAAGCAAGCTGACCCGCCAATATTTCACACTCTTATTAACAGTTGGTTTAAAACGGTTGTTGAATTTAGCATTAACCAGAGGTTGAGCAATGAATTTGAGGGGTAAGAGAGACTAAATGTGTTGCATTTGCCCTCATTCTGCTCTAAAAAAAATGAATAACTATCACCGAACACCATTAATTGTAATTGTGCTTTTTTGGCTGGAACACATTCTCATATTTTAGAGATAATTAGCTGGTCATTGTATCACTATAATAAATCAAAAACACTCGTTCTGTCTTCACAGCTGTTATCTGCACTGAAAGCTTCATTAAAAAATGGCCTGAATCAATACACTTTAAAGATGTCATATGATCTCATGGCCCAGTGCAAAAACCCAGTGCTGTATTTTATTCACCTACTGATATAGCTCTGCTTTATCTTTAAGCCTTCTGCACATTATGCAGTCTGTATCCACTTCTCAAAGGTCCTGCATCAATAATAACTCCCATTTCTTAATGTAGTACCTAAACATATACCCAGCTCATACATTCCACCACACTTATTGGAGATTGTAGAATGTCCCATTCCAAAACCATGGGCATTAATATTGAGTTGGGAGCTCTTTGCTTTTATAACAGCTTCCAGTCTTCTAGGAAGGCTTTCCACAAGACTTTCAAATCTGAGGCCATTAGGTCAAAAGATAATTTGTGAGGTCAGGCACTAATATTATATGCAAGAAGGCTTGGCAATTGACGTTCCAGTTCATCCTAAAGTGTTCAGTGGGGTTAAGGTCAGGGCTCTGTGCAAGCTACTGGCATTCCTTCACACTAAACTTACACTATATTACCAAAAGTATTCACTCACCCAACCAAATCATTGACTTCAGGTGTTCCAATCACTTCTATGGCCACAGGTATATAAAACCAAGCACTCAGCTCAGTGAATTCCAATGTAGTAATGTCAGTTGTGAGATTTCCTTCCTGCTAAATATCCCACAGTTAATTGTCAGTGGAATTATAATGTAAAGTGGAAGCGACTGGGAATGGCAGAAATTCAACCATGAAGTGGTAGGCCTCATAAAATGCTGGAGCAGGGTCAGTGGATGCTGAAGTATATAGTGCGCAGGGGTTGCAAGCTTTCTGCAGAGTCAGTTGCTACAGGACTCAAAACTTCATGTGGCCTTTAAATTAGCTCAGGTATAGTGTGCAGAGAGCTTCATGGAATGGGTTTCCATGGCCGAGTAGCTGAATCCAACCTTACACCACCATGCACAATGCAAAGCGTTGAATACAGTGGTATAAAGCATACCATAATTGGTCTCTAGAGCAGTGGAGATGTGTTCAGACTGTGAGACAACTAGAGCCTAAACAGCGACTGACTAAACTTGAGGTGTTCCAATCTGCCTGGAAGGACAGCCTTATAGATTATGCAAAACCTTTAACTGTATCATGTTCAGTTTATCTGTCTTAACTTGTTTGATAATAATAACAATAATCCAAGATTATTATTTAGCACAATCTCTAAATTAACCAAGAGTCAATCTGCTACTGAGCCCCAGATACCATTAGCAATTTTTATGAATTTCTCCAATAATAAAATTATAATGATTATGCTAAAAATACAAAAATGCACAGGTAACAGCTACAAGTATACTGCCCTGTACAGCTAATACCAATCTAGAGCTCAGTATAACTATTGCAAAGAAGCTGGAATCTTTTATTCTACTCCAACAAATGGAATTTGGAAAAAGTTATTTCATCCTCAAAATCATCTACATGCACACTAGATCCAATTCTGACTAGTTTACTCAAGAAAGCTTTGCCAGAAATAACCAAGCCTCTTCTGTCTATAATAAACTTATCTCTTAGCCTTGGTTACATCCAAAAATCTCTTACACTAGCAGTCATTAAACCTTTAATTAAGCAACCTAATCTTGATCTTTATGAGCTAGCAAACTACAGACATATTTCAAATCTTCTATTTATATCAAAGATATCTGCACAGGAATAACATACATAACAAATTCCAGTCTGGATTTAGGCCTGATCATAGCACGGAGACAGCACTAGTGAAAATTATAAATGATCTTTTAGTATACTCTGATAGAGGTAGCTCATCCTTACTGGTCCTACTTGATCTTAGTGCAGCATTTGACACAGTTACAGGAAAAGCTCTTTCATGGTTCAGATCTTACTTAAGTGACCGCTATCAATTTGTAAACATTAAAAGTGAATCATCCACTCACACTAAAGTAAAGTTTAGTGTTCCACAGGGCTCCGTCTTAGGACCTATATTATTTACCTTATATATGCTACCACTCAGTACCATATTCAATAAACATAACATCAATTCGCACTGCTATGCCGATGACACACAATTGTATATTTCAGCTAGACCAGATGATCCACTTCTACTTAAAAAGATAGAGGACTCTGTAAAAGACATGAAAGACTGGATGTCAAGTAACTTCCTCCTACTTAACTACAAAACACTTCCTACTTAAGACAAAACAGAAGTTCTTCTTCTTGGTCCCAAAACTGTTAGAAACAAGCTGTCTGCATTACTACTCAATCTAAATAGCTTCTTAGTCACACCAGGTACATTTGTAACAAGTCTTGGTGTCACGATCGATCCTGATCTGACTTTCAATGAGCATATTAATAATATTACTAGAATAGCTTTTCTACATCTATGCAATATTAGGAAACGCACTGTCCTTACAGGATGCAGAAAAGTTAGTTCACGCCTTCATTACTTCAAAGCTGGATTACTGTAACACCCTGCTTTCTGGTTGTTCCAGCAAAAGCCTTAACAAACCTCAGGTAGTCCTAAACGCTGCAGCAAGAGTCCTTACAAGAACTAGAAAGTTTGATTATATCAGCCCAGTCTTATTCAACTTACACTGGTTACCAGTTAAATTCCGTATTGAGTATAGAATTCTACTCCTGACATATAAAGCTCTAAATGGCCTCACTGTGGTTACTTTATGTACAGCCAACATGTTTCTAGTGTTCCTCTGCTTCATAGTCCAATGGCAGTGTTTGCACCACTGCAGCCAAAGCTTGGCAATGTGCTTAGTAATCTTAGACTTATGTGCTCGGCCATGGAAACTCATTTGATGAAGCTTCCAGAACATCCTTTTTGTGCTGATGTTGCTTTCAGAGGCAGTTTGAGATTCTGTAGTGAGTGATGCAACAAAGCATACATGACTTTTACATGCTACGCACTTCATCACTTGGCAGGCAGGCTCACTAAGTTTGTGTGGTCTACCACTTCATTGCTGCGCGGTTACGGCTTGTAGATGGATCCATTTCACAGTAATGTTTCTACCTTTTGCATGATGCTCGATATAGGGAAGCCAGTCAAAAGAAACAAAAAAAACTCCCTTTATTTTGTATAATCAGATTACTATTATCCTGCATCATCAAACCAAAAATAAAGAGAGTACTACAGATCCATATTGTGCCAGTCTGGCTGCTAGTAATTGTGCTGTGATTTTGTCATGCAATTTGTGGTATTATTATTCATGATTAATGGGAGCCATTAGCTTCCTCATCTTGCCTTGTAGCATTGCAGCTCCAGAATGCAAAACTAATGAAGCTACACAAAACATCTCAGCTGATCAACCCCAATAGGAATAATATGAAAAACCTTGATTAATCGAGGAAAAGGCATCAAGACTTTTCTTTTCATCTTTAAGATGACCCTGATTGAGCAGAACTTAAAAGGCAACAGGGAGTCACACTGTGGTTGCACCTCTCGAGTAACTTGGAGTCAAGTGCCTTGTTCAAGGCCGCCGAAGCAGTGTTCATTGCAAGAATGATGACTTCAAAGCCAGCAACCCACTGTTCCTACCTCCTTTACCCTCACCCTGAATTAGCTCTGATTTTATCACCGCGTAAAGAACCCAACAGTTTTAAGCAGCCACCGCAAATGCCTCCTAATTGTAACACTTGTCTCCTATAGAGCTTAAGAAGGGCAAGAGAAGTGAGTGAAAGGCTTATTCCCTGCAGAGAGAGGCCACTCCTACTGGCCAGTAAGGAAAAATACCAAGAGACCCTCAGAGTCCCCCAGGAAATAGTTCCATCACAAGGGGATTTCAGGAAAGAAAAGAGAAGGGAAAAAACTCTCACCAGAAGTAAAAGGCCTGTACGGAGTGCACATCGAAAACTGGCTCTCTATAGAAAAGTACAAAAACTAAATGGTAATAGTAGATTGTGTGCTGGTGAGACATTATGACTACTGCTTTATCAGATTCCATACTGCCCTCCTCATGAGGTGGAATTGGGTTTTCATTTGTGCCTGAATGCAATATGTCATTATCAGTGCAGAAACAGATAGAAAGTGGTAAAGCAGTTTTTTGATACAATTCAACAGCTTTGCCAGAGCAGAATCCCGACTGTTAAAGCTGTTTGGTAGAATTCAACAGATTTAACTCACATTTAATGACCTATTTAAAAAAAACGTTTTAAAAACTCTTTATACTTATAGGATTTAAACATAGAGATATAGAAAAGCTATATTATTAAGTTATATTATATTATATATTTAGGAAAGCTATATTAAATCTATCCTGGAATTAAACTACTTACTAAGTAAATTCACATGTACAAAGTGTTACAGAAAAACTTGGGAACCCGTACTGTTGCATAAGTCAATTCCAGGTATTGTTTTTACTGTACTTGGTACTACTTAAAGTTGCTTTCTCTGCTTGCCATTTTACGCAGTTCCAAAAAGTCAAGGTAGGCTAACCAAACCAATAATATAGTGCAAATTCTGAGCAGAGCTGTGCAGCATTTATTAATTCTAGGAAGATCACAGATTGTGTTACATAGACCTATCTATTCCAATTAATTTTAGTGTCCGCCTGCTATGTTTTATAGCATGCAGCTTCACAAAAGGCTTAACCAAAAAAATAAAAAGATAAAAGTAATCACAACCTGAAAGGCTATGAATATGGTGGAATACTTTCAGTTAAAGAGGGCACCCAAATTTCAGTCTATGCGTGTGGACTGTGGGTAATTTCTGTTGTTTCATTTATTGGTGCAGGTTTTTAGCTATAATACTGAATTAAGTCTGGGATTACATCTGGGATTGTATCTGGTAATTCATAATATATGGAGTGATAAATATCCTTATGAGAAAGAAAGTAAGAAATAAATCAATTATTAAACAAGTGGGTTGCCAAATGTTAAATCGATTCTTTATATTACTATAGTGTAACACTACAATCAGACTTACTAACTGTGACAAACATATAGCATAACAGGATCACAATCTGGTGCAACACAGAGAGATGGCAGGTTTGGGCACACCACTCAGCTTCCTTAGTTTAGGTACTGTTTCAAAGTAGTAGTGTTTGGGTGGGTGTCTATTCCTCAGTACATACTGCCTCAATTCTGTGTGTCAGTGAACTGAGCAAGAGTTGGTAGAAGGATCTGGCATGATTGTAAAGGATCCATCAGAGGACTGTAATGGAACTCTCCAAAGCTTCAGCTGGAATCATCAAGACCTTACGTTAAATGGATACAACACTGGGCTGGACTGAAATGGTTACCTACCTATCTCACTTATGGGTCATTTTGTATCAAGCACAATGTAACGACACACACACAATAGTCCTGCAGTCATTGAGGAAAAAACATATTTACACAGCCACAACTGCGGGTCCTTCACAGTAACATCCCCAGTTTATAATTAAATACAGCAGTGGGCAAAAGTCAGAGACAACCATTCATTTATTTAAATCCCAGTCCAAACAGCCATTAAATACAACTCAGTTTATGAGCAACAAAAACACACAAACAAATATACAAACAAAACACACAATATATTTCAATAAAAGCTCTAAAGCCTCAACAATAAAACAAAGTCTCTAAATTCCTGTTTAAAAAATGGCAGGGACATTCTAATTATCTCCAAAGTGTTTTAGTCTTGGTGGTAAATGCATTGCTCTTTACATGATTTGCAGGTTTTCATATTTTCCCATATAATGGCTTCTTGGAAGCTACACATGCTTCCAAAACCATAGCACTGAGTTGTCTCTCACAGTGGAATAATGACCAAGAGTGGAGCTAGGTTTTCTCCTCTATCTCAAAGAAGAAAGATTTAAATATGGTTGATCTGATGGTAACAGTTGCGGTGGTTTACCAAGTCTTCCAGCCTTTTTTTTCCTCTGTAGCTTTTAGTCAGTTTTGATCTCAGGTTTGGAAACACCTGCTTTTCTTCACTCATTTTCCTTTGACTATTGAACTCTCTTCCTTATGCAAGTGTATTATCATATTTCTAATCTCCTCAGAAATATTTACGAAAAAAAGAATGCCTTGTACTAAATGAAATAATTAAAGGGAAGTGTGGTCTCTGACTTTTAGCCAGTACTGTATGTTATCAGTCAGATTTTTAGTGTTCCCAGATATGAATCTGCTTTATAATTAAAATGTATTTTTTCAATTCACAGTTAAAGCAAAATTTACACATTTCAAACACAAATATAGAATTGCAGTTACATTAGGACAAGAACAAGGTTATATATTTACTGGTAAATTCATCATGGAAAATCCATTACTGATGGAATATGCAAAATATTCTACTATCCTCCAGACACTCTACAACCGAGCAATGGCACAAATTGGATGCTGTTTTGCCTATTTAGAATTCCTTGAATCCTGAGGAGTGTAGCTGCTTTGTGTGTTGTTTCCTTGTCTCTCCAGCAACTGACATAGTTGGGAGATGTGTTTTACAAATTAATCAGCATATCTGAGATATTAATATGGGTATTAGAGGTTCATGACAAAAAATGTTGGCACACTGACACTGTTCCATCCACCACTTTTTGACTGTCCTTAACCGGGTAACCAGTGTTCTCAAACAGAAAATGAATACGAAGATGATTTTGCTAGCTGCAGATTAAACTTGTTCTCTCCTCTCTATCACAAAGTAGCTTGCCACAAGTTCTGACCAGAGCTGTGCAGCATTCGTTATCAACATCACAGATTGTTTTGCATAAATTCATGCCTTCCAATTAACGTTAGTGTCGGCTGTCTTATATTTTCCAGCATGAGTCTTCTTTAAAGGCTTAAAACCAAAATAAAAGTAAATGCATGAACATAAAAGCATGTGGAATATACTGTAGTAGTGTACCATCAAACAACACAAAAATGAAACAACACAACAATAAATACCATACATTAAAATAAAAATAAAGATGAGAGAAATAATGTTAATAAACAACAACTTCAATAATAGTGAAAAATAATACAAAGCCTGATCAATTAGAATGCACTTAAACTACAATCCCTGAATTAACCTTCTATGCTTAAGCTTTTAATCAGTTAAGCTTCTCATTTAAGCTTTTATTCAATTAAACTTCTCATTTAAGCTTCTTTTCAATTAAGCTTCTCTGGGACAGTGTTTTAAAGCTTTCCACCTTAGTGGCAAAATACCAGCTCCTCATTCTTTAACCGTGTGTCAGGGAGCATCACCAGATTGCTGTGGGATCTAAGTGCTCTATTCATTGCTCTAGAATGTGATCCCTCGTTTTCAGAACCTGACAGCATTCTGATCACACTGCAGGTAATGTGACTTATGTAATAGATCTATTGCACAGAGCAGATAAGAGACCAATATAGTACTCCAATCTAAAAGTCACAAAGGCTCGGACAGGGGATACGATATGTTGGCTGTTTTGTGGCACTAATGTGGTTTTTAAACTTAATTATCATATATTAAGTTAATTATCAAAAATGACTCCTAAATTCTTGCCACATCAAGTAGTCTCTAACTTCATATTTCTTTGTATTTATAGTTAGAATATGTAAATAATCACTGTGGTGCAAAAACAGTGCATCTTCATGTGTTTGTATATGAGATTTCATGTTCAACAGATCAGTACAATTAGTCCAACTTAAGAAGATCTTTGCCTTCTCTTTGAAGGTTAGCATTTTGGTAATACAAGGTCAACAGGACCACCACAGAGCAGGCATCATTCGGTAGATCATTCGCAACACTGCAGTGACATTGACATGATGGTGGTGTGTCTGTGTGTTGTGCTGGTGTGAATGGATCAGACACAGCTGTGCCCATTCACTGCCCATGTAATAGCCATTTCCAAAAAACAATGACAGAACGTTTAACCCTGTTAAGGCACCCCTGTGGGTTTAAATGAGTAAAAATTCTTTCAACTCCAATACAATGAGTAGTGCATCTGTTGTGGGATGATATATTCAAGGACAGAGCTCAGGCATCCATGAAAAAGAGGATTACAGATTAAGGTAAGTTAAAGGTTTATAGTATTGTTAGGCTGTTATAAGCACAGTTCTAATAAGTGTTTGAAGAAGTGTTAGAGAGTGAGTGCCCTTAATATAGGTGCACTTTGATGTTAAGTGAGGGAGGTGCTGCACCTGTGCCCAATCAGCAGAGACAAAATCCACAGAGGGCCCCACCAGCAGAGACCCATCGTAATTCAACTCAATTCAATTCAATTTAACTTTATTGTCATTATACCAATACAGGGTTGTACAGTATAACGAAACACGGTCAGGCAAAACAATGTGTGCAAACAGTACAGTATGTGTACAGGATATACATGTGCAAAGAGTAGCAAAGAGTGCAAAGAGTAGCGCAGTATCAGTAAGTATGGTTTAACATTATGGATATATAAAGTGTACAGTGCAGGTGGGGAAATAGCAGCTTAATGTTCAGTAACAGCCAAATGCTTGTACAGATGTTTAGTATAGATAATAAATATAGATAAATAAGAACAAAATAAAACAAAACTGGATGTTCAAGTACACAGGTTTGAGTTAAAGTGCAGTGCAAACAGTCCTGTGAGGTAGTGGAACTACAAATCAGTAGCAGTCTTTAGCGGTGTAGTCGTGTTCTGTTAGGTGCTGCTGGTGTGAGCAGTTTGACAGCTCTAGGGTAGAAACTGTTCCTGAACCTGGTGGTTCTGGCTCGGATGTCCCGGTACCTCTTTCCGGAGGGCAGAGGTTGGAAGAGGGGATGGCTGGGGTGTGTGGGGTCTGAGGATATGTGGGCTGCTTTCCTCAGACATCTCTTGTCATAGATGTCCTGTATGGGTGGGAGGGTAGATGCGGTGATGTGCTGTGCAGTCTTTACCACCCTCTGCAGGGCCTTGCGCTGCAGGGCAAATACACTATAATTCTGTCGGGAGTGTCTGAGATCACCAGGTTAGTAATTCATTTGTAATTGATGATGTTGAGAATTATCCGACTAATGCTATGTGGTTTTAAGCCACTTTGTGTGGAGCTGAACCCTATTTCTCAAACGCTGTAAGCATGTACAGTACTCACAGTGTGCTGTCGTACCACTATAAAATCATGATCTTAAGATTTGTCTCTATACTGAAATCTTAGTTGGCCAAACTGTGATTTATCTTTTCCAATGCATTAAAGTGTTTGTGCCCAGGACACTTTAAGTCAGTACTTGTTTCTGGCCACTCTGCTGATTTAGCCAATTGAGCTCATGTGCTGTGCCTCACTAAAGTCCACCTATATTAACACCACTCACCGTCCCTAACACATCCTAAATATAGTGCCAGAGCTGTGTTTATATTAGTTCACAGTGTAGTGTAAACACTGAGTTTTTAAAAGCTTAATTTAAAATTAATACATAACACAATTTATTACAGTTGCTCATTTTATTACCCATTTTTTACCGTTTTGTTTGGCTGGAACTAATAGACCTATCACCCAGGAGGATAAAGAATGGGCACTGGAATTCTTTTCACAATGGAATTCTCTGCTGTTAAACTAGGATGAGGTGGTTTGGAGCCAGGAACAGCTTGGGCATGACCTCTGTCTTTTGCACTTTTGTGTGCCCTGTTTCTTTATTTGTGGTTCCAATGCATGTGACAGAGAAATCCTCCCTGAGCCAAAGGCAAAACATCCATACACAGAGTGCACTGAGTCTCTTCCTGACAGTGGCCTGTTGGGTGGGGGATGGTCTTTAGATGGGACAGTGTACATGGTTTAACAGCACCAAGACTGTTTTGCAGACAGCAGAAGTAGGGTCTTTTTTCTAGAGTTGGATGGAATGATTGGTTCCCTTACATGAAAACAAACTCATATCCAGGGCAACCTATACCTCACCAGAGCTAACAGCTGTAAGGGGTCAGCCTGGGCGGCCGGCCACCAGCAGAGGATGATGATTGCGAGCCACTGATGATCCAGGGAACCCAAAATCCTAGAGTTCCCAGGGTTAATCAGTGCACATCAGGCTCACCTGGTGGTACAGGACTTAAGGGTGTGGCAGGTAACACTGGTTTGTTACACCTTTGGTTTTGTGTGGCTGGTAAGGTACTTGTGCTGCAAGAAAAGAAAGGAAAAGAAAAGGGAGAGAAATGAAAAGAGACAGGAAGGGGAGAGAAGAAAGCCTTAAACAAGGCTAGAGGTAAAAGAGGCTCCTTGTTTCCTCTTTTTCAGGTGTTTTTGTTCAGTTTAAGCTTTCCTTTGTTTGAGCTACGCCATATTGGCGTCCCTTCGTTTGAAGTTTCCCGCTCTTTTCCCTTCACTGTTGAAATGGAGTGCAGTTCACAGTTCTGCCAGGGGTCCCTGGTGGCGCAGTGGTAGTGTGTCAAGTTGGAGAGAACAGGGTTGCCCCTTCGAATCCAGTCTGCAGAGACATTCCCTTTACTGTGCACAGAAACACTCTGTGCTCCATACAGTGTACATCACATATAAATAAAACACTTTAGCTTCTCTGGGTTTACCTTATAGCCGTTCCCCACGAGTCTTCCCCTCTGCACTTGGGTCCCCTGACTGTCCCGTGACACTATCAGCGATGTTTATGGACTTCCATTGACCATGTCTGCTGATCAGCTGTTTTCTACCAAACATTCTGTCATTGTTACGAGTTAATATATGCATTTGTTATTACCCTGAGTTTATTATTTGTGCTAGTTTTTTTAAAAATCAGGACAGATTAATTAAATAAAGTTTTGGCACTTTACACAGTTAAGTTTTTGACAAAAGGCTTCTGGATATAAAGAAGAGCAACACGTTTTTGTCTGGCATTACTTTTTTGCCAAACTCGCAGGCATAAGTCGTTTGAAGTTTGCTTCTTATTTTTCCAACTGTTTTTCAGTTTTCTGTTCTTTTCTCATATCACTCTGTACCTCAAGCACCACAAGAGTTTTTGAAGTACAAGGGATCTGTGCTGTGTAGGGCTGCACAATATATTGCTTCAGTATCATCATTGTAGTGAACAATGAACAATTGTCACATCACGAGATGTGAGATGTTAAGCAAATAAAATCTAATTCATCACACGACAGTTTTTTACTGCTTGATTAAAAAGGAAAAGTAGCACTGTTCTCTTGTACCATGACTAATCTACAAAAACATTTGTCTAATAAAACAAACTTATTTCAGTTATCTCTGAGGCACTTTGTTTGGCTTTAGGCCCTGTTGTGGTGCTCACTGTGAAGGATTAGCTGTTATTAACACACAGAAACAACCAAAACTGCGAGTGTAATCTGTAATGTCCATACGTCTGGGTTGCAAGTAATTGGAGTAATTGTTCAGCAAACAACGGCAGCACGTACGTTATTCCACCAAATAAACAGCCATGTGTTCTGCTTTGCCTCCACATTATTCACCATCATTTCATCAACATTAACACACAAATTAATACGGGGCTGGTCAATGTGTCTGCAGAAATGGATGATTAAATTAGAAGTTAGGACACTGTTGGCAGGTGCTATCATTAGCTAGGTTTGCTGGCTATGTTAGAGTCTTTTCTCTTTTGTTTAAGATTTGTAATGTACCTTTTTAAACTACAGACATGTCCTCTTCTATTGCACCTGTGAGGTACACTGGCAACTGAGCATTGTAGAATACTGGAAAGTTCATGCAAAGTTCAGTTAGTGCAGGCCCTGATCATCGAATTAAAATTAAAAGGTGATGTAAGAGTCTGTTACCTATCATTAAGTACCTGGGGATACCTACCTGTGTGGTGAAGATCTGTCTGCTGAGTCCATGGCAGTCCTGGTGATATGAGTGAAAGGTAACAGTCACACTGAATTTACTTATATTCAAGTTATTAGTAATTGGAGTTACTTTTACCTAGCTTTAGCTTATACCTTTTTTATGTGTATGAAAATATTTTGTTCCTTATCCTTATCCCTATCCTTATTGCAAAGCTTCGGACTGGGTGAAACTAGCAACACATCCTCACAGGCTCAAAAATATGCAGAGAAACAGATGGACTACAGCAGTGAGAAAGAAGCAGCCAGTATCAAAGAAGTCCCAGGTTTACATTGGCTGTAGAAGGAAAGCAACTTTACATGATGCCCAGATATGCCATAGTGCAGAATGGTACAGCAGGCAAAAAAAATGTTTGATGTGCCTTAAGCATAGTGGTGTAATCTTTAAAGTAGTAAGCCACAGCTGTCTGTACTTTTTAATGAACGTAAATATAAATGACCAGAAACAATGTCCATCTGAAATTATGAACATATTTATTAAATGTAAAACAATGAGTTATGATTGTAAAATCAAGACAAAAAGCTACGCTTCACTGAAACTCTGCTAAAGGCTTTTCATCTAGATTTTTAAGCAAAGCAGTCACTTTTTTATTCACAGAACTGAAAAACCCCTCTTTGGATTTACTTGACAGGGTAGGGCAAAGAGAAAGGCTTCAAAAATGCTGGATATAGTAGAAACATGCCTATTTGACATAAATAGGGGCAAAGTTGTGATTTTATTCCTCTAGTTTTAGCGTAAAAGTTGTATATTAATAATTTTGACTTCTGAGCATGAAAAAGCAGAGCTGATCATGAAAGCAGAGTATATTACATTTTTTATGACCTACAGCTGTAGGCGCAATTTCAAGGGGGAATGGGTGTTACAGTTTTTCCAGTAATTATAACACCAACCCCACCCCCACCCCCATATCTTCAAGGAATGATATGCCTTTTAATGTGTTTAGCTCAGAGTTTGACATGTGTGAGACTATGTAGAGTATGTTTAATCTGAGGCTGAGACTAACATTAGATCATGTTCCATTAGCATTGCCTTCACTGACTAATATATTTTTTGCTCAGTTATCTGAATCAATAAAACCATCTGAAAAGGCACCAATAGCAAGATGTTAGGTTTATGTTTTAGGGCTCTGTAAGGTTTTGCAAAATGGCTAACTGTCTAAGTTACTTAACACTGTTATCTTGGCTTATCTACGATTCCTACGATGGTCTGCTTGAAATGTCTTACATGAAACACCTCCAAGTACTAATCACTTGGACTGAGAGTGATGTTCGGTCTCCGTATGTCCTTAGTAGGCATTAATAAAGAAAGGAGAGAGATGCAAGGCAGAGTTTGGAGATGCTTGCTGAAAATAGCCATGTACATTTTAAATCTTGTTCATTAAGTTTGTTCTTTACCGTCATTACACTGTGCTGGCTTCACATGCACAGAGAGTTCCATAATGTTTTACCTGCTTACTTAGATAGAAAAATGCATGAGCTTTTGTAGGACAGGAGAGCAATAAAACACCTGAAAAATGATTTAGTCATTTATGAATAAAACCAACTCTTAAGGAAAGAATGACCACAGTTGGATGACTAGTGTTGATGTACCCTTTAAAAGCCCAGAGGAAGGTTCTCTTCAGACCTGCCAATGTTTGATCCAAGGTTACAAAAGTGCTTGGTGAGTGTAATATGGCTATATGTTCACATGTTCTTTTCCGGTGCCGTCGCGAGTGGCTGCCTGTTCCAGTAGCTCTGTCCAAATTATGTGTTTTTCTTGAGTTTTTTACCTTTATTTACTGTCTTTTTGCTTCTACACACGTAAACAATTTCTAAATTTCCCTTTGGGATCAATAAAGTATGTATCTATCTATATGCTGTACTACTACTGCTTCGGGCCTCCTTTTGCTTTCACAACAGCCATAACTCTTTGTGGCAAAGATTCCATAGAAGGTCCAGAGCAACCGTTCCTTAGATTCCTGAAATTATGGGTCATGTTGGCATGACTGCATCATGCAATTCCTGCAAGGGTGGTCTACTGGATTCAGATATGGTTCATGAAACCAGTTTAAAATGACAAAAGTGGAACCTGATATAGTCTATGCTCTTGTATCCAATCTGCCTCAAGTTTCGGGTTGTTGTGCTAATGGGATGCTTTTCTGTGCACCACAACCATACAGTTCCCAAGTTATCATAGCCCTTTTGTTAGCTTGAACCAGTCTGGCCGTTCTTCACTGACCTCTCTCAACAAAGCATTTCAATCCTCAGACTGGACACTGGATGTGAGTGAGTGAGTGAGTGAGTGAGTGAGTGAGTGAGTGAGTGAGTGAGTGAGTGAGTCAGTCAGTGAGTCAGTCAGTCAGTCAGTCAGTCAGTCAGTCAGTCAGTCAGTCAGTCAGTCAGTCAGTCAGTCAGTCAGTTCTGTATTGCACTATTGTGACCAAACCCTAGAGACAGATGTTTCAAAATCCCAGGACATTAGCATAAGGAAATACTCAATCAAGCTGACCAACAATCATGTCTCTGATCACACAATCACTGATCACATTTTCCCCCCATTCTGGTTGTTGACGTGAACCTTCTTACCTGAAGCTGCTGGCCACTATCTGCGTAATTTTATGTGCTGCACTCCTGCCACACAATTGGCGGATTAGTTAACTGCATGAGTAAGTAGGCATACAGGTGCTTGTAATAAAGTGCTTGGTGAGTGTGCATACTATGTCTTTATAGATATATATTGCACCGTCTGTCTTTCAGCGTGGATATTATACTGAACGTTTTGCGGAAAGATGGCAGAGATACAAAGTAAAGCATTTTGTGATTTTTAAATACAGACGACTTAAACAGTGGCGGCTTCCTAATCTCTCTACTTTAAATCATGCATGATATAGTCAGTGCAGAAGTCCTAAAACAGCCAAGCAGGCATGTTTATCTCTCATTGCATCTCAGGCGTTAGTGTAAACCTTTTGGAACACTACACTAAACTTGCTTCTTCAGTGTTTAAGCTTTACAGAAGTTGCCCTGTCTTTATAATAGACCATGAAAATAATGAGATTTCACATTATTTTACACCACAAGAACCAGGAAGGTAAATTATCACTTCCCCTGGTTCAAAAAAAAAAAGAAAAAAAAACTGTGCAGTTAGGAAATAATAACTACAGGGAACTTGTTCATATTCTGTGTCTATTAGGCCTTGGCTGCACTTGGGATGTTATTAACAGAGAGCAGACCTTCATATTTGCCCAGAATGAGAAAGAGAAAAAAATACATTTTCTATTCAAAGCTTTAATGTAAATCAGCCACATTCTCACAGTGATGAAGGCGAGTGCAATGCTAAAATCTGCATCTCATTGCATGAAGAAAATGGCATTTGCAATTGGCTTTTCAAAACTGCATGTCCATGGCATTTCCAATCAGTGCAGTTTGTTTGTCCGTTAGTTTGCTGTCAGTGTCTGAGAATTAGTAAAGCATTGACTGACTCTTTTAAAATAATCAATCTTCTATTAAAGAAGTGATGAATGATGACCAGAAATGCCATTCAGGAATACAAGGCAATCATCAGTGTGTAAATTTCACTTTGTGAATTTCTCGAATATGTCAACTAGAAACTTCACCTGATGTGATAGCACGTGTCACAGAACTCCAAATTTTCATAATTTTCATAGGACTCCTCCTTCCCTTAATAGTAAAGTAGGATTTTTCATTTTATGGGTTATTGTCACATAAGATTCTGAAATATGTGAGGAAGTTCATGGACGTGGGGATGGAATGTAAAACACTTTAATACAACGTTTTCCAGCCATTGTTAAAAAATATTATTTTAATTCATTATTAAACGTTTCCACAGACTTTTGAACATCTTTCCACAAACATTAAAATAGATCTATTCTACTTTTGGTTCTATTGTAATTATCTAACACCTTGGTTTTTATTATGTATTTTAAAATATTTTGGATGAGTTGAAAATCACCAAGGAGACTCATTTCTTATTCACAACCTTGTTCAGGATTGTAAAAAGCGAAGCAAACTTAACAGCAGCATATTGTAAAAAAACTATTCTTTGTTTCACATTTCATATCCTATGCACATAACTATAAACTAACCATAAACTAAAAGTAACTAAAAAATAAATATTGTACTAAAGCTAAGGAGAAGTCAGCACAGAAGTAAGTGATATAACAAGCACAATCAGGTTTGACAGAATGTCCCACTAAGTCTATCTATTGTCTAGTCCCACTATATATCTACTGTCACAATTATTTTTATTCAACATATATTCAAAATGTGCTTGTGTGTGTTAGTCCGTTTTTTGCTGCAATAACACACCCACTTCAACACAGGGATGATGTTGTTATTTAACCGAGAGGCAACAACACTCTCACTTGACAATACAAGGTCCTGCATGGTTCTTATCTTGGCCATACAGTTCCAGAGTAAATGGTGTAGATCCTTATACAGTGCACTTGGTCCATTATATGGAGATTCTTTATTTGTTCTTTATTGAACTGTTACACGTACTTCAGAGAGTAACTGCTGAGACCAAGGCAGACCTGCAGCATTGGCCAGTTTGCTTGTGAAGTGGTGGATATATATCTAAAGTTATGTAAGTTATGTATACATAAGTGTGTATATAAGTAAAGAAAATATTGAACAGATAACACATGTAGCATATTTCACTGGGCCACTGCACCAATATATGCAGTCCTTAGTTTAGCTATTTTAGGCTGCAAAGAGATAAGCTTAGGTTAAACTACAAATGACAAACAGAGAATGATCAGCTGTTATCTAGTGATAATTACAGAACTTGGGGCTGTGTACCTGAAACAATACTGCACTGATGGCACCGGTGTTAAACGAAGCAAATTCATAGAAAATGAATAACTTCTATGCCAAAAACATATCATACAGATAAACAAAACCATCTTAAACAAACACATATCTATGGCCAGGTTGCACTGACTGGTCCTGTAGCAATCCCTACTTCTAGCTTAAAATAAGAATGAACACAGAGTTAGACTAAGGGTGGCGGGATGGGGGGTATATTTAAAATAGAAAAAGTAAAATGCCAATTTATTATCAATTAATAGAATTTTTTTTTTCTGTTTTATTGATTGTGGGATCCTGTGTAGAGATGATGAATCAGTGCGCAGATGGCCCAGGTCAGCAAGGCTTAGTCTCCTCAGTCCTCTCAGTGGCTGTGATCCTTCATAGCTAAAAACATGGTGCCAGAGTAATTAATAGAAGTTTATGTTGATGAGCTTGTACAACCCCAACATATGGGCATATATGTTCCCTGTGTGGATATTTATCAGAATTTCATTCCATAGCTGCTTCCATTTCTCATGCCTGCCTGATTTCCTTTATAACTTATTTAGTTTCAGTTAGCCCCTTAACCATTTGGTAATCAGTGGGTGCAGGCTTCCAACGCTTACTTTACTGCCATAACTTTGGAATGTCTCAGTTAGGTTGCATTTTCCCCCCTACTGAATTACAGAATTATAAGCCTTATCGTGTAATAAGCTTACATTACCCCTTAAAAGCTTGTTAAACCCTAGACATATTACGCTATTATTAATCTAAATCAGGGATGTATTAATACTGACTTTGGAACCAGCCCAATAATTCGTCGCTGTCCAATGAAAAACATGTATCTCCATTTTTGTCCATTTGGACTTTTATACATAATTTAAAATCAGCAGCTGCCCTTTACACTGTGTGAGATTTGCATGATGAATGGACCCACAAAAATGTCACCCAAAAGTGCTTGGAAAGACATCTGGTTACATTGACTTACATTAAAATTGAATGAGGTTCAACTTCTGTAGAGTTGCCATTTTGGAGATACTTGTTTTTCTTTGGACAGCGACGAATTGTAAAACATGCAACATCCGATATCTCAATACAGGTAGAGACATATAGGCTTGCACAATGGAGAACAAAACTCAACATTTGCTAAAAAAAAAGGCAGTTTTGTAAAATAAGCTGTGGAGAGACTGTATTGTCCTACCCATGCTCATCACTGCCTGGTTTTGGCCTCAGTGCATAGTGTGGCACAAGTTGGCAAAACTGATAGCAGTTTCCCATGACACAGGCATGCAGCATTTCTGTGGGACTGCGTTTCACATAGCTTGTCAATCAGGCCGAGCGTTTTTGTACCAATTGAGCATAGGCTTTGTCTAACAATGATGGTCTATTCAAAAATACAGCACATAGTTTTAAACATACAGAGTCACCAAAAAACTAACTTTCTAAAATTGCAGTTTATGCCCAACTTTCAAAGACACCAACAGGTCAACCAGCCAGAAAGATTTCTCCAAAATATCTGCTCGACAAACATGATTACTGCTGTCACTGTGCTATGGAGACTGTTGTTGAACAGACAGACAGGTGCTTTTGTGACATGGAACAAAACCCAGTTTTCTGCACTGCAACACTATTTGACTCAAGGCAACTAATGTATCATAGCTAGCTAATGCACTTTATTTAAAATCAGCTGGAATTAAACTATCTAACTACCTGCTACACAATTTCTAATTACATGGCCTACATTACTATGTAGCCTAGATTACTCATATTCCTGGTACAAAAAATTCATGTACTCTTGCACAGTCTGAAAAAATGGTATCCGCGCATCCCTAATCTCAATCTATATTACATAACCACTACTACGATTTTTTTTTGTATGAATCACAGAGAATGTAGTTATGAGTGATTTGGAAAGTCTTAAAAATTTCCCCCCTAGAACTCCAATGCCAATAAAACATTATCAAAATGCAAGGTTGTCATGGTAGTGAGTGTTGAATTCTTGCACCTTTTTGGTTCACCTTAAATAAATGAAAGGCAGCTCTCATGTGGTGTTGACTACTTGGTGGGTAGTGGTGTTATCTGCTGAGCTACACCAACCACATAATCACGTACGATTACTCTACCTTGCAAGTTGATATAGTTCTTTCTTTTCTGATGTTGTCTTTGCTGATGTTGCTGAATGATATGATTCCCTTTGTGTACACTTTGGGCAAACAATAATATGGACTCATACAGATACAAACAACTAAACTCTTGAGTGTTATCCGTAGCGTATATATTTATACATATTCGCCAGCTTCTTATCAGAATTGACCATTACACCTTAAACAGCAGCAATAGACAATAAGCTGGATTAATGCAGTTAAGAACTATTTACAACGGTATGTTCATTCAGCCACTTCTGGGTCATGGCTGTACTGGGGGCTAGCCTAGCAATCATTGGGCAGAAAGCAGGAAACACCCTGAATAACCCGCCAGTCCATAACAGGGCAAACACACAGACACACGTTCACCAACTAACCTACGGGCACCGATTCACCTGACTGCATGTCTTTAGTTTATGGGAGGAAACCAGAGCACTCAAGGGAAACACACACAGACACATTAAGAACATGCAAACTCCATACAGAATTGATCCCAGATGGATCAAACAGGAATCAAACCCAGGCTCTTCTTGCTGGGAGCTGACAGCACTGTGCTACTGTGCCACCCGCAAGCATGTGTTGTGTTTAATGTTTAAACAGGTTTTCTGTGATTATTGTAACGAGTAACTTTCTAACTACTTACATAAAATTAGGTCTGCTAGACAGTGGTGACAGTCCTCACTATAGCTAAGACTATATTTTGCAAAGAAGGACACATGGACACCCACAGTGAGTGGAAGTGACAATGTGTATGGTTTAAAGACAGAAGTGGAAATACTAGAGAGATGCTTTCACAGCCATGTTATAGAACGTCTATACATAACCAGCTAGTCCTGAATAAGACAAATATCAGTTATGGCCAGATAAGCTTATTTCTTTTAAGTTCAAGTTTTGACCACAACAACACAATACAAACAAACAAACAGTTTAGCCTTTACCTGACATACTATTTCCTTTAGCTGGAAATACATTTTTAATATCATGACAGTGTTTGACCTGTGCACCACTGGTTTTAGCCTGAGATGGCTAACGTTGCTCATTATCTCAGGAAGACTAAAATGGTGCAAACTAAAGAGTTTGACAACTCAAGATTAACTCTGATATATGGCGGATGTGTTCTGGTGTTTCATACAAGGGGAGCAAGGTGAGCACTGATATTTCTAAAGGGAAAGGAACAATTTGGGTCAATTTATTTTCTTAGTGATTTTGTTTAAGGGAAGCGTATGTATGTATTAAATGTGTGTGCTCCATACATACAAAGCCATGGGAATCCAAAGTAGAAATTAAGCTGTTTCCATTGAACTTTTTTGTTTTGTTTTTCAGATTGTTTTGGTTGACTATCATCCAAGTTCCTCTTGCTAAATCCAAAAAAAAAAGGTCCCAATATTTTACAAGTTATTGACCTGTGGTATTTTACTGGACCACACTGATAAATCACGAGAAAAGTACTCTTCTGGTGCGCAGTGCAATATCATCTTCTTTTCTTCGAGATTTTTGTTCACTAACTAGTCTGGCAGTTTTCAAGGTATTGACACTGTTCCAACTCCAAAGTTCAGCCTGATCAGGAATGGTGTGCTTGTATACAACTTTTTGATCTGACTTAAATTTTTTGGGGTGAAAGAAAAATCAGATTTTTCCCCAATAAGAATGAACATGATGGAAAAGTAGACATGTATCTACTGTACTTCTGCTCGACTGACAGACACAGCAGTTTTACCCCTCAAACTGCTTTCATCAACCTACAGACATTATTGCATGTGCCCACTCACGGCAGATCCCCAAACTCTTATCCATAGCCATACTGATTCTATGTGTTGTTTGTTCATCCCTCGTTCCTTCCATAGCAACCACAACCTAGTAGGATGTGGGAACACACACTGTACTTTTAGGGAAATGCGCTGCTGAAGTGGAGACTCTGATTGGTTCTACCAAAGAGCCTCTGTTGAGTTTCTGTTCAATGTCCTGGGAAACAAAGTGGTTGGTCAAATGCCTGCTTCTTGGAAAACAAGCCTGTACATGATCGGTTTACAGGCGGGACATGAAACTGAATCCTGGACATTTTTGGTGGGATGCATTTTTTTTTAGTTTCTTTAAAGAAGAAATGTCTCAGATCAGCTTAACTCTTGTAACTATAGTGGCTATTGCTCACTTGCCCCCTCAATCTGTAACCAGACCACCTGGAATGAAAATCTGTCTATTTGACATCTATCTGATGTGTCTTTAAGGGTAAGATTAAAGGGTTAAACAAATGTTAATAAAACAAATATTACATATTGAGCACACACAAACAGTAGGAATATCACCCCCTCCCTCTCTCTCTCTCTCTCTCTCTCTCTCTCTCTCTCTTTCTCTCTCTCTCTCTCTGTCTCTTTCTCAGTGAATATCAAATATAGCTGAGAGAGAGTGGGAGCCAAATTACATGAGCATACGCACACACACACACACACACACGCACACACACACACACACGTGTGCATGCACACACACACACACACTATCGAATTTCCCATTTCCCCTAAACCAGAACACAGGGAATCAATCTTAGATAAATAATTCATCTCTGAACATGAGGTACCTAATTGTTTTCAGTCTGACGTTTGGTTTGGGGTCCAGGCATCGACGTTTCTCTGCTTTGATTCTGACTTTAGCAGGGACTACAGGCTCTGTAAACAAATGTGGCCTCCAGAGATTTTTTTACTGTCACCCATCTTCGCAGACGATTGCGTTTCAGCTACAGTTATCAAAGTGCATCACCTATTGAATTTTACTTAATAATTAATCTTGTCATTTGAGAGCATATCACAAAATGACTTCTATTACAATGCCAGAGGTCACTGAAACCTCAAATAAACCACCAGGGCACAAACAAATATGATTGTAATCAAATACGATGAAGTTTGGACTCCTGAAGTTGTCAATTAAAGCATCAGGAGTCCTTGTTATTTTTGTCCTGTCAATCATCCTAATAAGTATCCACTATCGCAGCTTCAGTTATTCACTCAGCTTCACTCTGACTGTCAGTCATGGTGTCAACCAGAGGACGTTTGAAGGTGGATGGACTGTGAGTGCCCTGGCTTTCAACCACAGAATTTAGGGCTCTATTTGAAACTAACTGTAACTCTCACACACAGCTTTGCACTCGGTAAATCTGTAAAAGACTGACCAAAAAATGTTTTCTTACCTTGCCTTTCAGGTGATGCTCCTGGGGCATTGTGATCAAACATCAGTTGCAAGGTGATGCATATTGCTGTAGTTGGAGTTACATACATGACAAATATGTGCCCTTGCATCGCAGAATTTCCCAAGTGGAAATGACTAGGGGCTGATTTGGGGAGGCATCGTTTTTTTCTGAATTGGAAACAAATGAGCCTTGCTGGGGGGTAAGTTTGGCTCTCATGCGTCAGTCAGTCGCTTTAATCAAATCTGAGGAGCTGTTTAGAATTACCTTCACCCACGGTGGTGTGCAGTCAAATCAAATAAGCGTGCTAGAGTGGATGTTGAAATTTTCCTACACAAGCTACAGGCATAATTAGCACAACAGTGGTTTAGGGAAACAAAGCTGTGCTCTGTGATTCTTAACTCAGGAAAAAAGGTTATTGGAGGGATCTATTAAATGCAATGGTTCTATATTGTATGTATATATATATATATATATATATATATATATATATATATATATATATATATATATATATATATATATATATAGTATCATTCAATAGTTAATTACTAGTACTATACTTTTAAAGCCTGTCAATAAATGCAAACTGTATATTCAGAGTTTAATATTAAACTAACTGAAGTTTAGCGTTCAGAGTTCTGGAGAGAAATGCAGCCCTGCAATACACTCCAGAAAACCAGCTACTCATATTCAGACTCTGCTGTGTAAAAGTTCTTGTGTCTTAAACAAAAGCACAACAATGTATGTGTATATGTACCTAAAGGGTACCACCAAAGCAACAGTTCACTAAGGGGTACCCTGCAGCGACAGTTTAGTGCTCTGATTTCTGAGTATAGATCCATTAAATGGGTATAGGACATTTACAATACATGAATATTTTATTCACACATTTCTTTTTCAAAGTGGTTGTTTTATGGCATCACTCAAAGAAATCTTAGTCTCACCTTTTTGGAAGAGTGTAAACACCAAACCATTTTAGGCAGCAGAAGTTAGAATAAATATTTGATACCTATTTTAAAGACCCCACTCAGGGGCATTCTGTCAACACATTAGGTCACAGAGGACAGGTGCAGATTGAATGTCAACATCCCTTGGACGCCTCTCCCGTGCCTCCTTCCTGTCTCCCCGCTGTCCTGCAGTCTGGCTTCGTCACAAGCAGATTGCACACTCTTTGGCATAAACAGTCTCACCACCGAAAACCACTTTGTGCTCATAATGACTCCACAGGAAAATAAAACATAAGGCATATTTCACGGGCTCAGTGCTTTTCTGCAGGCCTTTATTTAGCTCCTTCAGGATCGTCTGCAGACAAAGAGGAGATGTTATGAGGAGCTGCAAATCTAGAGCTTAATTATATGCAATAACTGTAAAAATTTTGTGGGACAGCATAAACGGTCCAGCAATCAGAAGGGCGGAGAATTGACGCTTTATCATTGGCCATGATTCTCTTCCTTCCTATCTAGGAGAACCTATTAACACAAATTGGTGTTTAACCATGGTGAACATTAATTAAGTGGCAGGGTTATTTTCTAAGCAACATAAGCAACAGCAAAATGCTGTTTTAAAAAAAAAAGATATTACTAATAATTCAAAAATGTAAGAAATTGGAGACAGTGGTCTGTGTGGTCCATTTGTTACTGCTCATCAGTCATTCCATCATTCACTTTATTCCACATCATGATGTTCTGTGTGACAGCCTCCACGAGTGAAGTGTCTTTAGGTTCACCAGGTGCTTATGTTGAGATCTTTATTTAGCTCTTTCGGGTTTCTCTCCACAAGCTGGTGCGAAGCTGCAAATGTGAAGCTTCATTAATTACATGCAATAATTAAGTATATCAAAATGAACCCTCCAGCAATCAGAGAAGGTGTTGAATTAGCAAAAAAGTACAAATAAACACTTAAGTGGGCACATCAGTTAATCACATCTACAATTAGTGTTTTATGTGTGCTACATTGCAACTCAGCTTCTGGTTTAAAACATAGGATGCCACCCCCAGCCCTACTGTACAGCCAGAAGTGCAAGCAGGCCATCGATTGGTATACAGTTCTTCCTGACAGTAGTCACCATTACTGCACCACTACTCCACTAAGCAGCTCCACAGTCAAACATGACATAGCCCAATATGCAAATATCTACAGCTTTAGGTTAACTGTCCTAGCTATTTACATTACTGCTACCAAGATACCTGTGGCACTTCATGCTTTCATGGCAATGCTTCCCCACCTGAATGTCAGATGTGGTCCCTTTAAGCACTAAGAGCATCTCCTGTGGTAAAAAGCAACACCAGTTTTGACCTTTGTGGCTTTTGTTTATAGAATTTTTTTTGTTTGCTGCTGAACATGTTTTTGCCAGGAGTGGGTGGCAGTCATTGCTTGCCAAGAGCTTCAGCTAGCATTACATTTACTCTTCCTTTTAACGGCTACCTGTCCTTAAATGATCTAACCAGAGACGCAACCTTCAATGTGATTAACAAGAGACTAAAGTATGCTATTGGGTGCAATGCTAATTCTTCATCCTCACGTGTTGAACCGATGGCAGACTCGAAGCAAGAGTGACTATTATTTTTAAGAGCACAGACCCACTGCTACTCATCTGCTCCCATTTTAGTTATGGCCAGCTCCAGCATGTTGTGAGTTTCTCTTCTATTGCATGACAATGGCACAGTTCCAGCAGGCTGATATCTTGCCTGCGCCTCTGTGAAGTCTGTCCCCACAGCTTTTGAGCTACCAAGCACGCAGTATTGTCAAACATGTCAACACACACAAGAAAGAATCTTAAAAACTCCCCAGCATCCATCCAACTGGTAGTTAGCATTAGGAGAGGGTTATCGTTCTGCATTCCTAGCACGTCTATCCAGGGGGTCGGAAGGTACAGCTGGAATTCAAGCTTCAAACCAGTGGTGGAGATCACTGTTGCATGGGTAAGCTCATGCTTTCATCGCATGCCCCATATGTAGAGGAAACAGCAGAAATCACAGAAAAGAAAAAAAGATCAGATGTCCATGTAGAGACTGACAGTGTCTCTCTGTTA
Source organism: Prochilodus magdalenae (assembly GCA_024036415.1). Taxonomy (NCBI): domain Eukaryota; kingdom Metazoa; phylum Chordata; class Actinopteri; order Characiformes; family Prochilodontidae; genus Prochilodus; species Prochilodus magdalenae. The sequence goes on from JAMWET010006180.1 coordinate 193,822, forward strand.
CTATTCCACATTGTTGTGATAATGTGATTGTGCCCTGTTTTAGAGGCCTGCAGAACACATGCCGGGACACATTGGAAACAAAGAAGAATGGTATGTTGTTATACAGAGGTGAGGATAAAAAGAGAGGGTGAGCAAGAATAAAATGTAAATTTGACCTTTCTTTATTATTCTAATCCAATCTTAGGTCAGTGGTTTATCTCTTGTAACATTTATTTGCATTCAGTAATGACCTTACCCTCAAACACCAGGGGAATACTGATGGGGCCGAAACTTCAATAGCTGTCAGACGCAATAAAATCTCTCACTTAAAATGACCATGCTCTACTGTAGGCTATGTAAGGACTCCGGGAAATTCAAAATATCTATTCAAATGAACAAAAAAACCCATAAATCATATGTCTGAGATTAACAGTTAAAGGGTGCAGAAACAGATATGCGGCAATGTGTTCACAGTTTTCCTGGATTTGTCATAATGACTGCCATTACGTACCACAATTGCTAAAAGCATCTGTTGTGAAAGCCTATTGCAGCATTATTACTGGACTCTATTGATTTAGTAACTGCTCCATTACTGATTCATTCAGTCATATTTTTCTTCCACCTGGGTCCTGTGTTGATGCAAAAATGCTAATGTTTGTAATATCACTTCAAAAATTAAATTTAGAAGCAATTAAGGATGGTGTTAAGGTTAGCAAGCATTGGAAGCATTAAAGCGCTGGACAGTCTGCACTATCTTCCAAAATGAAATAAATTGAAAGTTAATTGATGCATAGAGAAAGGCTGAATCTCATCTAATTTAGTCTCATTATCATCACTATCTAGGAGACCTTATCCACATTCTTTATGCAAATTGGACTTTAACTGTGATAAGTATTCATTAAGTGGCAGGGTTTTTTTCTTTTCTTTTTTTTTTTTCTTTTTTCTTTTTTGGTAAACAAGTGCAGGATGCCCTTTGGGTACGAATACATTCATGGTCATTCAAAAGTTTCAGCAATCAGGTACAGTGGTCAGTGTGCTCCTTTTGTTACTCCTCATCAATCATTTTCACTCACTCTCTTCCAACAGCACATTTCAAACTTGCGGTTTTTCACCATCATGATGTTCGGTGTGACAGCCTCCATGAGTGAAGTGTCACCACATGACCATGTCACTTTTCTGGGTGGGTGGACTGTCACATTTCCACTCTGTCACATGAAAGCAATGGAGACTGACAGCCTCAATGAGGATAGATTTGTTTTTCTGTCCCCGCTGAACGATGATGAATGTCTGTCAATCTCTCCCCCCTTGACTACCATCATATGGCTCTCCAGACTTCATCACCTGGGGTTGTGGAAGGGGTGGGAAGGGTTTTCTTGGGTTACACTTGGGGACGGGGGACTGGCATAACAGCTAGTAGCTTTATAAATCAGTCTGCACCCTGAATTCCATCACAACAATGAGATTTAGCAATGGAGCTCACAATAGGTGACCACGAATGGGTCATGCAGTCATAAGCTGAGCCTTCAGGAAATATGCCATATGAGGAGTTGATTAATCAAAGCATGAATTCCCATGCTAAGAAGGCTAGCCATGACAGTGAACCACATACTCTAGATATTTTATTAACTGCTATATGAAAACACTCCTTAATAACCAAGCACAGAACACTCAGACAGGCACACGCGCATGCACGTACACACAACAGAGTGGCAAGCTGATGATAAAGCCCATCCTGGATCTTCTGCAGGTAAACGTGGCAGTGATGTATGAGCTCCATCTCAGACTCTGTCCCACATCATGATAAATTACCTTTAACAGGTTCATATGGTCCAGTCCCCCAGTGGTGATACAAGAACAACCAGAACGTGCTTCAGGTGTAAAATACAAATTAAGCATTGTTAATACAGCTTAGAGCTGAACGAATAAATTAGAACCAAACCACTTTCTTCCTCACTAAGCAGCACGGACTTTTATTCCCCCTCCCCACTACCATGTATGTCAATAGAACATGCGTTTGTGGTAATTACCAACATTACCATCTTTTTTTCAGGGCCGCTTTCTCACTTGTATTGCAAACTGCTCTGTCTCTGGGAGATGCTACGTTTCTAAAAATAAAGGTGCATAAAGCGTTCTTGACTTGGGTGCACAAATCCTTAATTGGTATAGGACCTTTACATTAAACTGAGGTTCCTTAACCCATTTAACCTTTGCCGGCTGCCCCTTTTCCCTGTAATGACCTTACAGATGGCTAAAATTTACTAAGGTGAATCTGACAGAAATGAGATTAATGACAGTGGGCTTTGGCATTGGAATATTTAATATATTCATATTGATATTGATTCTTTAGATATGTAACATATTAGTCATCCTTTACACACCCTGTTTCTCAAAGAATTCATAGACAAGAACAAGACTTGTAACATTAAGAACAGTGTTCAGATATCCTGTTGATCAGATATGAAGACGGATATGGAGGAGTCTGATAGGATTTCTCCTTACCCAGATAGCACTGATGATATGGAAGAAAGTTTAAAATGTAATGTTTCTTTTTGTTGTGGGTGTTTTCATATATCATTTAGTTGCTTTATTGAACAATTGCATCACTAAAGCACCAATATTCAACATTTTCTTTCTTCTTGTATTTTACTAGTCCACTTTTCCACATGTATTTGGTTTTATATATGCAAAATTCCTCAAATATGTTGAAACTGGCTGCTGTACTTCACAATATTTCTCCTCTTTAAATATAGACCGGGTGGTTCTCACCTCTGGTAATTCTTCCGTAAGCGTTTTCTAGAGTCAAAAAAACTTGGCAAGTTTAAGCTAACACAAAATAAACAAAAGCTAGCAAGCTAGATCACCTGTCTGTAGCTACCTGTACATTCAGGCATTGGACATCTTCATCCCTTCGTCAATTCGCAACGAACGTCCAGTTATATCACATAAAAGCTGGATAATGATGTGAGTTCTGTATGAGTGGTAAAGCAGGCTAAGAGTTTTAGACAGAGAGTTGTCAATCAAGCTGCTCAGTTGCCACTCCCACACATCTGCTCAGTAGCCATGCCCACAACTAGTCTTTTTAATTTTTTTGGTCATATTGTTTTAATTTATTTATTTTATTCGAACTTTGCTGGATGTTTCATATAACAATCAGGTCCAGTATCATACAGACCATTTTAAATATTACATATGTGTACTTTAAGGCTTCAAAACATGGGTGGGGCCAAACTGCTGTACGCTGAATGTGTTAAAAAGGTAAATGAGTTTGTCCCAGAGACATCCTAAAAACAACACCTTTGTTCAGACCATATGAACAGGGCAGTAAATGGGATGTTCTGACGGCACCTTAAACATGTTTACTCGGTACATTAAACTCTTCCACTACAGCAAAGTGAGAAAAATGACTTTCATGATATGATCCCCTTAAAACGAACACCAGTTCATATGGGATCATTCTGATGTGGACAAAGTGGATTAAACTTTGAGGCCGGCGTGAGCGCATGTATTCCTTTAGCTTTGCGTGAACGTGTTTTGGGAGTTGAAAGGAAAGCTGGGATGAAACGGGCCTCGGGGTGACAGAACCCAGGATGAGAGATGAGAAACAGTGCACTGCGGTGACACCACAGCATTCATTACTCCAACAGCGCCATTTCAACCCTTCTAGTCCTCTGGTGAAGCAGCCTGAGCAGCCATTACTCGGCATAATCTCCCCAAGAGTGCCGGCTTATCCATTACTAACAAGCAGAAAGAGTGATTAAGCTGAACGTCTTTGGCCCTGTCTCTTTCCATCCAGCTCACTCTGTCTCTCGCTCTCTTTCTGACCCAGTTTAGTGCTTTGATGAATGTATGGATCTGTTCTCTTGAGAATGAAAGGCACCATTCATTTAAATAGAGAGCCAGTGATTGGCTGGCTCCTGTGTACAGTTATTGAGATGCTTAATGACTTGCGAAGTACAAGCATCTCTCAAGCGGGGTACAAAGTCTGTAACGGTCTGTCAGTGTAAGAATTAGCCACTGATTTAGAGTTCATGGTTCACACATTAACGCCGTGAACGGATGTCACACCTCTATAAGCTCTTTTTATAGCAGCCGCTGTCAGCAGCTGTAATTGCTCACACAGGAGACTTTTTATTGGATAGCATTTTTTGGAATGCCCTGCTCCCGCTGCTGCTCGCACAAACACACCTTCCACTCTTTTTCTCTTTCTCTCTGTCTCTCTATATCTCTCATCCTTCTCTTTCTTGTTTCTTATGTCTGTTTCTCTGTGTAGCTCTCTCTACATTGCTATGTTGCTTATGTTTCTCTTTCTGTTATTTTTTCGTCCTTTTTTGTCACCGACTATTTCTCTATCTCTCTCTCTCACCTCCTCTCTCTCAGGAAATCTACTGCTGTCGTGTCTTTCTTTTTGTCTTTGTCTTACCTTCTGTCTCACTATCGATCTGAGTGTCTCTTTTTCTGTCCGCATTGCTTTCATCCTCTGTGTATCTCTCTGTCTTTCAAAATATCTCTCTCATCCTTCTCTTTGCCATTTTTTTCTCTCCCACTTTCTCTGTGTATCTTTCTCACTGGATCTCTTTCTACATGTCACCTTTCTCTTTTTATTGCTCTTTCTGCATGTCTTTCTCTCTCTCTCTCTCTCTGTAAATCTGTTGCTACCTTGTCTCTTTTTGTCCTTGCCTATCGTCTGTTCATCAATCTCTTTACATCTCTTTTCTCTCATTATCTGTCTGCATGCATCTCTTTTTGTTTCTTTCTCTTTTTTATGTTGTTTTCTCTGTATCTCTCTTATCCTGTCCACATTGCTTTTATCGTTCAGCATCTTTCTTACTCTATATCTTTTTGTCCTCCTCTTTCCCATTCCCTTGTCTTCCTCTCAGTTTCCATGTGTCCTTCTATGTCTCTGCATCTCTTACCTTTCTCTTTCTATTGCTCTTTCTGCCTGTCTTTCTCTCACACCCACTATTTCTTTCTTTCCCTCGCTTTCTTTCTCTCTGTATCTATCAGCCTTGAATGAATCTTTTTCTTCTGCTGGTCTTTGCATCTCCTATTTCTCTCTCTAGCATTCTTCATCTGTCTCTATCTGCACCAAATCTCTCACACTCTCTATCCCTCTATCCATCTCTGACTCCTTTCATTTCTCCCTTTGTCTATTTTTTTATCTCTGTATGCTTTTCTCTCTCCTTTCCCATCTAACTTTCTTTACTCTTCTTTCTTTCTCTCCTTTGTATTTCATTTTGTATTGTTCTCTCTCTTCAAATGTCTCTCTCTCTCAATCCATTCTCTCCCTCTCTCTCTCATTCTCTTTACATCACTTTTCTCTTCCAATCTGTCACTTTCCTCTACACTCTTTTTCTGTGTCTATCATCCTCTTCTCTTTCAATCCCACCCCCCCAGTATGTACTTTCAGCATAATTCTTGCTCCCGGTTGCTGACCTCGGCCACTGCAGCCTGCAGTCTGACAATTATTTGCTGATGGAGGCCTGAAAATCTCCCAGCAGCAGCAGCAAAGGGATGGAGCCTTTGCTTAAGGCTCTGCCGCTACGCCAAACACCAACATGCTTTTTCAGGATTTACTCAGCACCTGAGCAGCTGTGTGATCATTCATACGTTGACTTGTGATGAGGCAAACAAATCTTATAATAGTGTACTGGTGTTGAGCTTGTATCCCGCTAAGTGTGTGTCACGGCTGACGTTCTATCAGATCCTGGAAGATTTATGAGGCGTTTTGCAGTGCCGTGAAAGCTGGGCGACTGGTCGGCATCCCAGATGCAGTAGCTCCAAGGTGGAAAGGATAGAAGTGGGTGATAAACACCAGTGAAAGTCGTAAACTTGTTAAAAGTAAAATATCAGCAGAATATCGGCAACACTTACTGAACGAACTGCAGATAAACAGCCATGAAGTCACAGTAGCTTGTTCCTTACTGAAATGCAGCTGAACATTCTTATCTTTCATTTCCTTAAAAGTGTCTTAAACCCAGATAGGGTCTCATTCTTCAGTTTATTACCTGGGAAAATAATGTTCCGTTACTGGAAAAAAACAACAACAACAAAAAAAAATCAACTAAGATCAAATGTCAAAATGTGTAAATGAATAAATAAATGTATTAATAAAAAGGCGCAAGTCTCAAGTAGAGAACAACTTTATTGCTCATTTGGTGAAGGACATGCCTAAAGGACAGATTTAAAACAAACAAAAAAAAAAGAATTAAACATGAAACCCGTGCTCCGTGTTTCAGGAACTAAGCAGTACATGAGCTCAGTCTAGTGCAAGTTGAGCATAAGGCTCAGCTATATGAGTCTTACCCAAGAAAAGCAGCTTATAGCTCAAAAAGGTGAGAGGTGTCAAACTATATCCAGTTAAATCCAGGTATCCAGGTCATCTTTATTTCAGTACATGCTCAATATCTCTTTCTTTTTTCATGCCTTTGTGAAGAGACTCAGAACATGAAGACTCAAAACATGAAATGACAGCACATGGAAAAGACTGTTCAGAGAAAGAAAAGCACATTAATACTGAATCAGACGTTTGAAGAGCTGAGGTCAAACCAACCTTTGTGTTCTCTTGTCTGAGCCCAAACCTGGGCTTTTATGCCCCTTTTATTTAAATGAATTAAACCACATCCCCAAACGTACATATTTAATCAATTAAAGAAACAATATGTAAAATGATATAATCCTTATGCAAGATGTAAAATGATTAACAGTGTGAAGAATGTAAAGAACGGTATACAACTTTTGATGGTATGTCAAAGATGCCTATGAATTGTGTAGCAGAGATGTCTACTAAAGTCACCCCTGGCAAAACCTGTCTGTAATACTACTTTGTGCCTGCAGAGTGGAATGAGATTGCAACACTGATTTTGCGAAATGGGCAGATGAAGAAGGAGCACACCCTCTCTTGGCAACAAAGCAAAGCAAAAGAAAACAAGTGACAATAATAGCAGCAAAAACAATAGATACAATTGGTGTTTTTTTTTTAGACTTGTGATAAAGTGCATCCTTAAACCCGACAACATGCCGTAGCAGGGGGCGCCCTTTATGGGTAGTGTCGGGCAAGTGGTCAAGAGGCCTGGAAGAAATTCGGTCAGTACAAGCGCTCTTTCCCCCTTGACCTTTATTTACACACCAACGAACAGAGTAATTTACATATTTACACATGCGCACACACTCGTAGAGGAAAGGAAAGGAAAATGGTGCTCTCTACTAGCTAGAGGTTTAAAATCAAATGACTGCGAAGATCCTACTCCTGCTCCCTACTACTGAAAGAACCCCCTGTACCCCCAGTAGTGCCACATATAAGTGGGTTGACCCTCCCATAGGCTAAACCATTAGTGGGTAGCACTGGAGTTCTCAACATTTGGTTTGCCCCTTTTTACATGTTCCGTTTTTACCTCCTGTTCTGCAGGCTGGACTCACTCAGGTAAGTAAAACTAAGGTGCACCTTTCAATTATCTACAAGGTTGGTCAATTTACAGGTAAGTATATACAATCACTAGTTATTCTGTGATGTACAAAGGACCTTACATCATCACAAGATGCTCTTGGTTAATAAAGTGATGAAGCTTTATGCTGAACAGTATTTCTTTTAGACTGGCAGAGAGGTGTAAGACTGAAGAGGGAGTAGGAGAGACTGTATGGAGTATGATTTTAACAGATTGCATCATCTTACATATTGCTCCTTTAATGAATCATAAAAAACTCAAGCCTTCTAATTGTGAAAGGTCAAAACAATTCAAATTAATGTTATTTATTCAAACTTTAAATATATATAATGTATTCACTTTAGGTCAAACAGAACAAGCTCTAGGGCAGACTTCTTTAATGTATTATTTCATATTTAGACACAAAGGGGTTAACACATTCCTCTAAGCATTTTAGAAAGCCTGTATATGAAGAGAAGGAATAAAGAGTGACAGCGAGAGGTGTGAAACAGCAGCACTGGTAAGCAGGAGCAGAACACGCACTGTAAGAATTACAAACAGATGCATAAAAATGAACTGCAATGAAGAAGAGGCTCCAGTCAGCATCTGTAAAGATGCGTGAAGGTGTAAAAATGAGAATGCTGTGAATGCTGTAGGCTGCTGGAAAAACCAGCCTTATCAATGTACATAATTTATAGTTAATAAACGGGCTATTGTAGGAGGATAAACGTAAGCACTATTCTTCCATCAGCGAAGTGATCAAAACCTCTTTTACTTTTTCTGTAGATTTAAATCATGAGGGTTTCAGCACACCAAACCCCTGAATGTCTTCATCTTAATCTCTGAGGGCTGTGAAGATCACAGACTTGTATGAGTGACATTACTGTGTGACACAATTCAGCTCAAATATGTAGAAAGTCCTGACTTAAAGGTGCCATAGAATGTAAAACTGTACTTACATTGGCATAGATGAATAAGGAGAGCTCAGAATATGATACTGAAATACTGTAAACCTCAAACACGGTCATCTCCTCCTTCAAATACATATTGAAAAAAAAGCTGATAAAAAGAGGCTGATTCCAAAATTCAAAACTCTTATATAACAGTCCTGACTTGGGAATATTTACACCCCCAAATAATGACATGGGTGTCTGCATTTTTCATACCCTTTACAAGAAATAAAACTGTTGGTGTATGTGGCTAAAATCAGCTTTCTATTCACCAGCTTCTTACTCAGATGTTCTGTTCTACCCTAAATGCTACAGGCACCAGGATGTTACAGGAGAATGTAAATCAACTTCAGTGCTAACATCTTTAACTAGATCCTGGACAACTTTATTTCTGTAAGTCTGTTCTGCACATTTCGCTCCAGATAATTTGACACTGAGAATAAGAGCATCACCACCATCACAACCTGTAAGTAGCAGCCATGCTGTGTCATTTTAAACTGAACGTTTCATGGTGAACCAACAACTTTCATTTACTTTGCGCTGTTGTTTGAGGTCAAAACCAAGTGGCTAGTATAGGTAACAGTAGTTACATAGCTTATTTACACAGAGGTTCATTTTATTTTCCTGTCTGTGTGTACAGTATTTCAGCATGATGCTTCTGTGTGATTGTGGTGCCTCGACTGGCAAATCGGAGCAAAGCTCATCAAATTATTCATGAGCTCATAGAAAAAGGGAAAATGGCTCATTTAATTCTACACCGAAATCTTAGGGCTGTAAATGGGCATACAAAACAATGTCTGCCACATACATTCTCTGTAGATATCGGAGAACAATTTAACTTTTAAGAATGCACGTAGTACTATAACTACTATTATTATCACTATTATCGGGATTAAATTAGACAAAGCTAGGGTTTGTGTGGAAAGCAAACCTACAGCATACTTAGATTTGATGAAGACATAAGTACTTTTAAAGGTAAAAATGTTAAACCATGCTGAGAAATAACGTTTAAATGTTTTTATAATCTTGTACTAGTCTATCTAGTAAGCTAGCTCATTGATTTTTTTTTTTTTTTGCATTTTGTACTGGAACTTTCTACATGTATCATTCTACTGGCTTTATGATCAGATAAGCATTGGGTGGTTTATTTTGCTAGTTTCAAAGTCTAAAAGAATATCAGATGATATACTGATATATTCCTGATGTCAAACAAGACAAACGAGGGATGTTTAAATTAAGTAATTAAGTAAATGAATAGATTTTTAATATTAGTGTCATATAAACTGAACAATATTAACTTCCTACAATGTTGACATGCATGGAAGCCCACATTTCTGAGATCCCAGTTAATAACAACATTTTCTACTACCACTAATACTCCTCGTTCTATTACTGCTATTGCTGCTGCTACTCCCTCTACAACTATCACTAGCACTATTGCTATTATTACTAAGATTACTATTGCTGCTACTACTACTGCTACTTCTACGTACAGTACATCAATAAGACCATCCCACTTTCTGGTTCTCTACAATGCAACCCTACTTGAACTCTTCCAGATGCTCAAATTGCATTGAAACACACACCTCTCTTTCAACGGATGCTACAAACACAACAGCATGAGTCAGAATAGCAAAAGCATGCGCAACAGGATGACCTTATATACTGTAATATGTCATGTAGAAAATAAAGGCCCGTCCCTGCTTATGGCACATGCGTAGATGAGTATGAAACTTGAATCATTTGCATATCTCACAATATCAAACCTACCCATCAAGTTTCATTCCTGCTGGTTGATTCCTTCTAGGTGCAACTATTTTTTAACCAATGTGTATAATTACATAATTAATTACACAGTTATATACTGGCTCAAATCTGTAGTTCTTGTGTTTCCCACTGGCTCTCGTGTCAATATATGACACGTTTCTCAACCTGTTACTCTCTCTGAACACTGCGACAACAGCGAGGCTTTTGTAGTAACAGTCACTAGATTATATGATATTCACAGGGTTTAAGAGAAGAGTTACTCACTTTGCTGCACTGTGCGGCTCCTATGCAAGATATTCTTGTGCTTGACAACGTGCATATACTTGCAATTATTTCTTGTGGTTCTATTTTGAAAAAAAGACCTGCTTTCACAGGTTGTGCCAACTGGCTGTGGTTATTTGGGTTCAGGCTTTTTCTTTCAAAGTGTGTCTGGCTTGCAAAACAAAGAAACGACAAGTAATGTTTACATGTAAGAGAAAGAACAGCTTTTCCATGAAGCAAGACTGCATGCGCAGTAACTCCCCAGCCAGTTGAAATCATAAGAATGTATCTCCTCTTCTACCAACAACTACAAACATGGTATCGGCTGAAATTTCCACAATCTCCTCATATTTTTTCAGGTGGTTTCAATAATGAATAAAGCGTAAATGCTTTTGTTTATTGCTGATAATAACTATAAGATCTCAGGGGTAAAAGTGTCAGGTGCCAGGAACTGCCCTGAGAACACAGAACTAGAAGTCATTTGTCTCAGATGGGGTTTAAAGGTTAAAAGAGGTAAAGCACTGGAGTCACAGTCCAAAGTCTGGACTGAGTTTCAGGCTGAAGCTTGGAGAAGGATTTAGAATGATGTACAGCTTGTGTGTGAGTCTGGAGACTCTTTAACCCTCAGCATTACTCATCACATTTACAACCTGCTATCAGCAGCATTAAGATGAAATGCAGAGTCCACGAATAACCGTCTTGCATATGAAAGCTGTGTGTGTGTGTGTGTGTGTGTGTGTGTGTGTGTGTGTGTGTTTTGGGGTGAAGAGAGGGGAAGGGGTGATGAATCACATTAATGCCTCTCCAATGATCTTTCTATGATATGTATTAATCTTGTGCCAGGACACATGCATAACTTTGTTTGCCACACAGTGCCTCCTGCTTCAATGTATTTGTTTGTTGATGAATCCGTTTAGGTGGTTATTTTTAGAAAGACATTCAGTCCAGTGAAACTGGAACCTCAGCTCAACATTGCCCCCCATTGGTGATAATTAACATGATGATATAACTTGGGTCCAAACTGTGTGACACACACACACACACACACACACACACACATCAAGTTGTTGATGTAGAGAGAGATATGATATAGAAATATGCTCACATGCCTTGAGCAACATTGCGAATTACAAAGTATATGGGTCTGACATTACACCATAGAGAGAGACACACACAGGAAAGTTAATTAACCCCTCTTCACAGTAGCCATAAAATGCCTGCTCCAGAGGCCCTTCAGCTGAACTGAGCTATTTTTTTCAATAGCATTGATGGAATATATTTTAATGGGGATTTGTATAATTTACAATCCTGGAAGCGAACTGGAGTTTTGCCTTTTTGGTAGAACAAGCAGCATCTAATACCAACGCGCATCAGTCTCAGCGGAAAAGTGTGAACAGTAGGGCTCTCAGCCTTCTCTTTTCACCCTCATTGCTCGTGTAACCCAGGGTGAAATCTTGACCCTGGTAATAATGTTGTACTTTGGGTTCAGTGTGTGTGTAGGTTATTGGTAGAGATACATTAATGCGCATGCGCAATGAACGGCTATTCTGTTTAATTTGCCGGGTTTGAGAGAAACGTACTGTGTTTCCATGTGCCCGCACTACCTAGTTGTATTGCTAAAAGTTGTGAAATACAATTGGGCTACGCGAGTGTCAGTCATTCCTTTCCTCCAAGGAGAGTAGCCCGTGGGGCGGGTTCAGGTATGGGAGGTGAAGCACACGCACAGTCCCAGGAGAGAGCACGTCGGAATAGGGAGACGGAGAAGAGCTGTTGCAGCTAGCTTAGCTCGGTAATGTTCCCCACTCCGTTTGTTTTTGTGTTATTAATGTTCAGAGACCGTTTGCTGTGGGCTGTCAGGTTTTACGTGGGTTTTGGAATCGCCCATATGCATTGCAGCCTGTTGGGGAGGACTTTGTGTTTTTGCTACGAGTAGACGGGTAACAGCGCCATTAGCATTTTGGCGCAGCTAGCTACCTGCTGCAGCTGCCTGTGTCCCTGCCTGGGCCGTTGGGTTTTTTATTTTTAGCGTCGCCATTATTTTCTATTCAGAAGGGAGTTTATTGGCCCATGGACTATCAGTTTGCGGTGTTGGAGCAGTCTACAATGGCCGTGTATGCTACAAGCTAGCGCCTCAAGCCCTTCAGGCGTTTGAGGTTCCTTGGGTTGACAGCGTTCAACTCTTCGGTTGATATCCGGAGGGAAAACTGGAGGAGCTGTGGATTGTTCGTGAGTGTGCGGGGGGACGTTGCGGGTGAACTGGAGCTGGACAACACTTACTTGTGAGTACGAATTACCACTAAAAAACGGATTCGACTTCGTGTTGCAACGGGACTAATCAGGCCTGCAACCGTTATTTTGTTCGTTTGGTTTTACCGGCTTTTGAAAAAATAAGGGTATTATAAAAATTTGAATGAGTGACCAGTCCTCTACTGTAATTGTACAGTATTTCACTGAGCTACGGATTAACATTTCTTTGTTCCAACATTGAATGTAATTGACAGAGTATTGAAGGTATTTCGAGTTATATTTTCAGGGTATATATTTTGCTAAAAGAGTTCTTTAAGCTTGATCATTTGAGGTGTATTTTCATATTCAGTTGAAATTGGAGCTTTGTTTTATTTTGTTTCAAAGCAGAACCTTTCATTTCTATAATACATGATGCTGTTTTCTATATTCTGTGTCTGACTCCACTCATTGGGTATATTGTAGGAGTGGCACACAAACAACTTAGATATGGGTGGTTAAGTTACAGGGGTAATACAGATAACTTAACTAGTGAGAACCATACCCACGAGCTCAGGGTGAATAAATATCTACACCCTCTCTGGTAAAAGAGGGCTACACTCGCTAGCAGTTTAACTCAGAATCATAACGTTTCAGCATGTAGAGAGCCAATAGTGTCCTGCTTAATATGATTACAGAATTACAGATCAGATACAATTTCCATTTTAATGGCCACTAAAGTCTCTAGAAAGCGTTGCTGCATAACATATGGCTGGATAAACTCTTCCTGTTTCCTTAGAACCAAAGCTGCTAGACAGTATCTATACTGAACTCCAGCCTGTGATTGAATTTACCAACCATCCTACTGTATATATGGTGGTCATTTTAAAGCCGTTTGTTCAAGCAGTCAAGTGAAGAGAATTAAACTTTTAGCTCAGCCTAAAAGTTAATAGCACCTTTCAGAACATGTTTGACATTTTATGAAAAGTCAAGAAATCTAATCTGTGAAAAAATGAATGTGAATTTATGTATAAATTAATGGATTTTGTCATGTATTACCCATTGAAAAGGTGTTAATTCAATGTCAGAGTTAAAATGACTCCTTAAGGAAACCACATAAAGAAATCACAAAAGCATCTGGAGTCCTTTCGGTGCATTTGTTCTAACCCTTAAATAGTGGATCTTTTGTTTTTCAGAAGTCACTAGTGGCCTAAATCATGAATGACCTTCACCCTATATAATGTCTATGTCCTTTATATGAAGTACACGATGGGATCCAGTCATCAATTTTATGCACCTGGGGGGCATAATCTAAATGACTTTTAGCCAATGCATTCAACATCAAATTAAAAAGATGAACTGGTGAATGACTTTGATTGGTTGGTGTGATATGCCTGATTGTGATTGTTGGGATATTACACTCTATCCACTCTTTCTGTCTTTTTAAAACAAAAACACTGTCAAATAACTGCCCACATTAGACTGTGAGAATACATTACAGTTTCCTGTGCACTTGTCTCAACAATGGTTGAGGCCAGTATAGACAGACATTATATGATTTACTATTTAGGCTTGAGTTGTTGTATTAGCCGTAGAAATGGGTATTATTGGGAACTTATCAATAACTGTATCAATACAGGTACTGCTCATAGATATCGATACTTATTGATACCCTTATTGATACTATTTTCCATAATCTGGTGCAAAAAAAAAACACATTGCATGATAAGATGTGAAAAGACTGATAAAAGAATTTTTATTTAGTACAGACTCAGTACTTCCACCCGATAGGCTAATTTAGGTAATCAGAACATTATAATTATTTATTTATTTGCTGGAAACGTTGTCTTATAAGAACAATAATACTAGTAAACTATCCTACATGTAGTTTTAACATATAGTTCAAAGGCAACATCCTATCCACCAGCTACCTCTTTACATTTCCGACAAATGTTAAAGGTGGACTTCAGTTTCATAGTTGTAATGTAGGTAGCATTTTTGATAAGGTGATTAAAGCTATCAAAACATCTTTTGTGTAGTTTTGTGTGGGGAACTACCTATAAATGTGTGCTTTGATGGGTCATTTTCATGGGTAGCACAATTCATCACAACAAGAAGAGGCTTCCCAGCTACTTACATTTTTTACATTTATGGCATTTAGCTGACGCTCTTATCCAGAGCGACTTACAAGGTTAATGATTACAGGTAGGCCAACATAGTGTTAGGAGTCTTGCCCAAGGACTCTTATCAGTGTAGCTCAGCATAGTCACCCAGACTGGGATTCGAACCCCACTCTCCCACATGTAGAGGTGGCACCCTGAGTAGCGGTGTAATCCACTGAGCTACACCAACCACCAACCAGTAGCAGAGCTACTCAGCAGCCACTTTGCTAAAGAAAACATACTGCTTTAGGTTCATAGAATGATGCAACTGTAAGTCTATTGTGAGGTTACCACTGTACATGTACAGCATTCAAACCGTGTTATTATAGTTTAGTAAAGTGAGTCCACACTTTGAGTGTTCGAGCATTTCATCACAAACCGGTGAGCAGACAGATGCTCTTCTGTCACATGGAGCAGAGCACCCCTCCTGCCGATCCAATCAAGCACCAATCATTTGGAAATGCCAGCTATGTTGAAGGAATTAATGTCACATGAATTGCGATAACAGCACAGTTTATCCAGGAGATATCGATTTGTCTTTAATGACCAGTCATAAACCAGTCAATACCCATTCCCAATTAGCCCCAAGGTAATCGTGTTGAATTTTTGCATTTACATTTGTAGCTCATAACAGATATTCAAGCCACTTATTCTTTACAACAGACAGTCAAGTATCTCATTCTTTACTTTGGATGGTAAAGTTTGGATGTTGACTCCTTCAGTAAAAGATTGAGTTTAAAGCCAGTTTGGGAATATTACTGAGTCAGTTAGCTAAGCACATCTTAGCTATGCCCAGCTCTAGTGAGAACATTATTATGACAGAAAGATGATGGTAGAAGTATAAAGTCTGGATGGGTGGGCATGTTTGTTGAAGTGAGGCAAGACGGTTGCTCAGAGTGATGCACCATCCATATAATTTGTTCATGTTTTCTGTGAAACGCCAAAACTGCAGAGACTTCACATTTCACAGTCCTGCAGCTGGTAGACACAATGACAAGTAACTAATTACAATGGCAACTGAACTGGCAAGATAAAATGTCAATTTATTTTCCTTTAAGACATCCAAACATTGAGAAAACCCAACTCAGTGTTGTCTTATGAAGTTCACCCATGACAACTTCGATGACAAGATCACTGTCTCACCACAAGATTTAAGCAGTACATAAGTTTTGGTAGATAAGGATTTGCATCATTTTGGTTCAACTGGCAATAAAATCATACAAACATGACCCATCAGCATCATGAGCAAACAATACGATACAAATGAGCAGGTTTGATAGCCTCAAACACACTAGCCTCACAATCTCAGAGAGTAAACTCATCCTCCAGATTGTTTGTAGAAAGAGAGAGCACACTGAGAGTCGCAAGTTTTAAATGTGAAAGGGTTGACCACTGGCGGAACCAAAGAGTATAGCTTTAGTCTCCTGTCACAGAGACTGCTTTAAATTAGTTTTACACAACCATCCTGAAGCTGCTGACCTTTTCACTTGGTTCCAGTTTGGCATCTACGGCACAGTGAGCGTGAGTTTCCTCACTGCATTTTTTCTCAGACCACACAGTAAGTTCTAATGAGTGATGGAGCTGGTTCCACTGACAGTACTAAGCACACACACAATAACAACACACTTTGATGAAAGATCAGCTAAGAGACTCAAAGTAAGTGGGATTGCTGGGTTTGCATATGTGACATAGCTAGCTCTGTACATTGCAGTTCAATTTAATCTGAAATTAACAACAGTGGAAACCGATGTACAGCAGTGTGATCCTGATTAAAATTCATTCAGTAAACACAAATCTTTATGGGCTTCCATATATCAGGCATTAATTTCCCAAAGGTGCAAACCGAAGGAAAGTAACCCATAACCCACAGATGTAGATTGTTGATTGAAGCAGACACTTTTCCTATCCAGCTCGCTAATTAATAATGTGTGTATATCATAGATGTCTCAAGACAGACTCAACCTTAGTTGACTTGTGACTCAAATTGGACTTTCAGTAAAGAAAGAAATCAAAGTAAAGGAGGATTGCAATTAAAAAAAAAGAGACAAATTAACTTGTAATGCATGGCTAGCAAGCAGTTTGAATAGCAAGCACGCCAGCTAGTGCAACGGGGCAAAAGTTGTTAGCTTAGCCGGATGAAGTTTTAGATACTGATCTTATCCCTTTAAAATGTACTAAACTTTAGCTGGGTTAGCTATTATGTTAGCATTTTAGCATTAAACCTAAATCAAGTTTTCCCTACTTTCCTTTATACTTCACTCTCTGTGCGAAGTGCTTCAGTTCCTTCCTTCAAACTGAAAGGCTCATTATTTGAAGGCAAGTGGAACCTTGGGGTTTTTAGTAGGAATTCAATTTGGAATCCACAATGCCTGAAGCTGATAATGAAGCTAAACCACAAGTCTCTAGCAAAAAGACTTGACTCATATTTGCACCCCAGAGACCTGAAACTTCTTTGATGCAATCCTTGGGTTTGTTCTGGCCCGATATAGAGATGGGTCCTTGGCCCAGATATGGCCCAAACACTGTAAAGTGAGTTAAACTACTGGTGGCCCAACAACATTCATGCCAGAATAGGACCACAAATATAGATACAAGGCAAAACCAATGAAGCTGTCTAGCTTTGTTTGCCTTTGTTTGCCAAGTAGTCAACCAATAGTCACATTGTAAAATTGAAATCAGCTCAGATCTGGGAAGTGACTTGTGAACAACTCTAGCTTATAGCCCACCTGAATTGTAACCGCAAAAATCCAATAGAAAATGATTTTTGTACCCAGCCATTTTCATTGTAGCAACCAGCCAACATTCAGGCTTTCCATCATCCTGGGGAAATTTGTTCCCCACAAAGAGTTGCACTTACACACACACGTGCACATGCAGGCACACGCTGACTAAAGCATGAAGGATAAAGATTTGCCAAAACAGAAAGCCACAGGCAAAGTTAATTAAGCTTTGCATTGCTTTGCATTGAGGAATCTTCCCTCACTCATTCATTCATTCTTATCTGCTAATTTGGTAATTTGGTTGGATCATTTTCAGATCGGGCAGGCACAGTAAATCCGTTCTTCCTGATACGCATGGATAAAACGTTAGGAGCAACCAGTCACCAGTGACTCCACTGATAAAATATTCATAGAGACCTCATATCAGGGCTATGGAACGTTCATCATAGAAGAATTCCTTCTCATTTTAGATCATGATCACATTACTCTCCTTCTCTCTCTCCAACAAACTAGCTCATATTCTCTTAATCTCTTGTTTATTTATATATTTAAAGTGCACCAAAAGCATCAGATGGCTCAGCGCTTTATGTTCTTGGACTCTGACGTCCCCCCTCAGGCTAAACTATGAAAGGTACACCACTTTCCCTCGTTGCTGTAGGCTGTGATGTATCTGAATATGGAAGTAAGGGGAGATGGCAATGACGGCATCAAAGTAGACTTTAACACAATGCCTCAACTCCTCCGAAGTAGTGAGGCCAACTCCCAAAGAGCAGGCCGGAGTGAGCCCTACTCGTTCCTCACGCTTGCTCCTTTCTTTCCTGCTGCTGATTTACATCTTATGGGCTCTTTCTCCTTCATCCTGCTGTCATTGAAGGTGGATTAGATTGGGCTTAGATTGCTTTAGACATCAAGCATCAACGAGTCCATCCATCATGGAATGCCTTTTAGCAATGGATCGTTACTGCCATCTATTGCTTGTGTGCTTTCCTTTGTCCCCTTCCCCTCTTCTTTATTCTTTACCCCACCCCCCCCCCCCACCCACCACATCTATACCTCACCCTCTCTAGCTTTCTCTCTCTGTCTGTCTCTTCTTTGCTTTTTCTATCCTAACCTCCTAGTGCCAGTCTTTATGTATCCTTTCACCCCCACTGAGCTCTGTGGCAAAGCTAAGTCAAAACCGCAGCTCCAGGGGACTAAAGGCTCTCCTAACCCCTCCTCTTTCTTCTTCTTCTCTCGTTCTCTCTACTTTTTTTTCTGCCGTCTTTTACTGAGGACTTGTGAGTGGCAGCCAATCATGAGCTGAGTCCTCTCTCTCTCTCTCTCCCTCTGGCTCAGTCTTTCTCTTTCTCCCTGACAGCAAGACAGAGAGAGAGAGAGAGAGAGAGAGAGAGAGAGAGAGAGAGAGGTACACAGTGAGCAAAGAATACACAAAAGTGTCATGAAAAGACAAATATGAAAAAGAAAAAATACGAGAAAGAAAAGGAGCAAAGTAAACACACACAAAGACGAGAGGCAACGGGTGAAAAATGACAGGAAGAAAAGAAAAAAGCCAAAAAGTGACAAAAAAGCCAAATAAAAAGGCAGCAATGAGCAAACAGTGCAAAAGAAAGCAAGCAATGACACGAGAGGGTGACACAGACGGACACACACAGAAAAAAAGGAGTGTGTGTCTCTCTCTCTCGCCCTCATGCACTCATCCACACACGCACACTCACAGTGCGCACTCGGGCTGGGGATGTAAAGGTGACAGAGCAGAGAGTGCTTGGCTTCGCTAAAGAGGGACACAGCAGCATGCCTGCTAAAGCATAGATCAGCAGCGGAGCATGAAAACTGAAGGTAAAACCTCTCTCTCTCTCTCTCTCTCTCTCTCTCTCTCTCTCTCTCTCTCTCTCTCTCTCTCTCTCTCTCTCTCTCTCTCTCTCTCTCTCTCTCTCTCTCTCTCTCTCTCTCTCTATCCCTCCTCCCTTTCTCTCCCTCGCGCTCTCGCCCGTTCCCTCGCACGCACGCTCGCTCGCACTCTCACTCTCTCTCGCTCTCAGGCGGACGATAGGAGCTCCCTGAAAGCGGGCAGTCATGTACGTAATTCCTCCTCCCGCGTCTGCCGAATCTAAAGGTTATCATTAAGACAGATGTGCCCTGTAGACCAGGACTTCCACAGCTGCCGCGGAAATATACATCACTCTAAACCGGGGGGGAAATATCTGATTAAAGTTTTGCCCGAGAAGGATCTGAAGCAACTGAGAGAAAGCGCGGCGAGGCACGAGACAAGAATGTGAGTGGATGAATAATTCCTTTTGATGCGTTTTGGGGAGAGAGTTTTGCTGAGCGATCCGGAGAAAGCCTGTGATGAAGACGGGATAAGAGGGAGCCCTGATTAGTGCATGAGCCCGGTTTTTACAGCTGGTAAAGTATCTGCTTTCTGCTGCACCGCAGAAGCTCCTAAGAGTTTAGACGCACCTGCCAGGGCTGATACAGGTGGCACCGATCAGGCGTGATGCAGTGAAACCGATCCAGAGCAGAGTGAAATCAACTCGGGTGTGTTGTCTATAACTTAGTGCACGGGCTGTGTGCAGAGAGCGGAGGGGTGTTATCCCTGCTACCCCTGCGGGAGATGTCTCAACACTTCCCCACTGGACAGGGCTGGATTTGCATAATATTTGATTTATATTCATATGCAAATGTCCACGTTGCTGTTGTGCCACTTTCGCATGTTTTAACTTTTGATTGAGTTGACTGAGCGTCCTTGAAGGCAGCTTTTGACGCCGAGGGAAGGAATGCGTAATGCGCGCGCTTTGAAAAGCTCTGAATTTCCTTGAAATCAGTCGGAGAACTTCAAACGGCTTGTCACCGGCTGATAACGGGAATTTTGCTTGCCTCAGTGACGTTCTCTAAGAATGGTCCTGATAGGAATTCTCCAATTACACAAATGCTTTCGCCTGATTCCAGTAAGCCGATTATTACTGCAACCGGTGTGTCATCTGTCCTCTGTTTCGCTGCCTGGCCTGGGGTCAGATAATAAAGGCTGTGCGTGAGAGAGTGAGAATGAGTGAATGGCAGAGAAGGAGAGAGAGAGAGAGAGAGAGAGAGAGAGAAAGGGGGGGAGGGAGGGACAGTGCAGGTAAAAGCATCTTATTATGTCTGCTGTATTATGCATTAATATGATTTATGGAAAACAGATCTTATGAAGAGTATGGAACAGCTGGCAGGGCTGCTGTGCTTAGATCTTTGCATTATCACTCGGTTGGTAAATCTCTTGATTTTACTCCATAACCCTAAGAAACACACAGTTTTGGCTCTCTTATGCTAATGCAGGTAGACCCCATCCCAGTTCCTACATTTCATAAATGTATCGGCGAATATGCATTGATAAATATTGGATATATTATACGTATATAATATATATACAGATATTGGTGCATTCGTAGTATGTGCATATGTGTTATCAAGTTTGGATTTGTTTGTACAGTGTTGCAAACTTTTGTAGAGAGTCATTTGGTCATTTTGAAAGGATTTCAGTGGAAGTGTCCGGTGAATGGTGCAGGAGACAGCTATCATTAGCGAGACACTGTGCATCCTAATTAGTGTCCCTTCAATGTAATTATCATTTACATTTTACAATCAATATTTGCAGAGAAAAAGAAAACAGCAGCATACAGGAGGCAGAGACGGAGAGAGAGTACCAGAATTGTGGTGCTCTGCAGCTTTCTATGAGAGAGGGTGAGCTCCACCAAGTGGTCGAATATCACCTTACCGTGCACAGCCACGTATCCTTACCTATAGAACTCCTGCTCATTTAGAACAAGACCACCATGGACCATTTCTTATTTAGTCTCTCTCTCTCCCTTACACTGTCTCTCTCTCTTTCTCTCTCTACTATGCACACAGTATGCCTCAACAGGCTGCAATGCTATCTAGATGAATACGGAGGTGTAACGGGTAAGATGTGTATATTTTGCACTCAGTCAAATGTTCAGCTCTCGTAATCCACTGAGCCTGACAGCTCTGGGCACAGTACAGGTGTACTCAGAGATATCACGGAACGTTTATCTGAAAGACTTTAGGCAGTGTTTCAATATTTTATGCCGCATGCAGTCTGTAGCTCATCCGATATACGTTTTGCTAGCATACGACTTCCCTCCTTTCCTTGCTTTTCCTTTTCTCTTTTTTCCTCATCCTCCTCACCACTCAATCCCATCAGAGCTTCAAATCCATTTTCCATCCCCCCTGTGTTTGAGCTCCGTCAAGGTCATAGTGAAGGTAGAGAAGAAGAGAAAAAAAGGAGGAGGAAAAAACTTTCCTCCAAATGCAACGTGTAAAATGAATGTGCGGTCACAGACAGCGCTAGCCCATATATGCCTACAACCATCAGTCAGCTGTGAGCCAGGCATGGACAGAACTAGCCCAGATCCCCTAAATGATCCATGTCTGGGGCAGTCTAAAGGGGGAATTCTGAGAGAAAGAGAGGGAGCGAGTAGATGGGGTTGAGCAAACGAGGCTGTGCTGGACTATGGGAAATGTATTCCCAGTAGAGGCTGCTGCTCCAGACTGATTTTATAAGTCTCTGGAGAAATAGAGCAGTGCCTCGCAGACAGGACTACTGCAATTACAAAGACAGAGTCTTGCTAGCCAGGGTGCAGCTGCTGAACTCCAACGTACTACCCACTCTGTGTCCACATGGGCTTGTTTTCATACATTTTCAGGACGAGTAATGTCTACAACTGCAGGAAAACAGAGGCAAATAGCACTAAGCTACAGCATGTTGGAAAGTGCTTTTTCCCCCCAAAGGACAAAAGTTTAAAAACCCTTTTTTGTGCTAGGGAGGCTAGGATTAGGTTTAGATCTGCTTATTATTATAAATATTTGGTTACATATAGGTAGGTACATATGTATGACACATGTGGCATTAATTCAAATGGAAAGCGGCATACGGTACTGTGCATAAGTCAGAGACCCCCATTCCATTATGTATTTCCAGTCGTAACAGTTATTAAATGTAAGGCAAGCATTTATTGCCATCAAGAAACAGTCTCAACTATTAAATATATTATATTCTTCAGTATTAGAAATGTCCACCTTGTGCTTTTGTGACTTAATTGTAGCCTAATGTTCCACACCTGCAAAGTTCAGTCATATAAGTTGGTTGCATTTCTTCTTCTTGCAATTCAAATAATCCCAACCACTGCAAATTATATCAAGGTTGGAACTCTGGAGTGGTCAGGGAAGTATACTAAGTTTACTTAGTATACTTCCCCAGCAATATACTTAGTATGCTTAAACAGTGGATTGACAAAGGACCTGGTATTATGAACCAACTGGCTCACTTATTCATGTATTATTCATTTGGTCTATCTCATTTTAGGAAAATACATTTGACCACTGACTTTAATAGTCATGCCTCTAAGTAAGTAATAATGAGAACCCTCATAGAAATGTAAAGAAGTCA
Organism: Prochilodus magdalenae; assembly: GCA_024036415.1. Taxonomy (NCBI): domain Eukaryota; kingdom Metazoa; phylum Chordata; class Actinopteri; order Characiformes; family Prochilodontidae; genus Prochilodus; species Prochilodus magdalenae. The sequence continues at coordinate 216,748 of JAMWET010006180.1, forward strand.
AAGCCATAGCATTAGTCTTTTAGATGTAGTGGAGTAAAAATAGGTAGTAAATACAGATACATGAAAAATTTATATAAGTAAATGTACTTTGTTATTGTATACCCCTGGTAATAGAGGTCTGCATTCCCACAAAATTCTGCAGGAATCGCAAATCTCTCCACAGTATCTTGCAGTGCAGGACTAGATTTCATTGTTGTGCATAAAAATGGGTGGCTAGCGTATACAGTAAGCTGAACAACATATACAGGCAGAGAATATCATAAATCACGATTTAATAAGAAGTCTACATAAAATGATATTAATCATGCCATAATTTTCATAAAGGGAAAACAGCTAAATAATCAATAAGAATGTAATACATTTTGAATAGTTGCATAGTATCCAAATCACATGAACAACCCATGAATCCCATTATGCTACTCCAGAAACGGTGGAGCCTTTAGATGGTAAGTCGCCCTCAGTTGTAGAAAGTGCTTTAAAGAGGGCAAATATCCCACAACCAAGCCAACTAGAGGCAAGCCTAAAATATATAATAATAATTAGTTTGTGAAGAACGTATGTCAGATATCACATGTAATGTATCCTCGTAGAGCACTGCTAGCAGAACTGGACCATCCATGTTGTGGATGGAACAGAAAAAATTCTGGCGCATCTCTGAAATGTATAATCTTAAGTCTCAATACGACATGAAAACAAACTTGTGTGTATACATATGTGTTTATCTCTTGCTATTAGACCGTTTGGTTGGTTTGTGCAAGTGCAACAAATCTCTCCATAAAAGCCTGATACCCCCCAGGTCTATTGCAATTGGGGCGGCTGCAGACACACCTAAACACAGTGCATTCCTCTTACATCCTCATTAAGGTACAATTACTGAGCAGTGCTTTCTCCAAGCATGTTTGCACACACACACAAACCTACTCGTCCACCACATAAGCCTAGATAATGGCACAAGTGAGGCTACAAATCAAAATCTTTCCCTCCTTCTTCAGCTCTTATTATTATTTTTAGTGAAATCCTCCCACACTGAGCCTTTCTTCCTAAACAAGTTTTTAATACGCTGTGGACTTTTAATACACTAATCAAGTTGAGATAATTAAGCGAAAGTCCCGAACATCTGGCAAGGAGACTTTTTTTCTTCTCTTTTGTGGGCCTCCAAACACCCCCACCCCTTTCGCAGGGCAGTAAGTGGAATTTTAAAAAGATACGCTGGTTTAATGCTTAATAGGCATGCTGCATCAAAGATTAATATCCAGAATGCTATTAAAACCCAAGGACAGCCTTGAATGATAATTAGAAAATGCAATCACAAGAATCACCATGCTTTAATTGCCGCAAACGTTTTCCTTGGTTTTCCCAAAATGCGCTTGTCATCGCTATGGCAGAGCTCAACTCTGAGTGAGGCCAATAAGAAGAAGGAGGGGGGGAAAGAGAGAGAAAACTTTATCAGCTTATGGCTTATTGGCACCCTGTGAGTCAGCCAATCTCCACACAACCACATAATCTCCTATCTGGACCCTTCCACAAACCACATCCTCTAAACAGTCACATTACATGACAGCAATGTCAACACTTTCTCAGCAGTACTGGTTATGTGCGCAGCACTTTTTCCTAAGACGGCTGCTGCAAAGCCTCTCAGACAGCATGTGTGATGCACACTGATATTTTAGTGTCACCATGCTTAAGTAAGCAGAGCTTCATATGTCTGGGACGGCTTAACATTTATACAGGGCAATGGAATCTCTATATTGCGGAGTGCTTAATATATGCAGGACGTTGGACTAATATTAATATAGTCACACAACCTTTATAGTGCAGAGTACAGCGTATAGAGTGATGGGCACTGATTACGTCCAGAAATAAGTGTTTTTGGAGGGCACAAAAATACACGCCCGCAGACATTCAGGAAAAAGAGAAGTGAAGTGTCGAATGATGGATTACATTTACACCCGTGAATGTCCTTGAGGCATGATCATGGCTGTAGTGCTTGTCATGGCACCCATCAAATCCATCAAACCTCAAGGGTGGTCACTCCACATGATGGATGGACGTCCAGCTCAATATAATGTTGGCACTAAGGAAAGTGAGTCTGTATTAAACCTTCTGTAGATTTACCAAGGTCAGAGAATAAGCTTAAACAGACCCCCATAAAGTGGCTTAACATTGCATTTCTTTCCGGGATGTGATGTCATTGGCGTGACCCCATGAGCAATAAATAGAGCACAAATCACACATGTGCTTCACTCTGGATATATCTTATTGGCAACGCCGCATGTGAAACCTTGACCATTATTTTATGGAAAGTCATTTTTTATTCATAAAGACGACTACAGAGGTTTTGAATGTCAAAGTTTTCCCCGGGTTTCTAACCCTGAGATGCGAGAAGCGTATGTCTGAGGCCCACCGAGGCCTTCCCATGCTGGGCCTGCGTGAATTCATTACCGAAATCAGCAAAGTCAGTGATTCCACAAATTACAGCAGTCGGCACGCTTTCAAACCGCTGCTTTGTGAATAATGCCCAGTTTCATCTGTATCTCATTAACTAAATTATTTCCCTTGCACTCATAAGATAATGTCCTTTTACATGCACTGCTTCAGTCACGTCGAATGAAACCATAGTGCTAATTTGCTCATAGACAAAAAAAGACGAATCGCTTTGTTCTTCTAAATGCCTCCAATGACATTGTGCCTTTTTATCCTCCCCTCTTTCTCTTGTTGATTCAGATCGGTGAACAAGAACGACAAAACATTATGAATCTGCTCCTCATTTGCTCGCGATTCCCCTAGAGATACAGTGGGTAATAAATGCCTGTCAGGCTGCCTTGCCACTTTGGCCTTCTGCATTTTCCTTGAAACTGGGCTCCCATGGAATGAGGGAAGGAAGATTTATTAGGATTAAGTGCCAAAAACCCATAAATTATGTATTCACTGCCTAAATTACCTATCAGGAGTGGTCCTGGAGGACACTGTGCTTCATTGAGCCATTGCAGGTTTAGCTAAGCCGTCTGCTCTGTCTATTGTTTACCACAGAGGAGCACGTAATTAGAAGTTTGGGCAGAGCACTACAGTTTGCTGTAGACTTTTCATCTACTGCTGTGTATACTCTGAACCTTCAGGGAAGGAGTAAATAAGGGTTTAAGTAAGTTTAGTGCTGAGTAAGTAGCCTGAGCGCTGGTCACTCATTGTTATTAATGCAAAGGGCAGTTCAGGTTGACACAGCTTATTTACCTGTATCCGCACAGTTTCTTCTGACTGGTCTGCTGCGTCAGCTAGGGGTTATTCAATTACTGTTATCTCAGGCTGACTTTAGGTGGGGTGGGGGACAAAATGAAGTATTATGTTTAACTTTGTGCTTCATCAATCTTTTCTTGTCTTCTCCCAGGCCTGAAGACGAGAGGAGAAAAGAAGACTGAGGATAAGATGTCCCTTTCTGTCGCCATTTGCATTCAGCTGTATCTCTCATACAACACTCAATTCCTTAATTGATTCCTTATCAAGGACTCTCCAGGAGCGATTGGATATGATGATAACCAATCAGCTCGCTTTGCTTCTGCTGTTGTCCATCCCGGATTGGAGCTCCGCCCTGATCCGCCCTGTGCCTGGAATTAGCGCGGCCGAAAGGGACGGACGAACACTTCACCGCACTAAACGCGGCTGGATGTGGAATAGTTTCTTTCTCTTGGAGGAGTGGACTGGAAGTGGAAAGCAGTATGTAGGCAAGGTAAGGTCAACGTTTTGAAAGCGATTAATGCAGTTTGGAGGCCATAAGGAGAAGGCTCCTAAGGGAAGACAAATAAAACATACATGAGGCTATTCAGTGTCAGTGCAAGAGAAGTGGTGTGCAAAGCGTTGCCCATCCATCACTATGTTCCAGAACTAGGGAGAGAAAGAAAAAAGACAGAAAGGAAAAAATCCTAAACCTGCAGTTAAGGGGCTATGGCAGGAGGGTACAAAAATAGCAGCAAAACAGAGCAGGCACAGCGATATTTTAGAGAGAACAAATATGACCTCCTTTGTTCTACAAGCAGACATGTGAGCAAGAGAAATAGCTCACAGGGGGCTCCAGCACCATCACATCATCATAGGAAAGCAATATTCACTACAAATCTCATCTCTCAATCCAGTGTAGGTGCGAATAAACCTAGAGAAATGGCAGACGAAAGCGAAGACCCCCGAACGCACTTTTTAACACAGCAGATATAGTCGGAGCCCTGCATGCCACAGTGCGAACTCCCAGCATTCCACACTGACTGAAAAGGTGTGCCTGGCAGCAGACTGCACTGCGATAAAAATCACAATAGCGGAAGTGTTCTTCACAGCCCGCATGGCATCAGATCAGAGCGAAGCGCTTGTCAAGCCACCAGCGTTAGCGCCAAGCTCTGAGACAGCCGTAATTTAGAGAGCAGCAGTTACACTCCTGAGGGGGAGGGGGAAATCAGGGCGACTGTCGGCAGCCAATTTTCTGTTGAGGAAGCTCGCTTTCATCACTCCCTTCATCTCTCCCCAAGTAAACAAGTGTCATGAGTGGGGCTTTGGGGCGGAGAGGGGGCCTGAGACTGTGAGAGCAGCCTGATAGCATCGCTTCCTCTCAAATCTGTAAAAGCGCGAATGAGCAGATGACTGGGTAAAGAGGAAACACGCTTGAGAGCGCGGCGACAGAGAAGAAAGCGAATAAAAGTGAGAAAGAAAACAATAAATCAATCAAAAAGAGAAAAAAAACAACAACACAAGAATGAGACGCTTCCATCCGTAGCATTGTGTTTACGTGATGGAGCAGCAAAGCAGTGCTGACTGGGACGAGTCCATCAGAAGAGGAAGTGTTAGACTCAGCAGTGGCCTGGCCTTCATCCCAGTGCTTTGATGCTTCTGTTCTCTCTCTCTCTCTCTCTCTCTCTCTCTCTCTCTCTCTCTCTCTCTCTCTCTCTCTCTCTCTCTCTCTTTCTCTGGCTGGCAAGTTTCTCTGGCATGACAGCAATCACATGCGTTTGGCCCCTGTCTCGCCCACTGTCCAATCTCATTCCCAATTAAAGTGCCAAAAAGACATGGGGCCGCCATAAATACTGGAGAAGGCAGAAGGGGAGAAAAAACACCCACATGCTGTTTCGGAGGAGGTTTCTGAGGAGCTGCTATATCGTTAATTCCATCAGTTTCCATCAGTGTGTGTGAGGCAATGAGTTTGCGTGTGTGTGTGTGGGAGCCTGTGTACCGCCCGATGAATAGGCACTTAAAAGCCCAGCAAGAAGCCATCAAAGCCATTGATGGTCCTTCTCATAAAGATAATTCAGCTGCCGTTGCCGAGTCCAGCGGGAGGCCATATTTATTTCTGTCCAATCAAGCCCTCCACTACTGTCCTGTCATACTAAAATCTGCACAGTGTAGTTATGCTTGTACCAGTGAAAGGACAGACAAAAGTCAGTAAATATACCAAAAACCACACACACACACACAACACTACACCCTCCTTGGTGCTTCATGCGTCACAGTTCTTTAAGGTGCATTTACACTGTATTATGAAACCCATTAAAAACAAAGGAAGCAGCAGAGAATGGAGGCGAATAAAATGTGTGGTTTAAAGAGGACCCATTATGCTCATTTTAAATGTTAATATTTGTATTTTTGTGCTTGAACATATTTATATACTTCAATTCCCTCCAAACAAACACATTATCTTTCCTTCTGAAATGCTCTGCTAGAGATTTAAGCCCCACATCTGGATGAGCCCAGTGTGCTGTGACTGGTCAACTCAGAAGATCAGGAAAATATGTTGATTCACCTGATCCAGTCTCTGATCCACCTACTTCTTTAGTTCTCTGTGCATTGCACAAGGGTGTGCCAGTAGGTGTAAGCTTGCTGGTAGGTGGGCAATAAGAATTGTGTTGCGAGATGATGTCATCTTGTAACAAAAAATAAGAAAAGGACTTGGATTCAAACAAGATCTTCCAGGTAGCTATGAATAGTGGTTTCTTTGGGAGAGAGCTTCTCCTTCTGGCATGTACTTTGAAGTTTATAACTTTTCAGACTGTGTACATGCACAGAAAGTCACATAACACTAAAGGAAAGGGAAAAATCGCAAAAACCCATTCTGGCAAAAACACCCTGGTGTTCAAAACCCTGAACTCAGCCATTGTACACAGTTGCTAAACATAGAAAATGCTTTTGAATGTATCAGTTGAAAACCTACTCTAGCATGGTGGACATAACATATCCTAGAATCTACTAAAGGTCAATGAGGATATTGAGGTCACCGAAAGGATACTGATACACAGGGGGCACACACTTTGCCTTTCCGTATGCAGCAAAACAGCAAATCTGCAGCACCTTTCTGCTAAACACGCACTTGGCACTAGACTGTCATTAGTCAGAGGAAGTACATAAGCACCCTGGCTCTGGTGAGTAGCAAGACGCTCAGAAGTGCTAGTGCTCGGCATGCAATCTGCTGCCTTTTGTGGCTGCAGTTTGATGCGAGGGCAGTAGCTCACGCGCTGTTCCATCAGCACTATTGATGTGAACAAAATCCTATTAACCTTCCAGAGCCCTGTGATTCACTGGGTAAGTAAACAACCTCATACTCTCCCTTCTTCCCTTTGCCCTCGTTCAACCTCTCCTTACAAGCCCCTTTCTGATCCTGCGCACTTGACTTCTCTATAGTTTGGGAATAATAATAATAATAATAATAATAATAATAATAATAATAATAATGATGATGATGATAATTTAAAAAATAATCTCCTAGTCTCCTGACTACTGAAGATAAAGTGTATGAATGCATTCCTGAGAGAAAGGGACAGCTATCTATACGCATGTTTTCTAAGGTTCGGAGAGGGGTTGTAGGACTTCAAATTCCTCATAAAAGTCAACATTGTGATGAAGTCGACTTTTTGTGATGAAATTCGCCTAATCGCTAACTATATTAATAATGAAGTTAGAAGAAGAAAATATTTAGTAACAAGCATCTTTAAAAATCTGCATTTTAAAATGTATGACAATTTATATATATATGAAGAAATCACTGTAGATCTGTAAGTGCAAGAACAAAGTCAAACTCAATAGGTCAGTAGAATGTGATGTACCAGTGCCAATGAACTGGAGATATGGACCCTGAAATCACAAGGCTTACTAGGCAACTATTTGACTTCAAATTTAAAGCATCATCACCAAGCAATGAAGTCAAGAAATCCAATTGGTGCAACCCCGAGTCAAAGAGAACAGAAGTGCCCTAATAACTGCGTTAGAACCTGAAAATTACAACTCAACTTAAAATGAGTTTACTGTTAACAAAACTAAGATAAAACTAAATATCTAAAGTCTACTGACTGAAACTTTAAGGTCTAAAGCTACACCACACAAATGTAGCCCAGCACAGTGTCACTCAGCCTCATTGATTTTACAGAAACCCTGGTTTTATATAATTTTCATGTGTTAGTACATTAACATCCTCACACTTTGACATCCATTATGCATCGCCAAAGTGCTAAATACAAGCCCTGACAATCCCTGCAGCACTTAGTTCCTGACTTCTGAGCTCAAACCTAATCAAAACAACCATGTTAGAAATTAATGTCTGTTACATTAGTAGTTTAACAACATAACTGTTTTTTATTCATCAGTTTCACAATAGCTAGAGAATACCTGTGGAGTGCATTATATATGGATGTGGAAATGAGAAGGCAAATGCTGAAGAGCTTGGCTAGCATACTGGATAACAATATCATGCTGTACACAGGGCACTATTTGGAGGAATGCACTACTTAACAATGATGTAACTTTACATGCAGTAATAAAGCAGTAATAAATATGTGTCCTGAGTTTGTTACACCACACAATCCTGTGTTATGAACTATTCATTTATGACTACAGAATCAGCAAGTATATGAATTTGTTTCAAAATTCAGTCACTGGAAAGATGCAGCCTCTCTCAAGTGTCAAATGACATGGGTAACCTAAAAAATGGAGACATCAGCTTTGCTGGATCTAAAAAGTAATAAATTTTAGCCCCCCAGAGACAAAGTTATTTTGGAAGGCGGAGGCCACTGATCTAGGAATCATCGCTGTTCCTCTCAGTCAGCATCAGGAATTTATACAAAGCATAGCTAGCATAAGCTAACAAGTAGCCTGTAGCCTTTTGGCCCAGTTGCATCACAGGAGCAAGGCTCACAGTGTGAAATGTAGCTGCTGGGCACTGGATGTGCTCTAGATTTTAGAATGTTAATGTGCAGGGCTCAAACTAAGTATGGCTCCAGTGCATCGTTACGCCATGATTTAAGGCATGCCCAAAAAAACCTGAACACAAAAATGATGAAAAACAAAGATACCACAATTCAGTGCTACAGTTATTTTCTAACATGTATAATGATTTTAGAAACAAATCTCTTTTACACATACTTTACATCTATAGTCAAGAAGGCATTGTATTGTACAAAAACAAAACCACTATGAAAAACTTGTGCGGCAAAAAGGGAAAAACTAAACAATTTAACACAGTTGTTGTAACAAGTATGCTAGTTAGGTAGAGTAATCGCTAATCCAGCTGTTAAAGCTATGTCGTCTATAACGTACTAAACCTTTTTGCAAAATTAGCATGCATTTACAGTTATATTCGTTACTGCATTAGCATAACTATTCAGCAAAAAAAAAAAAAAAAATAAGTTGCTTAGCCTCTATTCAGTAACCTTTCATCAGACTGAACATTCTTTTCATGAAAGACTTGGGATTTGAAACCACATTGAACCTGATGGTGCTGCACAATGTAGGAGAACAGTGTTGTTGTAATGACTGTCCATCACTGCAGCAAAACCAACAGGAAAAGTTACAAATGTAGGGTTGGAAAATGAGGATTTTATTTATTTACGGCATTGGGGTTGGTTGTTACCAGAGTTCTACAGCTGCAGTAAAATATTCTGCCTCTTTGCAGTAATGATTTATACTGCATTCACCAACTAAAAACAAACCAAGAATCTACCCCAAAGCTGTTGTAGCTTATCCCATCTTCAGTGTGCATCAACACAAGGGTGTTTTCCAAGTCTTTCAACCAGAAAATCCCACTTGAGACCGTGCCAGAGTATGTTTACATCACATGTAGAAGTGGTTAAATATTTCATTTTGGCAAGCGTGTCCCTTGAATGTCAAAAAGGGAAAACAGAGCTAATGAGCAGCAGATTAGTCCACAGTCTGGGCTTCACATGGATTGAGGCATTTCCTTCGGTGACATTCACATATTCAAACAGAGCTGCAGTACATATAGACACTCTCTACTCATGCATTCTAGACACCTGTTACTACCCATTAGCTAATTGTCTGGTTGATGATACACAATTTAGGCAAACAATTGTACACAAGCTAATGGAGTGACTTGAGCTTCACTGCCTTGATTGCAAAATGCCAGAGCAATACAATTATGAACATCAGATTATACAATCACCTGGAATAATGTGTCAATTACAGACAAGGCTAAAAAGTCTGTTCCGGTAATATACTGCACCATCTGCAAAACAGCAACATATTGTCACGAGCCATCGTTAAGCAAAAAGCATAGTGTGCATACCGACAGCAATTTCACCAACGTTTTTCTGACACTTCTGCGGACAATCTTGCAAGGTGTGAAAGCCAAAGGAGCGCTTGCAGTGTTTGTCCCTATTCACATAAATACCCTATCAGTGTCCACGGAGAGGAGAAAAGATGAGAAGAAGTAGCGTGAAGGTAATTGTCGATGTTCGGGGACCTTTCGAACAAGATGTTCTGCACAAGACGAAATGGACTGGGAACTACACTGTGTGAAATAAGAAAGAGTATATAGCTATTTCAGAAAGGCCCATATGAACTGGATGAACGAACCTGTGAATAGTGTAAACTACAGAGCAAATAGCTGGTAGAGGTAGAGAGAATGAAATGTATTGGTGCTGCCAAAAAGAGAACTTTTGAGGAGAAGGAGAAAAAAAAAGAATTCAGAGGAAGGAATAACTGATATGGGCAATATCTATCGAACTGCACATACAGAAGTAGTGTCTTTCAGCATGACATCGGACTGCCATGCAGCTTAACTATTCTCACACAGTTCCTGCAGATTTTGCAGTAGGGGTGGAAGTGGATGGAACCAGGCCTTCGGGACATGTGACGTAAAAACTGTTCATCTTGGCACTGACCACAGGGCCTCCACACGTGGATTTGTTTGTCGTCCCCACAAACAGAAAAGCGGGGCTTGTCACTAAAGAGAACCTGCTGCCATTCTTAGTCACTCCGTCTGTCCGCGACACTATCGTCATCTTTGGCCACGTTGATGTGGTATTAAGGGCAGTTGTTGTAACAGTCTTTGTACATGTAGACCTGTGTCGTGGAGCCGTCTGGCAAAGGTGCTGGTGCTTACATAATGAGTCATGAAGGGCATCACTGCTCGCTGAATGTCCACATTCGTGGCTGTTGGATCAGTCATGGAGCTCGTCCTTTGCATGTCTCCCAATGTCAGACGTACTCACCAAGTTGCTTTCCTGTCAATACATTCATTCTGGCTCAACTATCTGTGTCTATTCCTTTGATGATGAGTGTATATTTATGTATATATATTTTACAGTGAGAAAAAAGAATGGTACAAATTCTGGAATCCAACCAAACCCAAAAGAAAGATAGAAAGAAAGCAAGCAAGAAAGAAAGGAATAACCCTGGCATAACTGTGTCTCTCTGTGCGTTAGCACTTAAACACACATGATGGGGGGAAGGGGGGCAACCCAATAATTATTCTGTATCCGTTCTGGGCTCATCACTTATTTTCCTATCTCCTCTGTGCAGCACTAAGCAAGTGTTCACCACCGACCTGACAAGAATTGTCAATGATTTCTCCCTTGCTCTGCTGACAATCCCTCTGTGTGTGTGCAAGGGATTTAATTCCTCAAGCTGCTCCGCAGTCAAAGGCTAATTTTGTGCTACGCGAATTAGCAAAAGCAACTGGAAAGCCGCGGACGACATAAACCCTGGCTGCCATCTCTCTGAATCCAACTTTCAGCTCATTATAATCAAGCACATGCTTCACAAAAAAGCTGCTCCCTTCCCTCCAAAATGCAGGCCTACTCTATATATTACACTAGTCTTTTTCTTGAGGCACACAGTTTTAAGCGCTTGCAGCACTCGTTCTGCCTTTGTCGAATAATTATTCCTGCTATGGAACAAAGGGTATCTGTTCACGTTTGCCAATGCCACAGAGAGTGCAGTGTCGGGCCAAAAAGGGTGCTATGTTGTGCCAAAAAGTGTTCACTGAGCAAATGAGTTCGCTATCAGTATTCCTTGCCATGCTGTGCTTTCCCTGTAGTGTCTCAGAAATGAGCAGAGGGACTGCGGCTGGGATAGAACGAGGATCCAAATGGCCAAAAACACAGCAATGATATTTTTCATGAATCACTATAAATGGCCACCACATGGCTGAGGGATATTTTATTCTGAAATGTCTTTTAATTTGTCCCTAAAGCCCTCGAGGAACCTTTTTTCCCTTCTTTTGGTGGTGGTGGTGGTGGGGAGGGGCGGCAGTAATTAGGACAACCAGTGTGCTCCGCTGAGGCCATGGAAAGCAGCCGAATGGAAAACATTGGCTACATTGTGGAATAGAAACATCTGGAGTATTGTGATTCACAGGCATCGGAAATGAAAACTACAAAAGGGGATTACAATCAATTAGGCCTGTTACTAATGTGCCTGTAACTGTGGTAATGGCACATGTTGAGGTCGCTGTGCATGGGACTGCGTATACCCGAGAGCCATTTTAGTGCATTAGTCCATAAAAAAGATAAATGACCAACAGTAGTTGAGGGAGAATTCAATTAAATAGCCACTGCTGTTTAGGTAATTGTGCAGGACATTCACCCCGTACAAGGCCTGCAGAGGTTATCCTGTGTATAAAGGATTGTTTTGGTCTTAGCTCATATGCCGATGCCCTTCAATGAGTAATAACGTCTAAGGTTTTGTTTAGGTGGGCAGTCAAATCAATCGTGGGCTTGCAATAATCAAGAATAGCTAAAGTGTGATATATCTTCTAGGGAGTAGGAATGACATGGAAAATGTATATGACTGGCTCAATACAGATTACATGTTAATAAGAGGTAAGCCTCAGTTGCCATGAGGTACGTTATATGCCTTAAACTGTTTGTAGAGCAAGAGTACTGTGCAAAAGTCAAAACCCACACCTCAGTTATTTTATTTCCAGGTAAAATTCCCATCAAGTACACATTATTAATTTTCCAGGAGATATTTCTGAGGAGGTTTAAGAAAGATTTAGATTTAGGGAAATCTACATGCATATGGAAGAGGAAAGCCAAAGAGGAAAAATTTGAAGAAATACAAGCTTCACATTGGGAGAAATACAAGCTTCACTCTTGCTACAGGTGTTTTGTCCATACTTCCACTAAATAGATAGTGATATGAGTCTGGTAGGGTGTGTAGCTGTAAATAAGCTGTTACTATGAAAAGACAATAGACAAAAATACAGCAGGAAAAGTCCAAATCAAAGAAGCTGACCACCACAGAGTCTAGAGCGCAACAGCACTCAATGTTTTGGGACTACTTGAATTGTAAGAAGCAATTCCAGTCAATTAATCTTCTTCCTCTTCTTCTTCTTCCTTCTCTTTAGCAGTAAAACAGCTGAATTTTGGAGATTTGGTGAAATATCCCAAAACAATTCTCTAGAAAAGAATGGCTGTCTGAGAATAAACAAATGGAGATGCTTAATACTGAGAAAAGTTATTATACAAAGTTTTATTTTCAAGTCATTTGAAGTTTTGGAGTGAGGTTTTCTGTTGAATATATTTGTTTGCATTAGAAGTGACTTAAACAAATGAAGAGTGGTCTCTGATTTCTGCACAGCACTGTGTCTAAGGTGTCATTCGTACAGTTTGACCAAGTGAAAGAAGAGCTAATCGGTTTTAAACCATGTTTGATTTGAGCCTTTTTTGCCATGTAGTATTTTCTATCACAGAGACAAGCAATTGGGCTTGCACTAATGAGTAACAGCTGCGGTGAAATAGGTGAAACCTCCTAGTGGCCAGGAAAGACATGACAGATCTGTATCATTAGCTGAAGATAGTATCTAAGAAGTGAGTCCCAGGCCTTTCATTATTTGTCACTTGTCTAGCCTAATATGTATGCATATGTTATAATAAAAATAATAACAGAAATAGATAGCAACTTGTTAAATTGCTAATGACATGCCACCAGCAATATCTGCAATGTGGATGGTCTTATCTACTTCATATACTTTAGAGTATGTAAATTGGACCACAATCCTCCGTATGTTTATGACCTACCAATGCAAGAGCTTGCTGTTCAAGTGCATGTTTACTCCAGAGATTAACACAATTATTTATATAGATCCCATAAGCCAGTGTACTCCGTTGTCTGTCAAATACCAATTAGCCTAGAGACTCTTGTGTGTGCGCTGGCCTTACGTAGTCATCATCTTTCATTGTGTGTCTTTGTCTTAGACGTCTTCTTATGGATTTAAAGCTCACATCTGAGGGAGCCAGGCTGAATTGGAGAATTTTTCCATAATAAAGGACATAGAAAGTCTAATTATGGTGCTGTCAGGGGATTTTATACATAGCTGTGATGAAAATGGGATCTACATTATTATAGCAGCTCCTCCTGATCAAAAACCACATCAGCGGTCCCTCTCTGATTGTCTAGTATTTTAGTGCAATATACTGTTTGTTCTCAAAGGTATCTGCAACTGAAGGCACCTCTTGCTTTGTAATTATGAGGGCTCTATGTTCAAAATAGTAGTCTAAGCTATATGCTACAGAAATGTTCTGCCTCAATTTAATTTGGAAAAAATATCATTTTCTACAGATGATTTGCTCTGTTATAGGAATAACAGTGAGTGGGGTTTGAATCCCAGGTGGGCCATGCACACACCATGGCAGGGGGTCTCCAGGAACACAGTTTTCTGTGTTCATACTGGAGCTCCGAAAGACTCAGTGGTAGGCAAACACGCCCGTGCTTTGCTATAAACCCAGCGAGACATCATCTAAAAAGGAAACACTTAATGCAACTCCGGATGTCATCTGAAGTCTCAAAAACTGGTTCGTCCCACATTACAGTTGTTGGTTTGAGTCTCAAGTTGTCATCTGTAAATATGTGGAAAAATAATTAGATCTTATCTGAAGTTATTTATATCTTGCTTTGGCTGGCACGCACGTTGTGGCCCTCTCCCTCCCCGTCACTCTGGAGAATGTGGACCTGAGAGATAGAGCGCACAAACATTTCATTAAGCACATGCTAATGAGCTCCATGCTAATGTTTGCATACATTACTGCCTGCGTGCTGAACCTTCAGACAGTCAGCCCAACCCCCTTTTGCCTCTTTGCTTGACAGTTTCTGCTATTGTTTGTTTAGACCTTTGAATCAATCAAAAGATTTATCATCTGGGTTTGCTCGACAGGTCAGGGAGGCTAATTACAAATCCTGCCCTTAAGATATCACACCTAAACTACTGGAAGTTAAGTTTTTAAAAATACTTTACAGCATGCGTTTGAGACTGGTCCCTATGTGGTATTTACTATTACTACACAGTAGATCTGTGTTACTATTACAGAGCTACTGTTGGGGCATTAAACTGTCAAAACTCTACGGTAATGCTGATTTCTGCTAGGGCCCTTATGGGATTCTACTAGTATGTTGGTGCTAAGGTAACAGTGATTCACGTGAACGACTTGTTGAAGACCTTCCAAGTTTCATTTGAATTTTGCAACAGACACAAACATTTATTGGGCTTTGTGTGTAGCAGTGACTCTTTTAGTAAACAGGCCTTATATTGAGCTGCTTTCCATTTCTACTGACTGATATGTATGGGTTAGACTGCCATTCATATTTGCAAACAGCAGCATATCCAAGAATTTCAAAAGAATTCTTGGAGTGATAAAGCAGTGATGTTTGCCCTCACAGAATTGCTTTCACCTATTGTAAAACATTGCAGCTGAATTAATTAACTCATCTTCTGAGCTGCTTCTGCTGTTTCTGGGTCACACAGAGTCCCGAAGCCTATCCAAGTGCAGGAAACACCCCGGATAGACTGCCAGTCCATTGGAGTCACTTCCAAATAATTTTTGTGATCAGTCTCAAAAGTTAGACCTTCAGTTAATTTTCAAATTCAACTCTTGTAGTTCTAACCAGCGGAAGATTTACTTGTGTGTTCACACTCTCTTTCTTTTTTCTCGCTTTTTTCAACAACTTCTTCTTCAGGGTCTTCTGCCATGATGATCATGCTGTGATTACCAAGTGATTACCATGAATTTCTACAGAAAGGCTTCACGTAGTTACATAGAGCTGTAGCAGGTGTGACTGGAGTGCCAGAAATGCCATTCCCCTTATTATTACGTTAGTGTACCATCAACATAACTCAAAAAAATAAAAACATTACAAGTAGATGCATTCATTTATCTATAGAAATCGTAAGGGCTGCATTTAAGGCCCAGAAGGCCCTTTGGGTTCCGCAATGCTATTACTCTAGAAACCTATTCCCTTTCTTCATCTAGAAAATGATGTAAACCTGGGTTATAATGTGTCCTTTCAGTGTCAGCACAGACTGAGTATTTCTGGCCGTACTGACATGTACGAGAATATTACTAACCCATAATGAAACTTGCAGGCTGTTTCCATTGGTCCTGAAGCACCCTGAATGTTTTTTACCCCCACCAAAATACAGAGACTGTTTCTGCCTGTACTGAAAACACATGCTGAAAGACATTCATATGAGTCAGCCATAACCTCTACAAACCTGGCTCCATCTTCACCTTCTGTGGTGGCACACAATAAAAGAATGTCTCGGGCAACACTTCTATCTCCTAATTGTGGATAAAATATAAAAGAATGAAGACAATTGGGACAGGGCGGGAACATTTCACCATTTAACACTTTGCAACACTATGTAAACATGTCTCCAGCATCTGTGGTAGAATAACAATGGAAAAGTCCTTTTTCTCCATCAGCAGGAGTGAGAAGTCAGATACATCAGAAAGTGGTATCATATGTAGACTTAGTAAAAATCTATATATTGTTCTACAGACTATTGAATGCTGACCTCCAGTGAACGGGAGTCTAAGCATGTCAAAATACAGTATGTTGCTTACTATGTAAGCACATGCCTGCGGAAGGAAAGGGCAGTCTTTTCTCAAAAAGTAAAAGTCCTATATCTCTTGATCTAGCATGCTAACAATATACCTGGAAATGTGTTTCACCTGAGTCATCTGGGGGAAAAAAAATGCATACATGCAAGATGAAAGGTTTGGGTAATGCCCTACTGTAGATTACACAGTATAATGCCCATGTATAATGGACACCTAATGTAATTTCATGATTGGAAACACTGATAGTGTGTGATGACGCAGTCCCTAAAATGAAGCATGAGCCACTCAAATTATCTGAATCCTGATAACCGAGAGCAGAAAAAAAAAATTAGATCCAATTATAGCCTGCATTCAGCTGTAATTACTCCAATCATGAAACTGTGGCCTCCAATGTTTTCCAAACCACGAACATAATAAAAGCAATGTTCTTTTTGTTGCCTCTTGCAGTCCAATAACTAATTTTGGTACTTTATAATGATTTTAGTGAAATATTCATGACAAAACAGATAACAGTGTTGTATAACGATCTCGGGACCAATCGGTTATTTCTGTCCAACGGGACACGTGTAGTTCCGGTGATGGCCTCTTCAGGTAGCGTCTTCAATCAGGATAAGAAGCATTGCAATCAGCTGGAGAGGAAGCAAGTACACAACTACTCTTGTTGCTAAGAGACAGGTGCAAAAAAGTTTTTTTGCGAAAGGCGATTATTCGTGGTCAGATCAAATGTTTCTGAGCTCATATACAGGCTCTCCTGGCAGGAAGTAAACAAACAACTATATCATATAGATGTTCAGTATGCAAAATAACCGGCAAATTAACCAGCATTGAATTCTGCAGCAAATGGTTCACAGGTAGAATTCATACTTTATAGCAAAGATGGTTAGTAAATGCTTCTTACTACTTCATAATATTTATTTCATAGAAAGACACAGCAGACCTAGAGCAGGCTATGTGTGTGGACAAACTCTGTAGAAGAATCCCAACCAGGCTGCTCTTGTAAAGTAAGGACTGGGTGACTTTTAAACATGTGATGAAAGTCGAGTCAGTGTCAGCAAATGGCTAGTAATGTCATGAATAAGACCACAGGAGAAGGAAACCTTAAAAATCAGTGACAACTTGAAATTCCACAGGTCAGTAGAGCACGATGTGTCCTTTCCAGCAAGCCGTGGATTGTACTGTTAGCCCTCAGGGACCCTGAGGTTTAGACTCCAGAAATTCACATTTTTAATCTGAGTAAGGTGCAGCCTATGTAGGTTTGCCAAGATGCTCACCCGTGATGGTAAACCGCAGAGCTAGAGAAATGTGAAGCAACATATAGGAATTTATGAGAAAGTAAGAGTAACCTACTAGACCATAGAGGGTTTTGCCCCCTCTCCGGCTACACATGATTTTTTATTAAAGTCTTCGGAAGGCCGGCAGTAACAACAATCAATATCTGATCTTGGAATCACTATAGATTAACATAGAAATATTACAATGAAAATAAGAGAACTTTCCAAAGAGCCTTCAGAATAAACAAAATGGGACAAGTCTTCAATTCTTCATCTTTTAAAAAAGATGGTTGTGTGTATGTTCTAAACTATGTTATGTGATGAACCATGAAGATGATGACCATCTAATATTTTATTTCAACCTTGTCCATTACATACATCAGGTATTTTAGCTTTAGGTATTCAAGAGAAATGTCTTTACTTCCTACAGCACCAAAACAAATGGAGTTAGAGGCCATTTTAAACATGACATGCAAGGGCATAAGAATAATCTGGAATAACCATTTGTGCACTTTTTTTTTAGCTTCATTCTGATATGGACACAGAGGACGGCTCTGTGAAGTATGTCCTCACAGGAGATGGAGCCGGAACAATTTTTGAGATTGATGAGAAGTCGGGCGATATCCATGCCACCAGAAGACTGGACCGAGAGGAGAAGGCTTCCTACACGCTGAGCGCTAAAGCAATCAACAAAACCTCCGGACAGGTCCTGGAGAGGGCCTCCGACTTCGTCATTAAAATCCATGACATCAACGACAATGAGCCAAAGTTCAGTAAAGACACCTACGTGGCCAGCGTGCCTGAGATGTCCAGTGTTGGTGAGTTTGCTCTTTATTTTTTCTTGGCTTATTTAAATGTTTAAGCAGCTGATGAAGAACTTCACATTTGCATGTGCAACAGCAGATGGTGAGTTCAGACTGAGCTGAAATGGGCTTTTTGCTGGTTCTGTGTGCAGCGTGTTTTGGTGTTCTCTGTGATGCACTTAAACTGAAGTACATCTTATTCAACAAGAAGAAATTCACCAAAAGCCCCATTGAATTTACACATCAACTATCCCCTTTGGTTATTGGATTTAGCTCTTGAGGAAAAGAACAGACCTCATACCATGTAAAATAAAATTGTGTGTGTACTAAAGATAGGCTTGTAAATAAAACATCCCCTCAATCCTGTAGACTTTTGACCCCCTAAAAGATTACATTCCTAACAGAACAATGGCATGTGTGGCTCTGAAGGAACAAACAATGTCACCACCACTAGCATATTCAGAGCAAAGCATGACATAATTATTAAAGTTCATCCCAAATAAGTTTTGCTTTAAGGCCATCTAATTGTTGTCATTTAAACTATGACGAACATTCAGCCTTAGGTAATTTGCCTCAAGGGATGAGAGTTTTACTGTAACTAGTTTAATTAATCCTGTTATCATCAATGATTTTTACACTGATTAAGACAAACAGACTAAATCAAAGTATATGAATGCAACAAAGCACACGGAAATCCATTACTTGTTACAAAGGCCCAAATTAACCTGCAGATTTATCTAAAATGAATTAAAACTCATTTGCTGACGAGATAAAGCATGACAGGCTGTTTTGATTAGAGATTTTAGGTTAAGGTAACGTAATCGTCATTGATCTTAATGATCATGACCAGCAAATGAATCAACAGCCAAGAAAAATTAATCAAATTTAAAGGAGACAGTCATGCAAGTATGGGGCAGCACAGGTATTTTCTATTTCAACTCTTTAAACTCTGTCAGCTCTTTAAATTGACGATGTAATAGGCTCATGCAGGAACTCTGTGCACTACAGATACATTTGATACGCTAATCAAAATCTTGTTAAAGTTAAATTCATAAATAATGGAATAGTGTTTGTTTCAGAAATAAGTCTGCTGTGCAGCTCTGCTACTTAACTGATCTTCATGGTTTATTTTAAATTTCTGCTGATATTATTAAATATGTGTGACAGAGTGCTGCAATATATATATTCACATTATCCACATTATGGCTCCACACTAAAACACTCACAATATGGTTAATGTGGTATCACTCACATGACTCCCCATGAACCCATGTTTGTGATGTAATAGTAGAAACAGAAATCATCCCACTAAACTTGCTCTGACAAAATTGACGCATTTAAATATATTGACCTATTCAGCCTACAAGAGATTAGCCCTACCCATTCATGCTGAAATCAGGAGTGTTTCACTCTGGGTTGACTTTGGAATGTGACATAATACAAACCAACCAATAGGAATGGACATCATTTATATACAGTAAGTCTGAAGCAAATAGTTTAAAGCTATATATTTGGGCAGTAAGTAATGAGTAAAAACACCAAATAATATTTGATTTTATTTTAAAAAAGATCTTAGGATTTTGTGAGCTGGTTAGAAGAACACAGGTTGCAGAATTCTCCTCTACGCCTCCTGCCAACACATGGGTTTGATCAGTTCTACTACCAGCACACCTGATTTAACCTGGATAAACTAGGTATGAAAGGGTAATAATAACAACAAAAAAGGGCTGTGCAAATACAATACTCAGTACTGATATCAATCTGGTACCGGGTAAAATCGTTGAAATGAATATCAGAAAAAGAAAGTATAATGCGATGTGATATTTTTTGACAGTGCTAATCAACCATAACATACAGCTGAAAGTCTTGCATGTGGAAGCTGAAATAAAAAGAAACAGCAGGTTTGCATAAATGTGTAACTGATGCTGCGGGCTCTATGTACTTCTTCCTATAGGGGAGCAGAATATCTGTTTCACAGTTTGAGTATGAAAAAATTTAGATGGTTAAACAAAGTGTGTCCAGACAAATCTATAAATAGTTTAGTTGTTTAGTAGAAGGACAAGATATGGTTTTGGATTGGTATCAGTCTTGACAGAGACTCGAAACTGGGGTATCAGTAGAGATATCACCAGTAACAGTAGTTCTGAGCCACCACTTAGTGATACTGAATTTCCACAAGGGGAAATAAATTTATGAAAAAACAAAAAACAACAACAAAAAAAAAAAACTTTGTGATTACATAAATTATGATGCTCCTCCTAACGTTTATTATGTATATTTATTCTAATATTAGCCTTTTCTGAGCAGAATAAGCAGTTAAAGCTTTTTTTTAAATACAGTTTTCTAATGTTCCTAAAATATTGTAGAGTACTGTATATCTGCCTATAAATATATCTGTAGAAATTTAGTTCTGGGTGTTTTTAGCATATAAAACCACATAAACTGGACCACATAAACATATATGGACCTCCTGGAAGAACACATTTAAATCCAAGTGGGATACGGTCTCTATAAGAGCGTCTTCTGTATTCTCCTCTGCAGAACCTGCCTTTTATTTGGTGGTTTTCCTGCGTGACAGGAAGTCACATATATACAGTAAGCTGAGGTAAAAGCAGTAGACTTAATGGACCTCTCTCTGACTCCCTGAGGCTGTGGCACTTGAAACCCTCCATGTCTCTGCCCCCCCCAAACTCCTGCTCTCCCTTTCATTTGTGTATTTCTCTGCGGGGTTGGGAGTTACATCATCCACAGCACTCTGACTCTAAATGGGACACTGCATTCATTCGCCACCTTGTTTTTTTTTTTTTCCTTCCCTCTCCTTCTCGTCCTGATCCATGCTGCAAGGATTCAAACACACAGCATGTGTCGAGTCGAGGGGGTCACGGGTGGCACTCACGTTTAAGCTGAACAAACCGGCCATGTGTCGTGAACGTGCTCTCAGTTAATCAGGCCTGGCCATCCGTGAAGAGTGAGCCAGTGCTCGCTCCATGTTAGCCCAGCACCATCGGACTGCGACAGATGTTTCTGCGTTCATTAGTATTCTCCAAGCTGGTCAGAAAGTGAACGCCACTCAACGGAGGTCTCCGGAAAGCCAAGGACGGTGTGGATAGGTGGCACAGACAGCATGTGCGCAAGGCCCACCTTCAGAGGCGAGACGGAAAAGGGGCAGGTCACCTTTAAAGTCCATTCCCCAAGAAGGAACAAAAGTTGTTTGTGATCCAGAAATGGAAAGAGAGGGACACTTAAGCCAAAACAAGCAGGGCGTGACTGCGATGAGTGGCTAAAGAGTAATGAGAGGAGCTTTTGATCTTCACATCAGGGCCCCTATCTTCTCAGGATATCACATATTAATCTTTATTTATATTCCCCACTTTTTCTTTTTGCATTCCTACCAAAAACGATGGAATTTTTCCTTTACTTCTAATGTCGAGTTGCAGCAGTCATCTAAAGCCATTGTAGCATGGAAATGAAAGCCTAAAAATGTCATGCTACAATAATGTGAAATAGCCTACTTTTGGTTTAATTAGGCTAATTATAATGTTTCTTTGAGCAGAACATGTTACTCAAGTTAGATGATCTCTAGCAGCGCAGAGTATCAGCAGCGCATAAAAAGAAAGGGGTGACCCAGTAGCAGCACACAGAGGGAAAATATGACTATCAAAGAAATGTCCATCTCATAGCAATGTTGGAGTAATTATGAGATTACGATTTAGATAAGAAACGCCACCAGATAAGCTGAACAGGGATAAAAGAGCCAGTGATCTAGCAACGGCTTGCCTTCATCACTGTTCACACTGGGGGGTGCACATACATTTACATGTTTTAATTACAACTCAAAGGGTGTGCGCATATGCTGGATTAACACCACCAAGATGTGTTTTCGCCAACCTTGTGGAGGTTGTGGCGGGTTGCATGCGGGTTGTTGTTGTTGTTGTTGATGTTTTCACCATGACATTAAATCATATGGTTTAACAAATTTTAGAAACACCAGCCTGTTGTGTGAACACTTCGTGACAAAATGGACATAGCAAATAACATCGCAGATCACAGAAATAAAAATTACAGATTTGACAGGGTTACTTACTTACTTAATTGTAAATTGTAAAAATCTGCTACAGATTATCGATTACCTCATAATAACATCTTTCTTTAAATAATTAAATTAATACAACAGGACTTTTCATCAAGAAAATATAATTCTGTCTGTTCTGTTCTATGAAACACAATAATGAATTATAAGTGATTTATTGTCTGGTCTTAATGTCTGGTCTTTGCTATTTTCCTTACATTTGAACACGTAAGAAGTCTATAAAAGTAAAAAAGTATTTGAGACTAAAACTGTATTACTCTCCAACTTACTGAATTTAGCACATATGGAAATACAGCTTAGTTAAAAGCTGCACGGCTCTCTCGTATCTTTCCGAAACAAACGATCAATCTGTTAGATATCTTCTTTTGAGACTCTCCCCAGTAATAGTTATAAAACAGAGACTCGCTATTTAGATCACCATTTGTGTTTGAACTGCACTGTGCTTTGATGATTTAATGCTTGATATGTTGATGAACGCTGTTTGTGATGTAATAAATTAACACTTCTGATTCAGCAGTCTCCACGCTGTCAGCAGTCCACACAGAATCAGTGTATCTTACCACTTTAATGGCATTAACTTCACATGAAATGAAAAAAAAGGACTGACCGACTTCAGTACAAATAATGATCAGCGGGAAATCATCCAAGCGACCCATCGCATATCAGTTATAAAACAGACAGCTCTGGGTCTGAGTTACATTCACAATCGCATCTACCGGATATGTGCACATGTATTAATGCATCATGAAACAGACAAAATAGAAACGGTTGTGCCACATATTATTATTATTATTATTAATAATAATTATAATAATAATAATAAAAAGAAACCTACAACTACAGTTACTTATTTAACGTTTTACAGATGGCACTACACTAAATTCAATTAGACAGGTCTAATTATACTGACTTCATAATTAGGCATTTACTGCTCAGAAAAGCATATTGTGTCATAATTACTCATGATAATAATAAAATAATAATAATAATAAATAATAATAAAATATTATTGTCGTTATTAATATTGTCGTATTGCCCACCCTTACTTCTAAGGTTCCAAAATTAAAGTTACCACTTAGTACTAGCCGAGTTAAAACAAGCTTAAATGCCATGACCGGGGCTAGCTTTGGCTCAGTGCACCCCAATAGCTCTTGAAAGCCAACGTCATCCATCACGTCCTGTTCTGTAATTGTACACATTCATGTGTGATGTCCTTGCATCACTGTGCATGACACTTTCTCTCAGAAAGCATTGACAAAATATGTCCTGGTCTGATCGCCTGCAGATGTATCCTTTCAATATGGTACGTTATTGTAGCTGAGATCTTGTTCACTTAAAAAGTGGCACTGAATACCTCTATTTTTAGCACCCTCATGCTTCCAGTTCAAAAACATTTCTCAACTTTAATGATAAACATATTCATTGGAATAGGAACTGTTGTGTTTTGCAAGCAAAAGCAGGGTTAGGCAAACAGTTTAATTAATGGTTAAATGGATTAATCGCTATCATCCCTAATAGCAGCACTGATTTATTAATGACCAGTTAGAATTTTCCTCAGCTCTAGTGTGTATGTGCAAATGATTTCATTATTTTGACCCACTCTCTTCTCTTTCTTTCTCTCTCACTGTCATTTTCATAAGTCAAAAATGTGTAAATTAGATTTTGACCCCTCCTACCCCTCTCTCTCTCTTTCTCTTTCTATTTGCTTTTCAGGTGCATTTGTGATGAGAGTAACAGCTACAGATGCTGATGATGAATCGTATGGAAACAGTGCGAAACTGGTATACAGTATACTACAGGGACAGCCCTACTTCTCTGTAGAACCAGACACAGGTACGTAGCGTAAGATCATCTTTCTTTCGTGTGTACTAACACACATATTTGTTTTTGTCCATTTATTCATTGCCTATTTGCTTCCTTCCCCTTCACTCCTCTGCACACTGGCACATTTGGAAGCTTCCTCTACACAGCTTTTCACTTCATCCCTTCAGCTTGTGCTGTGATGTCAGGTAGTCAGTGTACTCAGAGCACTTTCTGCCCAAGTGAACAATTAGAGCCTTTCTGGGGCACTGTATTGAAAGCTGTGTGCTCCAGCTACAGGCCAACTCAGCTGGATCAGAAGTCCAGAGTGACCGGCCCACACTACTGCATTTTCCCATATCCCATTCAGATTCAGAAATGCAGAAAGCTGCACTTTGAATATAGAAGGTCAAGGTGCTCAGTCCATGTTTTCCTGGGGGATGGAACCATTTAATACATATATGCCGTTTTGCACTCCTTCTTGAACTGCAGCTCTGCATCTCAGCACAGGTCTGGCCGGCCGACAGTGTAGATACAAAGAGGATACAGGGAGTCGGTTAGGAAACTAAAGGGCATGTTAAATCATACGGGCAAAATTCAGCGCATCGAGCTTGGCAGTCCAGTTACTTGAGTGATTTCAATTTGCTTCTGATGAAGCTAGAATATTTGACTGATGATCTGCTTTATTAAATAAGGTTTCTGTCTGAATGAGCAAGCCTTTTGTCTAAATCAATGTGAAATGATTATGCCAGACTAAAATCAATGTGGTGTAGCCAATGCTTAGGACAGCCTGCCTTCATAAAGAGGAATTCCACAGATTTCTCAGATTTTCTGCCTAATTCAGTCATGCAGATGCAAACAGTGTCATTAGGAATGGTTTGGTCTAAAATGCTGCACTGTGGAGAAACTTTACAGTGGTAGTGACAGGGTTCAGGGGTCACGATATCTGTAACTGTTTTATTTACTATGCGAAACCACCAAAACCTGAACCTATACTTCTTGAGCTGTGAGCTGTTATTTGTGATGTGGATAATGATATGGGAAGAAGAATGGGAAAAGCCTAAGATAATCGTGTCTTTATAACTAGAGGTACCACTGAACAGAAATCTGAATGAACAGTATATGTCTAGCGATTTTTTTTTGTTATTGTTTTTTTATGTGGGTTTTTTTCAGCTAATTCAAATGTGTTACATTATGTTGTGCTGAGTACATCATAAAGCAATGTCCCGGGGATGATTTATTGCTTTGTAACCATTCTACAAAATAACTTTCTGTTAAGAACCTTTTAGAGGCGTTAAAGGAGTCAGGCATCTTGTTCAGTCATCAACACCGTGAAGCTCTCGGACATTAAGTCTCTTTAGAATTAAGTATTTGACCTTAAAAACACTTGAATGTGTTTTGTCCACATAGTGAATGTGTTTGTCCACATATTGACCACTTAATTATGCTGAATGTCTTTTAAAGTCAATAGCATTCCCCTTATAAAGGTTCCTAAACAGTTCTTGTCTTAGACGTATGCTTATTGGAGAAACCTTTAATTGGCATAGAATCTTTACATGGTGTAAAACATAAAACTCACACTTCCAAATAGCTCTTTAAAGAACTCTCCATTAAAACGCAATATTACTTTCCTGTTTTTTCCAAGTGTTCAGTGCAATGGCCATTAGATGAAACTTATTGTGGTGATATGGCAAGTTGAACACAATCAACAACTATGCATATTTGTTTCCTATCAGGTGTGATACGGACAGCTCTGCCCAATATGATTCGAGAGAACAGGGAGCACTACCAGGTTGTGATCCAGGCTAAGGACATGGCAGGACAGATGGGGGGTCTCTCTGGGACTGCCACAGTCAATATCACACTGCTGGATGTCAATAACAGCCCTCCACGGTTCCCTCATAGTAAGTGCCTCTTACATTTGCATGCTGGATATGTTAAGGAACGGTGAAGGAAAATCAAAGGCATTTCCATTTGAATGAAACTGCGCTAAGTTGCGCTGAGTTATGTTCCCAATTATCCATGAGGTGATCTTTGCAATCCTGTGATCTTTTTACCATTGACCTTTATGTAAACATCTCTTGGTGTCAGTGGTAAAGATGAAGGACACAGTACAAGAAAAACTGCTCAGGGCACATTTCCATGCTGACCCAGTAGACACACTGTGAACAAAGCAGGGCTACTTACTAGAGAATGAGAGAGCGTTCTGTGCATATGTGTGCATATGTGTTTGTGAGTAGAAGCGAGCAAGAGAGGGAGGGAGAAAAAGAGAGAGAGGGAGAAAGAGCACAGCTTCCTTTAGTTTGATAATCCCTCTTTTCGCTACCCTCTCAAATCCAATACATGAAGCAACATCACAAGCTTGGGAAATGGGGAGAGAAGAAAAAAAACAGAAGTATATATGAAAAACTCTGGTGGTTCATTTGAGCTGAGTTTCTATTAAACAATAACCACCGAGAGTCAGCTTTGCCTGTCCCCCGAGACGTGGGTAAACAAATAGACAAATACACTGAAGCACGGGCGTAGAGAACAAAGAGTTCACTCAAACACCTGCCTGTTTACTCAATTTATTCACTCTTCCTCTTCTATCCCCCTCTCTCTCCCTCCCCTCAAGGTGCCTACCACCTCTCCACGGCTGAGTCGGCTGAAGTAGGATCTTCGGTTGGGCGGATCAAGGCCAACGATGCTGACGCCGGCGTGAATGCAGAAATGTGGTACAGCGTTTTGGACGGCGATGGGCAGGACATGTTTAGCATCGTCACGGATGCGACCAGTCAGGAGGGGGTGATCACAGTCAAGAAGGTGAACATCTTGTGTTTGAAAAATGCTGTTAATAGCTACCCATGGACCCTGTACTTATACCCCCCATCCTCAACCCCCCATGCGTTCACAGGCCTGCGCGCATGCAGATTCAGATATGCATGTGCATGCACACGCTTCTTGAGCTGACTGTGCTGAGAAAGTAATCCCTTAAATCGAAGCCTTCTCGCCCTATTAGCTTTTCAAAAGGTGCTTAATTCTATTCATTGCCAAGGTCTCCCTTATTCCCTTTTGTGTAGTATAGGGATCTATTGCTTGGTGAAATCTGCCTATGGCTTCCCCACTCTCTTTCGCTCCCTCTCCCAGAAGGGTCAGGCTTTGAAGAAGCTCTGGCAATTATTCAAATTTTATTGCTAAAATAGGAATCAGAGATAGATACTGAAGTACAGAATAGAAAAAAAGAAAAAAAAAACTTCAATCTCTAATCTGCACGTAATTAAAGGGATGTATTAAGACCAGTCATTTGTGCCTTAACAAAAAAAAGATACTTAACACAGAAGAAAAGGGGCAGTGATAAGCACCATTCAACAAGAGTATCACATAGTGGCTCAGCTTCAGAATTAGAAAAGTTCAAGCCCAACAGCAGCTAAGGGATATTATTAATCCGCAGTCAAATGCACTATTCTCGCCAAAGCGGCAAAGACCTGAAGAAGTAAGGCTTCTTTTTAATCCTAGAGAAAACGGGACTTTTTTTAGACATCTCATTATTTCTCTTTTAACTCTATCTTTTCTCCAGCCACTAGATTATGAAAGCAAGAGGACATACTCCCTGCGTGTACAGGTGACGAACACACATGTGGACCCGCAGTTTGGCCACTTGGGTCCATTCAGCGACACAGCCACAGTCAGGATTACGGTCACAGATGTGGACGAACCACCCATCTTTGGTCGGAGCCATTACATCTTTGAAGTAGACGAAAATGCGCCTCCTGGGAGCTCTGTTGGCACAGTCTCTGCCCGGGACCCCGATGCCATCAATCACCAAGTCAAGTGAGTTATAGTTTGATTTTTTCCCCAAATTTCCAGTATACCTAGAACCAATGAATCATTCTAAAAAGGTCATAGTTTCATGCCCTCTGTATAGCCCACCTGATTTCTGAAAGAAAGGATTGTAGCCCAGTATCTACTGGAACTGGATATGTTGAAGGAGGATATAAGATGTTTGAATGTTTACCACACATGTTTAGAAAAGTGTTCCTATTTCTTAACCTTAAAACATTTTATTGTAATATAATAAGGAGTTATGTTAAATATTTATAAGAATTGTGCCCTACATGTCATAAGTTAGGTACTAAATGGTCAAAAAAAAAGGATAAAATTCAATTCAATTCATCTTTATTGTCTTTATACCAATACATGGCTGTTCAGTTTAATGAACCACTGTCAGGCTACTTCTCCAATGCAGTGATCAAAGGAATAGATAAATCAAAGGAGTCAAAGAAGAACCACTTTTGGTCCCCAAAATAACTTTTCAGCATATGGTTCTTAAAAGAAACCCATTTTGTAGTGAGACATGTGAATGTCAAAGACCTGTTAAAGCATTTTTGGTCTAGTAATACTATCGCTTGACATGGTCGACAGATGTCTCAGCACTGTAGGCTCTCATGGTCCTGCACCAGTGACAAATCGTCTAGCTAGAACATAATCTGTAGTTTCTTTTACATTTGTGTATTGTAATAATCTGTAGAGCAGGTACATCTGTTTAACCATCAATCTTATTCTGACTTGGATTTGAGCAATCGCTGCAAAACTAATAGACCTACCAGGATATCTGTCCGCAGCCTGAAATGTTTAGCCAGAATTTCATGGAATGACCATCATGGATGAATAAATTTTCAGAAGTTTCAATTTTTATTGATTTTGATGGCTTATTTTAATGTATTTTCTCTGGATTGTGGTCTATTTTCTAAGTAGCCTGCTGCTTCTGTGCCACATTTAGTTATTTTTGTGCATGCTGCCTGTGTGAAAGCTAGCATGAGGGTTGAAATGAGAAGCAAGATATTCCTGGACTACAAATTAGCCTTTATATTCCAGCAGGCAGTTTAAAGGACCTCCACATAATATGTTGGTTCTATACCAGTTGTGGGCTTTTCTAGACACATACGTCCAAGTCATAGACCATTTAGACCTTCATTAGTAGAAGTTTAGTGTCAGGAGCACTCACCTGAAGGGGAGCCACTTTATTTTCAAAAAACTAAAAAGCACTACAGAACCACTTTTGTAAATGAGGTGTGTAATGCAGATGGGTTCCAAACCAACCAAAGTTTCTTCCACAAACCATCAGAGCCAAGAACCAATGAAGAACTTTTATTTTTAAGAGTGTACTGCAAAAGCTGCAAACATGCACTGCATTATACTGTTCCAGCCGAATGCAACCCTGGTGTCTCTGATAAACTACACTTTAAGTCTCGAGGAGAGCCAGACAATGCAACACTGAGGAGCAGTTTGGAATAAATAGTGAGTCTAACGTACAAAGCATAAATACAGTGACCCAATAAAACAGGCCTCCATCAAACTGGCTCCTCTCATCACATTCTCCCTACTTTACTTCTGTCTTTGATCTGATACTTTCTGCTTGGTTAAATCAAATCTATCAGCACGTCCCCAAGTGCGTGTGTGTGCATGTGTTTTTGTGTATGCAGTTGTGTTGTTGTATTTGTGTGTTAAGAGGGAAGGAAAAGCAAATTATTCATGGGGTCTCTGCTGGTGATTTCCCTGTGGAAGCTGAGCAGGATGAATACAGACAGTGTTTATCCCACCATCCCCCACCCTTTTGAATTCTTTCCAACTTCTATAAGTCACAAACTTGACGTGAAAGAGCCTGTATTGTTTTCTGTTGCCTCCTAGCCACGCACACACATAGACATGCGGGTGCGCAATGAGAGATTTATCTGAAATGTGGAGAGCTGTCGCTCCGGCTCTGTAATGCATGTCGTACTCTATTGCATATTTAAATGTCAGCAGAATATATAAGTTGACATTGATAAATGGGTCTAATATGAAGGGTTTCCTTTGCTTCCTTCCTGGCATCAAAAGGAATAGGATAGTCGGAGTGATCAGCACTTGAGCTCTTTCAAAAGAGACATATCAAAATGCCACCTTATACCAGCAGCTAAACGTAATTGATTATTAAAACCGGTCACTCCCAGTGAACAGCTTTCTGTCTAATCACAGCTAACTAGTACATGCAAGCAGACAAATAGATGAACAATTGTAAAAACAGGTACAGAAATGGTGATTAGTTCAGTGAAAAAAACACCTTTAATTGCTGAACCACTATACATTTTGACCACTACCAAGTTTATTAGCTCCTGATTAGCAAGTCAAACCATATACACCCCAACATTTATGAATATTAACATAGAGTCTAAGTGTTTATTTGGCTGCATCCCAAATGCAGGCACTGTTCTGGATCATTAGTGATGACTGTGGGATGAACTCTGTCTGCAAAAGTGATGTGCACTGAAACCTAAAGGAAAACCACATGCCTTCTCCCTCTGACTACAATCACTCTTCTCCTGCCTCGCATTCATTATGGCCATTCTTCTGTGCAGATACACCATTGATCGACACACAGACTTGGAGAGGCTTTTTAATATCAACTCCAACAATGGCACCATCAGCACTCTACAAGCTCTGGACAGAGAGGCGTCCAAATGGCACAACATCTCAGTCCTAGCCACAGAAATCAGTGAGCACAGTTTGTTTCTTTCCCTTCAACCCTGACGGTAGGAATGAATATTATGCAATTAACAGAAGCACGCCTTCGTGTTTGCTGTACATGGGAAGAAAAGTCAAGCCAATTATTAAATGTGAACAAAAGGCAGCTCAACTGAAATTCAACTGTCAGCTAAAGTGGTATTTATTGGAGAGCACAGGCGCAGTCTTGCTTTGTCTTGTTTTCAATAAAGTTCACATTCACCAATGTAGAGAAATATTTCCCCTGGGTTCAGCATTCTACTTCAATTTTGTGCTGAGGATAAACAACCTACTTGCAATGAGAAAAACAAAAATATATAACCAGTAGTTACTCGAAAGCCTCTAATAATAACAACACCATTTCTTCCCCTCCAACCAATGAATATTAAATTAGAAGTTTTCTGAAACAGCAAATTTCTGTTGCATAATCATTTTCGGACATTCAGAGAAATCCATCAAACCAGTAAATGTCTCAAATTCATATAATGTTGTAAATATAAACATTAAGTGTGTCCTGAGCTTAATTACTGTGTTCTCTGTAAAAGGAGATTTGCTGGCAGTAATACAGGACTGAAAAAAGATACATGCAGCCCATCAGTAATTAGACAGTGCACATTTTCACTGTTCTGTTCTGTTCTCCAGTACAGTGGATTTGAAATGAAACACTGATTGAGTTTACAGGCACTTATTAATCTGGTAACTGTACACAATCAGATTTTGTCAGTAATTCGTTCAAGACGTTTACATGCACTGGGGTAAATCAGATAATGGGATAACTCCGGGTCTACATAAGTTTGCAACCAACCAATAAACTCAAAAAATAAGACATAGCATATACATAACATGAAGCATCTATTCATTTTAGAGGGTAATATGAACATAACATCTTTTAGAAGATGAAAGATATTCAAATCCTTCATTTCTTGAAGCACGTACTTGCTTTTGCACCTGCACCAAATGTGGCTTGTTGCGGGTTTTGTGTTAAAAGCTGCTTGCTATCTCTGGGAAAGTGCTTTGTTTTCACACATGCACAGACTGAGAAATGCTAAAGAATTAGAGTAAGGGTATACAGTAGGGTTTAACAATCCATTCGTCTGTATTGATGCATTGACCAAATAGCGTGTCAAGAATGTGGTGCATAAACATTGATGCATGTGTGTTTATTCTCAACACTGTTTCAGTGTTATTCACACGATCCCTTTCTGGCTGCTTCTACATACGAAGGCTTGTACAGTAAGAAGTCATGCAGATAACACTGAGACAGTGACACATGCTTATGTATCACATCTATGACACCAGATTGATGGATTTGGTACACGCTTCATGTATACCTTAATGTATCCTCATTTTTCTATATGGTGTAAGCTTGTTGTGTTTACCGAATAAAACTTTGCTTGTGTGCTTGTCTTCATATTAACATGCACAATGATGCATAAACAATCTGCAAGTCGTCTGAGCAGTAGTGGCCAAGGAAACTAAAAAATTCACACTCTCTCCCACTGGTAACTAGTCATAAGTGTGCTAATCATAAGTTTTTAGGGAAAAAAAATAGAATGGACAGACGAGACCTTTGCCGTTTGCAAATAATTGTGAAGTGTGAATTAAAATACTGGGTTTAATACCACAAATCTGTCAGCTCACCTGACAAGGTGTTGAAGCCAGTGGCTAGATTGTGTGGAATTTCATCATTAGGCTTTACTGAATAACTAAGAAACAGGATATACAAACAAAGGGAAACTGGTGCTCAGGCTCAGGCTAGCACTCAGCTCCCACAGCTAGCTTGCCAAGCTGCTCTGTTTACTGCTAGGCTCACATTGTTTATCTCAGCACGTCAATACCAAAATAAGCCCATTAAAATGAGATTCTTCACCACAAAAGGCTAAATAACTGCTAGTGAACCAAATAACTTAAAGCTCAACTGACTCAGGCGTGCTCTGACACCATGATATCATTTCATTTTGACTTCATACACCAGTATTGACCCAAATCACATCCCAGCAAATGATAAAGTATTAACCATGATCTGACTTAATGATATTTATACTTAGTATACAGGCTTAGAAAAACCATATTCTCAAAACCAGCTGTCTTTATCAAATTTCTAGGCCTTAATCCAGTCTGAGTATGTCTAAAGTATGCAGTTCAAATGACCACTGCCGAAATCAGATAATGATCAGATAATTAATGGCATGTAAACAGATTTAAAGCAGTTCTGATACAGCATGTCAGCCATACTATGAATGCATTTACATTTATGCTGGTTAAGTATAGTCCATGTTAACACATGATTCCTCTAATTCAGGGTACCATAAATAATTGGACAAACAGCTGCAGATTCATTTCTCTGCCAGATGCGCCATTGCATCATTAGCTCATGCACAAGTACATCTAGAGTTGTTGCTGTAAACATACAAGAGCACCAATGTCATCTGTTGGAAAGGAGGAAATTATGCCTGGAAATCTGAATAAATACATAGGAATCAGCACAGCCGAAATTTTAAATGTGTCAAATGTTTGGTACATCTTTAAAATCCATAGCACTGGTGAGAGATTGTAAACAAAGCAATCATGGGTGATCAAAGAATACTTTCAGAAATGAAGAACAGGTCAAGAACAATATCTAGAAAAGCCAGTAAACATACAATCTCTGTCGTATTTTAAAAATGTGAATCTGCAAAACATTAACTCCACAAAAGAACAAAAAATGTTCTTGACTTATAGTGTCAGATAATGTCATGTCATTTTAATCCAAATAAATTTAGACCATTTCTTTCACTCCATTCATCACAAAGTGTTCAGATATCATTAAAGGCTTCGATTGTGTTTAAATGGTATAAAGAAAAAAACAGAAAAGAAAAAAGATATATGCCTATGACAAAGAAGAACCCTACAAAGTTGTTTAAATATGTTCCAGAGAGAAGGGATGGGGAAACGTGGACAAAGAAATTAAACTTAACTGTTCAAAAAGCAAGCAAACCACCACATCGGTAAAACATGATGGATAGCAAAGCAGAAAAAAGTTACATATACACACAGCATCGTTGATAGATTTTTACTATCATTTAGTTTTCATAGTGTGCTGTGTTTAATTCCCTGATGGCTAGATACCAGTGTTGTAATCTATCTTCACCCATTAGACTTCCACACTACTTACACTGGCACTAGCAAACATTGCTGACTGGTTAGTGTTTATACTATGACAGTTTTCCTGAAATTAGATTCCAGTGTAGAAAACCATTTCACCTTGCTTACAGCATTGGTATATATTAAATCGTAACCCTGTAACATGATACATATGATATTACCAGGTCCTTGCCAACATGCAGCTCTATGGGTGAACATGTATGACTGCAAGATGAACTGGTTCATTTGTATGTATTCATAAAGTGACTGCAGAGGCAGCAACAAAATAAATTCTTAAAGTAAATAGAAGGCTCTTAACAATCTTACCAATCCAACAAATGCCTGAAAAGTCTGTATATGGTGCTTCAATTTGCAGTTAGACTAAAATAACTATGCAGAGAACTATGCAGAGGATCTTATCAAGTCAGGATTGTTCCCAACGACGGTGATGGCAACCAGATGATGAGAACCAGAAGTGTTTAAAGCCTCCAAAAAGCTCGCTCACCAAAGTTATTATATGAAAGGTCACAAAGCAATTATGAAAGTGTGAGACATTGTTTCACAGTAGTTTTGATGTAATATTTCGGCCTAAAATCTATTTTAGGATTCTTTTGATGGAGGTGAGAAACACACAGAGCGTTAAAAGGGAAAAGAGGGTCCAAAGAAAACCCTCTTAAAGATTTACCACAAATTTACCAGCATCGTTACATGTAACACTCAAAAGGCATGCACAGGTTTACTCTCATTTTGGATAATAAATTAAATGGCTGTATTTGTGTTGTACCCAGTCCAACCACTGGTTTCTATCACAGCCACTAAAAGGAAATATGAAGCATTAGGTTCATCAGGTCAGCACATTGGTAAAATGGTAAATGGCACCAAAATTGGTAGTGTTCTGGTAGAGATCTTTATTAAACCCTGTAACCACTGTTTCTGTGTATTTTAAATACTAAGGCCTCATCCTGTTACATTGCTCAGAAATATATAGGATTTATATGAAATGTATGCCTCTGCACTTGCTTATACAAACCTGTCTCTCACATTCAGGTACTTCCCTGCAAACTAGAGTCCCTGTGTTCATCAAAGTTCAGGACGTGAATGATAACGCTCCTGAATTCGCCATGTATTATGAGACCTTTGTCTGTGAAAATGCCAAAACTGGCGAGGTATGGAATCTTGAGGTTTTCTTTGTGTCATTTGGCTTGTTCCCAACCCTGGTCCTAAAGGACCCCCTGCCCTGCACACTTAGTCTCTTCCCTGCTCCCAGTACACTTAATCCTTATTTAAAGTGAGTATGTTTTAACAGGAATGCACAAAAATGTGCAGGGTAGAGGGTCCTCCAGGACCAGGATTCATTCCAAGTATCTCATTTTGGTCATTCTATAAGCATCCAGCATAACTGTGTGTTTATTAATCATCTTTCTGATAAAGTGATGGTAATATATGCCTTTTGTGTTTTAGCTGATTCAGACCATAAGTGCGGTGGACACAGATGAGCCTGTTGTTGCACATAAGTTTGTCTTCAGTCTGAGCACAGTCAACCCAAACTTCACCATCTATGACAATGAAGGTAAATGTCACCAAGTCAAGCTTAATACACAGGTCTACAACACACAGCCATGAACATCAGCAATAACTAACAACTAGGCCCAGCAATAATCCAATCAAGACAACATACACTACCCTGTGTCAGGAGATCACAAGTAACACTGCACGGTACTAAAATCTTAAGATATGATCACTAATGAATCCCTTTGGGATGAAGCCAGACAAAGATCAGGCAGTTGTTATTCAGTGCTGATAACAGAGGAATGCCCATTAATGCTGGCAATGCTGTTTACTCTCCAGATAACACGGCTCGGATATTGACACGAAGGGGAGGCTTCAGTCGGCACGAGATGAGCTCGTACCTGCTGCCTGTAGTGATCTCAGACAACGACTACCCCATCCAGAGCAGCACCAGCACTCTAACTGTGCGGGTGTGCGCATGCGACAGGAGCAGGAACGTGCAGACCTGCAGTACTGAAGCCCTGCTGCTCAGCGCTGGACTGAGTACTGGAGCACTGGTGGCTATCTTACTTTGCATCATCATACTGCTGAGTGAGTACTGCCATAGATCTTACAATAATGCCCAACACACACCTAGCATCACTTAACAGCCAAATTAAAGTTCATTTAGTCAATGTGTCTAAAAGGAACTTTACCAACTGTGCTTCGCCAACTGTGCTTCGCCAATTCTCATATATATTTTGTTAAAAAAAAAAAGAAAAAAAAAACATTTTTTTTGCACATTTTTTAAATTAAATCAGATTGTGTGAATGTTCGTGATGGATGGACCAATAGAATTTGTCCAAAGCTGCTTAGAAAATCTTTTATATCAACCTCTAATGCAGGTTAGGAAAGCGGTTTTATGCCACTATAAAACTGCCCTTATGAAAGTTTTTAAAGTGACTGCATAATTCCTAAGAGCTGCTAAGATGCTGACATCTTTTATTCTAAAGCACAGCATTAAGCTAAAAATATGGAAAACCTTGCCATATCTAACCCTTTGACTGGTACTGTAGGTACATGAGTGCCATAGAGGTAGGGCTGCAGCTATCGATTACATTAATTCAATATGATTTCCATAACCAATCAGTATATCAGTTCTGTTTTGATTCATCTGGAAAAAAGAAACTGCATCACTGAGGAGCAAGATCAGAAGTTAGGAAGACAAGCATGCAATGTCAAAAAAAAATTGAAACCATTGTAAAAATCAGAATAAGGTTAAAGATTGAAGAAAGAGAGAGATGCAGGTCAACTTTAGGTCAACTAAATTAATGAAGGATTACATAAACTCAAGCTATATATCAGGCTTCTAGTGTATATGGAATTGTGAGCATGTAGCTGAATCCCAAATGAGTCTTTGTTAGACATATTATGCAGTGTTTGAGTGCAGAAGCTATTATTATCTAAGCCAGTTCTATACCGGGTGGAAAACACGTCACAAAAAATTGCTTTATTTGTGTATTTATATTAATTCTAGTATTTTTTTATGAATAAATCCAGATAAATAGATTTACATCTTATTTCCCAGATTACCTCAGACTTATAGTATAGTACATGTTTTGTGTAGTCCAAAATTAAACCACATTTCTAAAGATAATCGAATGTTAAAGGACTAACATAGCATAGTTAAGCCATGACTCGAAAACTCAGCTGTTTCTTTAAACCAAAATCTTTTAATGTTGTACTAGCTGTTCTACAAAAGAGAAGCTGAAAAGCAAATAGTGTCTGCTGACTACAGTTTAGTACCTTATTAACCACACTGAGCTCCTGCTGTGGATGCAGTGTGTTTTTGTGCTGCCGTGGCAAGTAAGCTCAGGTTTGCACAGTTTACAGAAAACCGTATTTTTAGATGATATTAAAATAAAGCATTGGCACGTTTTCAACTTATTGGGTCATGTACAGTCATGCACTTGAGTCTCTACAATTGTTTTTTGTTCCTTCTTATCATCAAGTGATCTAAATGTCATCACAGCAACCAATCGATAACCGGATTCATTACCTTTAGCACCTATGTTAATTTGTGTTATTGTATGTAATATATGTTCTTCTACACAGTAATTCTAAGCGTTTCTTATAAACCAGATGCAGCATGTACTCTTTGATGTTTATTCGATATCTGAAGCATCATGAACTGTTATACGGAAAGTCTCATTATCTACCTCAAGATTATTTTATGGATTTATATGTTCCTATGTTCTTCTTAAATTAAAATCAGGTTCATGCTGTATTGTTACCTGTATAAATGTTTCCCCCTTTGTGCTCTTAAGTGCACAAAGATTCTGCTCATTTCTATTCTGTTCTTACCAAATCCCAAAAACTGCATCCTAATAAAACACTGGTGAATGTCAGAATCTTTATGAGTGAGTTGTAGAAATAATTCTCAAGAGCGATTGGTGAATGAGGCCCATTGTCATTTTTTTCCTCAACTTATTTTCAGCTTTTATATGCACGCTTAAGCTTTTCATCCTTAGAATACACTTAAACTGTAGAAACATAAAGTTGTCAAAAAATGGCTCTCTGGATAGATGCCACAGAGTACCTATGTTTTTGTTTCTCTACAGCAGTGCCCACTTCCCTGCATGCTTCACTTTTCTTTAATACGCCCTACACACCCAATCCTACTAATCAGCTCATTAACACCCCCTTACCGTGTTGCTGCGGGTGTGTTAAAACAAGGAAGGCGTTAAAATCTGGAGAGTAGCAGGCCTCCAGGACCAGAGTTTGGAAACACTGCTCTAAAGAAACCCTTAAATAGATCAAGGTGCTTTTTGTAAATAAGGTGAGGAACCATATCAGCTCGGGCCAGATATCATTTAATAACCATGCACTTTTAAGAGCATTAAAATCTACCTGTACCTGTTCATTCCCCAAAACTGATTAGGACATCCTTTAAGTATGTCAGAGATATCTTAGTCTATGCTGTCACGCTGTGTTCTGACCTACATCTCCTCTCTCCTTGATGAATGATGGAGTGCGGATCACTGTAAGAGGGTTTTGAAACTCACAGGCAGCTACTGGCCACAGCAATGCCCAGCACCACTTCATCACACCCTGAAGTGCCCTAACATGTGGTCTTTGTCAATATAATCAAAGTACATTTAGTATTCTTAACAGACACCTCACTACCATCACCATGAGCAGATGATAAGCCCCTTTAAACTGCCAAAGAACATTCCTAAAGCTAGTAAATGTCCAGCTTTTTCTGACCCTACAGCTACTGGTGAAATGGCAGAGCATCATACTTCCTGCTGTTATTTATTCATTTCTCTACTAATATCCAGCACAATACCTCCTTCAGATAATCAAAAACTAGGGCACCCCATTAAGACATTACTTTAGGTGATGCTTATAGAAAGTCTGTCTCGCCCCCTCCCTCTCTCTCTCTCTCTCTACGTCTCTGAAAGTGCAACGGTGGGGAAAAAAGAGCTTTCATTATTAAATGCTTGCAACTGACAGAAAGGCCTTTGTGTTCTTGCAAGCCCCTAAGTAGGTCGCGTGTTCCTGCCTGACATCGTAAAACACCACGTTTACCCGTTTCTAAGTTAATGCAGTATGAACAAAGCACCTTACTCCGAACAACAGGAGCTCTTTCTGAGCGAAAGAGGCAAAGAGCTGAAATACGTTATGCTTGTGTCCAGAGGCACCTCAGTACGAAACTGTCGAGACTCTCTGAGTATGCCACTTGGCTGAACATGTCTCATGGCCCATCTGGGCTAATATTTTCTGCTTCAGTACAACTGCTATGATTACTGTGGTGGAATTAGAGATTTGTTTTCATCATGGCATCCTTGTTAATGTGTAGGCTAATACTTGAAGTGCAGCTCATTGAACTCACTGCTCTGAACAGTTTTAAAAGCTGTGATTCAACTCATCAGTCATTAATCAACCCTTTTATCAGCCGAACTGAGTAATAAAGTAGGGAAAACGTGGAAGGGTGCAGAATAGGCCGCCCCTGGAATTGGAAATTATGAACACTGATTTAATACACCGCTCAGTGGCAGGGAATAATAATAATACAAATGTACATGTGTGTTTATGGATGCATCACATATAATGAGTAACATTTTGTTGATATTTATGTCATGTTGTAATCAATGTCAGCTCGTTATATTTAACAGGCTCCCTCCACATACTCCATCTGCTCGACTGCAATAACCAGCATGCATTATACTGTTTCGCATATCAAGGTCCACCGTCCCCTACTCTTTCTCTTCCTGAATAGCCCTTTCCACCAGTCCTTTATTCCTGAGTAGACAGGTTATGGCAGCGAAGGTTGAACCTTAGCGTTTACGGCTCTTGAGCACATATCATGGCATCTGCTTGTTACCCTCTTTCCCTCTCTCCATCGCTTCCTTGCGCCAGTCTTTCTTTCTGAAGAGCTGTCTAATTCACCTCCGCAACCTGCCACGGCCAAGGGGAGCATTGGGCCGTAACAAGAGATTGCTACCTCCACCTCCAACCTGTCCCCCCCTCGCCCCACCACCCCCCACTTCCCCTCCAGACCTCAGAACAAGCCCTCCCCACCCGGCAGCCCTCCAGGCTGGCCGAACACAGTGTGCTGCCCCCCTACAGGGCCTCCTTCATAATTAACACCTGAGTGGGAGGCAGGGGCAATCTCTCCGTTTACCTGCTGAGAGGAGAGAGCAGGCACTGATCAGGAAAAACAAGCTGCAAACTGGAGCACCTGCTCTCTTTCCCGGCGCAGAATTCCCTCCCCTCGCCAGAAAAGAAGCAGCGTTTTCCTTTTTTTGTTGTTTCTTTGGGCTTTTTTGTTGTTTTTTTAGGCCATAGCACAACTATCTGTCCCGTTCTGGTGCTTAGAAAAGTTCAGACAAAATGCCCGATGAGATTTAAAGAGCAAAAAAGAAAGGCAAGATCCTTTGACATGTTGGGTCTGCTCAAGCCACGTCACAAGCCTTAAAGAGCATTCAGTAATATGACATGAGCACAGACGAGAGCGAAGAAGAGAGGGAGGAAAACGCAGAATAAAGCTCTTTTCTTTTTCCGCTGAATCTTTAATACTGCGAGGTGATCGCCCGAGGCAGTACTAAGTCTTTATCAGCAACAGAGTATGGCTCTCTCCTCACTCTATTCATGAGGATCTTAAGCGCATGACACCTTTTGAAACACACTCCTCTGCATCTTCTGCTAAGCCCGGCGCAGTGTTATGCAGTGCTAGTTCCATTCTTATCTCCTCTCTCTGCCTCAGTCAACCCACAGCCATACAGTCGCTGGCTCTTTAGCACCCCCTCTCTTCTCTTTGCTCAAACTGATAGCTTTCGCACCTACTGTAAAACGTATAACTTGTAGATGGACTTGGTTTATGCACTCTATTCTTCGGCCTTGTGGCTTCATGCTTTCCTTCTGTACTGAGCATTGTTCCTCTGGTCATTCACGCAATAAATGTTGGCCGGTTTCGATCACAGTGTTTTCTTTCTCTCTTGTTGCTATAGCAATTGCACTGGGTTGTCAGTCCGTATTCACCGATCCGGCTGTTGCCTCTCTTCCATGCGCAGGAAGCTTAGGCACGGCAAAGCATTGTTTATCTGGAGTGTCGCCATAGTGATTGTGATGTTTTGTTCTTCTGTCCCCGTCTCCATAGTGATCGTGGTCCTGTTTGCGGCTCTGAGGAGGCAGAAGAAGAAAGAGCCTCTGATCATCTCCAAAGAGGATGTGAGGGACAACGTGGTGAGCTACAACGACGAAGGCGGAGGAGAGGAGGACACGCAGGCCTTCGACATCGGTACCCTGAGGAACCCCGAGGTCATCGACACCAATAAAATGCGACGCGACATCATCCCGGAAATGCTGTTCCCATTCCGACGTGTCTCCCCTATCAAGGACAATACCGATGTAAGGGACTTCATCAATGGCCGCCTTCAAGAAAACGACTCAGACCCCACCGCACCTCCTTATGACTCGCTGGCCACATACGCCTATGAGGGCAGCGGCTCGCTAGCAGAATCCCTTAGTTCGCTGGAGTCCTCGGCAACTGAGGGCGACCAGGACTTTGACTACCTTAGCCACTGGGGGCCACCATTCAAAAAACTGGCAGACATGTATATAGGAAAAGAGACGCAGAGAGAGACTTAAGGCCAAGCTGTAACGCAGTACTGTGTATTCTGACTCGTGTCACTACATGAACTTACTCATGCGACTCCCACTCTTTTACGCAGCTGTATAATCCAGTTAGAATCAATGAAGACTTGAAAATCATACTCAGCTCCTGGGGACATTTTACACAGACACTCTCTTTTCCCTCTTCTCCACCTTCTTCTAGTACTTCTTTTTTCCTCTGTCTCTTCTTTCTCTATCTCTCTTTTTTAACTTCAGTAAAGATGCCTTCGAAGTTTAGGAATATGTTGTGATCAATGGTGTGAAAAATGTGTTTTGTATCTATGAACAGTGATAGCAGCTTTCTATACTATTGATGTTTATTGCTAAATAAATGGATGAAAATAATCGGATTATTA
Source organism: Prochilodus magdalenae (assembly GCA_024036415.1). Taxonomy (NCBI): domain Eukaryota; kingdom Metazoa; phylum Chordata; class Actinopteri; order Characiformes; family Prochilodontidae; genus Prochilodus; species Prochilodus magdalenae. The sequence continues at coordinate 258,472 of JAMWET010006180.1, forward strand.
GCTTAGCTTTTCTTGCCAACCGAGTCGAAAATAGGTCCATGTATACAAGTTTTACAATTCTGAACATAATGTAAACTATTTGGTATCTTTGTTTAAGAGGAAGTGTTCCAGTGAAAGGTTTGTATGGGTTCTGTCAAACTGTGCATTCATCTCAGCACATTAAATTAGATATGTAAAATGAAAAGTGTACTCTTGTAGAATACTGATCATACACTCTTCATGTTGTCTGAATGCTGTCATATTGTTTTATACTGTATTTATATTTTTATACTTATTTTGATAATAAAGCTTTGAAAACCTCTAATGTGTTAATAACGTGTCCATTTTCAATCAACACTAGACACCGGTACATAAGATGAGAAATGGCAGGTATTAAAAGGAATGATTTCAAATGTACATAGATTTCTACTTAACACAGATGAACAACCAAGACATGCTTGGTGTCCAAATTTAGGGCTGGAGCTATAAGGCTAACAAACCCTAGAAGACAATAGTCTTAGATTGTTTTCAGGTCTTCATTGCGGTTTATTTTCTGTGAACAACCCTCAGCATGTAGCTTTGTAGACACTTGGTGTGCCAAATTCTGACTCCCCCGTAGAATCTGACTCCCACTTATATGCATGCACACCATGCGGGCAAATATGCTTTAGGTTTATAAGTATCTTCCATTAAAAATTTACAATATTAACAAGATTAACAGTTGCAGCATAAACAGCACATGTCAAAACATAATCTGCAGTGGTCATATGTCTATGTGGGGTGTGTATCTTTCACAAAATACCTGGTATCTATAGTGGCTGTTGATGTGATATCCAGCATGTTATTCAATCTTGCTAAATACTTAGATGTGGCATGAGAGAGGTGTTGGGGATGTAGGTCTATTCATCTAATTGATTTGGGTGACTGTTGACTTCTTTGTCAGCACTTTTCACCTCATAGATCCACCATTCAATTAAACAAACCAAATTTGGCACACACCTCCTGGCTGATCTACAGCTGAAAATAGTATTTGATTATTAGTATTAGTGTTAACTTTCTTCTGGTCCATACCCTTATACCAGTAAAAGTTTTCTCATGTATTATTTTTTTAGTAAAACACAATAAAAGATTATTTTGAGGACTTATGTTACCATTGGACTGAAGATAATGTGCAAAACTAGTGGTTGGTGTAGCTCAGTAGATAACACCGCTACCCACCAGGGAGCCACCACTACATGTGGGAGACTAGGGTTCAAATCCTGGTCTGGTTGACTATGCTGTGCTACCCCAATAAGAGTCCTTGGGCAAGGCTCCTAACACTACACTGGCCTACCTGTAATATGAAGACCATTGTAAGTCGCTCTGGATAAGAGTGTCAGCTAAATGCGGTAAATGTAAAGCTGGTGGACCCTGAGTTTCTTTTAGCGGACACTACAATGAGAAATCTACCAAAATTGATTTTTTTTTTTTTATTTCGAAAAAATAAATAAATAATCCCAGTCTGCACCTTCGTATGAAAAATAATATCACTCAGGCAGCAAAGCGAATACTATTCATCTAGATATTTATTTGTTCCAATAGTTTCATTGTTCATTTGATGTCTCAACAAATCAGCAGCTCCCTCATTAAATAAGAGACTCACGTTACACCATGAATGAACGTGATGAAAACTGTAATTCTACAAAGACAATAAGGATCCTAAACTGCTGAGAAAAGCAAAAGTAGAAATGAAGTAATTTATGCTTATACCTGCACATAAGAGTGTTACCTGCTCATTCCTTTGGTAGAACTTGTTTCATCACCCTCTAATACATTGCTGAACACTGTATGTCCCTAGATGATTACCAACCGGTGCAGCTTCAATTTGCACTTCAGATAAATGGAAATATGCTGTGGTTGTAAAAAAGTTGGTTTTTGACGAGAGATTGTGGAGAGGAACAGTCACACTTTTTTCAGATTGCACTTTTCGCAGAAACTTCATACAAAGAAGAAACTGTTAAGACAGATTTAAAGCAGACCCAAAAAAGCAGGAGCTTAATTCACAACATGGATTTTTGCTTATTGTGGCCCTGAATATCAAACATAATAACTGTATGAAAGTTCAGAATGGAAGGCAAATAAAGAAAGAAAAACATTAAAATAAGTAAATAAATAAATAATAGTTTGACAAGATGTTAAAATAAATGAAAGAATTATTCACTAGTTGTACTGAATATAGCCCTTCCTGAATGTTAGATTCCTTGTAGTTGTTTATTTCGTTACTCATGCTATTTTTAGACACGTGTGTGGCTTATGGTAAATCACACACACACACACACACACACACACACACACACACACACACACACACACACATATACAGTGGTGTAAAAAAGTGTTTGCCCACTTCATGATTTTTTTGTATTTTTTTGCATGTTGGTCACCCTTAAAATTTTTCAGATTATCAAACTAATTTAAATATTAGTCAAAGGCAACACAAGTAAACATTAAATGCAGTTTTTAAATGAAGATTTTTATTATTAAGGGAGAAAAAAAATCCTGTGTGAAAAAGTGTTTGCCCCCAGTTAAAATATAGAAAAATAAAATATATATCAGAGGCCTCACCTGCCTCTGTTAAGTTCAGCATTCATGACTCCACCATAAGAAAGGGACTGGGCAAAAATGGCCTGCATGGCAGAGTGCCAAGACGAAAACCACTGCTGAGCAAAAATTAACATTAAGGCTTGTCTCAATTTTGCCAGAAAACATTTTGATGATCCCCAAGACTCTTGATAAAATACTCTGTGGACTGATAAGACAAAAGTTTTTGAAAGGTGTGTGTCCCATCACATCTGGCGTAAAAGTAACACCGCTCTTTTTAGAAAAAGAACATCATACCTACAGTAAAATATGGTGGTGGTAGTGTGATGGTCTGGGGCTGTTTTGCTGCTTCAGGACCTGGAAGACTTGCTGTGATAAATGGAACCTATCTCTGATCCACTCACAACAGCACAACACACTAACACATCACCACCACGTCAGAGCCACTGCAGTGCTGAGAATGATTCACCACCTACATATCTGCTCTTTGGTGGTCCTGTGGTGGTCCTCACTATTGCGGATGGTTGAGCGGATGAAATGGATTGAGAGTGTCGATACATTACAGTGGTTTAATGTCATGCCTGATTGGTTTGTCAGGTCTGATCTACTAGGCATCTATATTATATATACACATCTGAGGCAGGGCAGGGCCAGTAAGTTAGAACCCACACTAAATTTATGATCTGATCCTAATATGTGATGTAAATCTGCTGTTCTGCTGCCCTGAACAATACAACACTAGTGAGCATATTGCCAGGTAAGATCTACTTTCTTTTTGATCAGCAGCTCCTCATTGTCTATTCAAAAGCACACAGAATTTTCCTTCTCATGCATTGTATTGTTCAGATTTAACCACACAGATCATCTTTTGTTCAAGCAAAACATATCATCTTACCAACACTCAGACTGTAGCCCTGTTAATGATTGTATAGGGATATGCATAATTCAAACTGAGCGTGAAAAAGAGACAGAGAAAGAGAGAGAGAGACTTATCCATTACTACTGGGCTATGAATCATGTCATTACTAATTCATACACCCTCACTGTCATGATAGTACAGAGAAATGGTTAAGGTATACATATTAAAGCCTGCTGTCTTGTGCATGTAATAGTTAAATGCAGGCAGTCAGTAATGTTAAGAAGCATTAAACATTTAAAACTCCTCCTATAATTCTGTGCTTTTTACAATTACTGAAATTTAGCATCATGCAGCACGATCCACCTACAGGTTACATTTACATTTCTCCTAACCTTCATGGTATCTACACTCACCGGCCATTTCATTAGGTGCATATCCTTGAATCTACACTCTACACAGTCCATTTTATCAACTCCACATACCATGTAGATGCACCCTGTGGTTCTACATTTACAGCCTGTAGCCCATCCGTTTCTCTGCATACTTTATCAGTTCCCTTCACCCTGTTCTTCAATGATTAGGGCACCCACAGGACCACCACAGAGCAGGTATTATTTGGATGGTGGATCATTCTCAGGACTGCAGGCATACTGATGGCATGCTGCTGTGTTAGTGTGTGTTGAGCTGGTGTCCTGTGGGTAGAGTCCTGTGACCACTGATGAAGGACTAGAGGATGACTAACACGAACTGTGCAGCGGTAGATGACTTTACATCTCTGATTTTACATCTACAGGGTGGACCAGCAAGGTAGGAGTGTCTAATAGAGTGGACAGTGAGTGACACACACTAACACAACACCACCATGTAGGTGTCACTGCAATGTTGAGGATGATCCACCATCTAAACAATATCAGCTCTGAGGTGGTCCTGTAGGGGTCCGGACCATTAAAGAACATAGGAAAAGGAGGGTAACAAAGTATAGGCAGAAAATAAGATGGCCATCAGTCTGTAATTGTAGAACTACAAAGTGCACCAGTGCTGCATTTTTAATAAGCTAATAATACAATATTAGTTTGTTAATAATAATTAAAGACAGAAGCTCACCAATTTCTGGGTGAAGCAGCTAAAGAGGGACTATTGCTTGAATTTGTATTTGAGTATTTATTTTTCCCTAATGGAGAATACGAAATCTTGAGTTTATTTTCAGGCAGCCCCAAAAGTTTGCATTTTGACATTTAAACAATAAGGGATTCCCCACAGACCCCCCGGTATTTCACACCTTCTCTGTGTGTCCAGCTGTCTGCACTAGCCTTTAGAATTAAAGCTTGGTAAATTAGCAGTTATACATTAATTCTTGCGTGTTAGATCGTTTACTGTGTTAGAACGCGCAGGAAAACTTAGACTCAGTGGGAGCTCAAACACAACATCATCAATACAAACTCTCTGAAAGGGTGCCGTTTAAGCCCATGAGAATGAGAATAAGTGCCCATGTGGCCTCTTGGTCACTGTGTATTTTATCCACTATTGTGCAAGACAGTTAACTTATTCTTGGCTTGGGAATAGAGCTAGTAGGTCACCTTAGGTTCCCTGAGCTTCACTGCTCTTGTGCACACCCCCTAGATTCCACCTCGGCAACTCCGACCTAGACCTGTTCAGAAACAGAGTCCTCTTGTTCACTACTAGTTACGTAATACGTCGTAACTACAGGCAATTTTTACCTTTGCTTTACCTTTTCCCCAGCAAAGATTAATAATATGAATGATGATGATAATAATAATAATAATAATAATAATAATAATAATACATAAAATTCTAGTGGTCTAGCAATAAAGTTTGCAATTGCAAACACAGACTTTACTCTCTGGGACTGCTTAGCTTTGCCTGATGCCTTCTTCTTCTAAAGCCATTTTGCATTTTTGTTTGAAACAGCCCGTTTCACCTGATATGCGAGAACTGAGACACGATTTATTCATTTGTTTTGCTGAGACCTTAAACTGTTTTGTCTCATGTGTGAAACCTGATGCTGTGGTCTTATACACTGCTCCATATCAGTGCCTTTCTGTACAGTGATACTGTCTGCCTGGTGGTTAAGTATCGCATGTGGGAATATTAGTGTCTTGCTATGATTTGTAAACAAAAAGCCTTTACCGTTTGCTGCTGTCATCGGGGCAACCTTTATAAATCCTGCATTTATAAAGAGGTCTAATTCAGATACCCTAGACTGTTACGTAACAGGCTAGACTCACATTTACACCCTTAAACATTCCATATGACAATGGCACAACAATGAAAGAGCAACAAAATGGTGCACTATGTGTAGAATAATGAACTGGTGGACTATGTGGGTGTTTTTAAACAAGGTTGAAATCAGATTCCTGTGGACCAACTTCTTAATCAAATAGTCCATTTCACCTTAAGTGCTACAGCTTGTATAGGTGCAGGAATGTATCTGTTGGATGGACAATTTCCAAAACAAGTTGGTGAATAGGAAGTCAGGAACTTCAGCGCCTATTTATTTAACAAGATCTTAGACAACTAGAAATTCAGAGTTGCTGGGTTGCTCTGCACATTTCTCATTTTACTCTGCACAAAACACATATGAGCATTTTTCACCTTGTCTAAAGTTAAATACCTTCTATGTAGATATCAGAGAACAATTTAAAACACTAAAATAATTAATTCAATATGCCAACCAAACATAAATGATGGTAGCCAAGGGTAAAAAAAAACATTTTCTATCCTCATGAATCTTGGACAAAGGTCTGGAAGGCAATAGAGACCCCCTGAAGATAATTAAACTCACACATGAATAGTAAGCAGTATCATTATTAAAGGCTGCTTTGGGAAAAAATCTTGATTCTACAGTCAGTTACATTATTTGTTTATATGAAGGACGACTGCTGCTTAAATAAGAGTGTCCAGCATGCTGTAAATGAAATTAATTTCACATTTAGTCGATGACAAGTGTTGGCTTGAGGGGTATAAGCCTCCTAGGCACTGGGTTGTGGAGCAGTAGAACTGTGTTCTTAGAAGTTATTGAGGCACCATCCAAAACCTTTGGGATGAAGTAAAGCTGCATCTGTGATCCTGAACTCATAATCTACCTGACCGCTACCTAATGTTCTTGTGGCTGAATGCAGTCGAATCCCCATGGCAGTGTTTCTAGTGAAAGGTTTCTCAGAAGTGTAGAGGCTGTACCTGTAGTTAGATAAACTCCTTGGATTTCATGGGGGAAAGGTGAATGAGCAGGTGTCAGCATACATGTCTATGTATAAGAGCAAGCAAAACCATCTCAGCATCACCAGGCATCACTTCTGCCTCAAAATAAGCATTATGCTGTGAAAGTTTAGGTTTTAGTATGTTGGAAGACCAATATTTTGTTCAGCATAAGATACACTATATAGATAACAGCCATTATGCTGATCTGATCTATTTTTTTTAGCTCTAAACCTACATTAAAATTGCACTCATTACTCTCACATAACATGTGAACATGACCAATGAGTCAGTGAAGGACCATCATAGCTAAAGGGAGTGCTACTCCAAAGCTGGAACTACGACCGGGCAAGGCCACAGCATGACCTGCTGCAGCTGAATCCGTAAATGAAACCCGGGGTCTCAACTAAACTGAAGGTGACCACAAACCAGACATGCTGTCACTAAATATTAATGCGGCATGGGTATTTAAGAGAAGATGCAACTCGTGGGCAATCCTGTGGCAGAAATGTGCCATTAGGATATAAAATAACCAAGTAAGAACCCCTCATGCCATTATATTCCAGAGGTAAGGGCAATATGAGGAAAACATTGTGTTCCAGGGTCCGGTAATTGGAGCAGTCATGCGCTGGCTGCGGTTCATGTATGATACCTTGTTTCTTGAGCAGACCGGTGCATGAAGAAGAGCACTCTAATAATGACAACGGTGAAACTTCTTCCATCATAAATTTCATGTCTAATTGGGATCATTTATCTCTGATAATGTTTCAAATGAGCCTTAATGACACTGAGCAGCAGACAGTGTCACATTAAAAGCCCTTAAAACGCATGCGGTGCTCTCATTTATTTCTCAATCAGAAGGGGAAAATGTGACACGCAATGCCGCCATTAGTCTGCCATAGCATAAAAGTGGCTGTCAAAGTCATGACTTTTTGATTTCTCTGGATATTCACCACCAGCAGGGCAAGACTGACGCAAAGCATGGCTTCCTGTAGAGGTGGAAACAGTTTAATCACAGCTTTTAGAGTGGGTAGGGGACCAGGCATCATGCAGCGAGCTATTTGGAGAGAGCAATGACCCATGCACTGCAATGAACTGTGGGAAATGTCTCGTGTCCTGAGGGACACTGCAGGGTTGCTGCGGTAACGTGATGGGAAAGATCCTCGCATACATCAATCTCGCAGATCGTAGGGGATGATCATAGGGATCAGGGTGGCAAGAAGCTCTCTTGCTTGCATAACACTGGCTCTCGTGGGGCGTCATAAACTACCGGTGTGCCACATAGAATAATACATGAAAGCCCTCTCGTTAATGCTACGTTGGCAGTTCACGAGTTGGTTGCCGGCAGAAGGTCGAACGGCCGATCTTCAATAGGCTGTCAATTACTGCGTGCTTCACAGGCCTTAGATGCTGATTGGAAATCAGCTTTCATATCAAGCATTTGCTCCTTACCGTTTTCCAGTGCTGCAAAGGACCGTCAAGTCAGCAAGGACTGATGTGTGAAGTACATACCTTTTTTCATTTCGGCTGTGTCAGCTGTCTCATTAAACACACATCGGGGAGCATGTATGATAGCTAGATAAGGCTATGACCAGTAGTGACTAACTGATGTGTACAGTGCTCCTGTGTTATGTCTCATGTTTTAAAAGTGCAGCCTCAGCATTCAATATCTATAGGGACTATTTGGTCTTCAGGCGGATGACTCACACATGATGGAAAAGTTTTCTCACTTCTTTTTCACAGATCTACTCTTTGTTCTTCACAGCATGAGCAAAGTCTACTGTGCTGAGGATGAATAATTCACAGCAACTAGTTAAGTTTACTTTTGCTATAAACTTTTACCGTTTGGAGCACATTCCTTCCCTGAGTCACCCACTGTTCAGCTGGCAACATGACGTCATGTTTAATGTATGATTTGCTGCCACTATTTGACACATAAACTCCTACAGGAAGTGACTTTAGGACGGCAGACTGCGGGTTAGCAATCAATAATGGAAGTGCTATGTGACGTGACGGGACAGGTCAGCCACCTGACTAAACCAGAGCGACCGCAGAAAAACTGTCACGGGAGAGATGAGAGATGAGTGGAGCAAAGTCAAGAAGTCTAATAGAGAGAGGGAGGATGGCATCCTGGCCTAGCCTTTATTGTGCTTTAAAAAATCCTGTCAGACATCCAGCACTGTGCACAACTGCCAGTCAATATGGCCACTAAGTACAACCATTAATTATGTGTAAATTATTTAAACCCTGTGTGTAATCAAAAATGGCACACAGAAAACATACTTTAAAACATTTCAATATTTGATAAGTTAAAGCAAGGCGAAAAAGACTGTTGTGTAATGCTAGAAGGAAAACCCAGTGCTACATCTTATCTCACAACTAACTAGGTTAATTGGCAACAGGTCAGTAACATGACAGACTATAAAAAGAGCATCCCAGAGTGGCTCAGTCTTTTAGAGGTAAAGATGGGGAGGGGTTCACCTATCTAAGACTGTGACATTTCTCAACCTACAATAGAAAATTCTGCATATAGTACAGCAGCATGGCTCTGCTGTAAAAGCGTCTAGGTTTTTAAATGGCCCGGCTGCACTCCAGAACGGTCACTCATCGAAAAGTTTTGGCACGTTAAGAAACTAAATCTATGGTGAGAAACACTGAAATATTGAGCATGCTGAAATGTTATACACTATGATGCAAATATATGAGAAATGAAAAGTATTTCACTTTCAAAGTTAAACAGTAATCGTTATCCTCGGTTCCCAAATGCAGAGTGTTGTAAAACGAAAAGGTGATGCAACGGCATGGTGAACACAAACCTGGACCAAATGGGACTATACTGTCTTATATCTAAGTAAAGCAGTACTGTGTAAAGGTCTTTTCTGGGAAAAGAAAATAGAAAAAACATAAATCAAAGTTGTTGGTGTTCTCCCAACAATTGACTGACCACCCCAGAGTCTAAACCTCACCTTCAATGAATGTTTTTTGGCATGACATGGATTGCACAAAGCAGAAAATGCAACCCACCTCCAGGACTAAACTTTGGAGGTACAAAAAAAATATCCCTCCAGATTTCTTTTGAACCACTCAAAACAAATCTCTGAATCTCTGGGAAACAATACAAGCTGTAATAATGTTTGGTATAAAATTCTACATGCCTTTTCTGCTTATTTCTACCCTGGATACTGATGCTAACGTCTATGTCTAATATGTTTATCTGAAGTAAGACACACACACACACACACACACACACACACACACACACACATTAGAAATTTCCTAATTCTTCCTCACTATAAAAATATTGCTAAAAGATGCAGCCATGTCAGTATTACCTCAACAGACAATTTCCACTAACAAACTGTACTTTATGCGTGCCATCTGATTAATTTCACAAGAATGCAGATTTCACTCTCACATCTTATTAATCAATCAATTAATCTCATATTACCAGTTAAACAGCAAATGAAACGACTCACTTCTAGACAAGCAAAGGTTTGTGTGTATGCTGCTGTCTGGGCTCAGCTGATGATAAAAATCCTACACAAATGAATCCAAACCTGACAAGTCATTTTTGACTTTTGAATCGGGTAAAAAACCACATCCAGTCTCCCAGGCACAATTAACCATATCTGGATATGTACATTTAATATCAAAACAATAGTTGCACCCATAAAGAAGTATTGGATTGCAATGTTATTAGGAAGGAAGATAAAGGTTCTAAAAATTTAGACTGCTATGGGCAATATTTATTTATCTACACTAGAGAAGTAGTGTGTTTCAGTATGGTGTTGGGCCGTCATACTTGCTAACGTAGCATGCCAGACGTCTCGGCATGGAGTTGTAGAGGTTCCTAATGGTGTCCTGTGAAAATCCCTTCTATACAGCTTGAATGTTCTCACACAGTTCTTGCAGATTTTTATGGTAGTGATGGAGATGGAGTTACCTGGCGTTCCCTGCCTCCACACACGGGTTTGTTGGTCGTCTTCACCAAGTCAAAGGCGGGGCTCATCACTGAAGATGACCCGCTGCCATTCTGTGTCACTCCATCTAGCACAATACTATTGCAGTCTTTGTAGACATTGATGTGATGGTAAGGTCCACATGCGTGCACTTCTGTATCATGCAGTCGCCTGCCAAAGGTGATGGCACTAACCGGATGACTTGCAATGAAATGCATGTTCTGAGTACGTTAAACAAATAGGAAATTGTGTTACTATATCTGTCCAGTTAGTCTGTCCAGTATGGGGAGATACAACCTCTACCAATTAACAAACATAAGATTTACCTCTCAAACCACCTTGTTTTCCTGCTAAAATGTATCTTCAAGGTCCATGGTGAAGGAATTTAAAGCATACAGTGGGGTGCGAAAGTTTGGGCAGCCTTGTTAATTTTCCTGATTTACCTTTAAAAAGCATTGATTGTTTGGATAAAAAAATAACATTAAATATATCATATAGGGGACAAACACAGTGATATTTGAGAAGTGAAATGAAGTTTATATGAATTACAGAAAGTGTGCAATAATTGGTTAAACAAAAGTAGGCAGGTGCATAAATTTGGGCACTGTTGTCATTTTATTGATTTCAAAACCTTTAGAACTAATTATTGGAACTCAAATTTGGTTTGGTAAGTTCAGTGACCCTTGACCTCCATACACAGGTGACTCCAATTATGAGAAAGGGTATTTGAGGGGGGCAATTGTAAGTTTTTGCATCTTCTCTGAAGAGTCGCAGCATGGTCTGTATGATATATTTAACTTAATTTTTTTATCCAAACAATCAATACTTTATAAAGGTAAATCAGGAAAATTAACAACGCTGCCCAAACTTTCACACCCCACTGTAACTGGGCTAGCAATGTTAGCTGAGCCGCCAGATGATTAGCATGTACTTGTTTCTCTTAAAAACTTTTTGTTATACAGTATGGCAGTAGTGTCATAGATTTGCTCGTAGATGACACTTTTTCTAAAAAGTTAAATGGAATATTCAAAAATTAAAGTTTGTATATGAGTGAAATTACACAGATCAGTGTTACTATTTATATAATGAACCCACCTCTTATTAAATAAGGAGACAGAACTGTCCTGGAAATTCTGACTCTACATTACAGTTTTAAGGGAGAGGTCATGTGTGGCACCAGTATGTCATCCGGCCATGATTTCAGGTCCACAACTTAGTATTACATAGTTGAAAGTCTTGTTGCGTTTTTAGCTTTAGTAACATGCATAATGTATAACATTTCTGTATTTAAGGTATTGGTGTATTGATAAGCAGTTGATAGCAATGGTCTCTAAGCAGTGATTAAAGGAAATAAACTAGAAGTGGAATGAATGTAGAAATGAATTCTGTAGGTTAAACATATGAAATGAATTGACCTCAGTTGCTGTAGAAAAGGTCTTTTTTTATACTTTCATTTCAAGGTTTTGATAGACATGTCATTACTGTTCCCATGGGAATACCACAAAGTTTATGGCCATTCACAATGTCACAGCAGGAAATAATAAAATTTCACCCCCATACCAGCAGTATATACACAGTATGGTGCAAACATTTTCAAGCACCTGAGAAGATTAAAAACCTATTTCAATAAGAATTTATTTACCCAGGATAAATCTATTAGAACAAATACAAATAAAATTAATCCAGTAAGTAGCCAGTGTGTACATTTAACCATTTCCAAACCTACTCCTCAGGGCACCCTAGTATTATTTCCTGTTGTCATCATATACTGTAACTGGCTTCACTAATTAGTGCTTTGTTATGTTGCATCAGTTGTGCTGGTAGTTGAGATTAATTAATCTATGTGATGGCTGAAAACGTGAAGCAGACATCTGGAAATTGTTTACTGTATTTATGTTTTGGTGTGCTTTGCAGTTTTACAATTACAGATGTTATACCTTCTCTGCATACATTTATCAGGACCAGAGCAGGTATTAGGTGGGTGGTGGATCATTTTCAGTACTGCAGTGACACTGACGTGCTGGTATAAGTCTATTAGACACAGCAGTGCTGCTGGAGTGTTTAAACGCCTCAGTGTCACTGCTGGACTAAGGATACCATCAACCAAAACTATTCAGCCAATAGGATCCCATGAGTTTTGTCCTGTGACCACTGATGAAGGACTAGAGGATGAACCACACTACACCAAGGCAACACACACTAACACATTACCACCATGTCAGTCACCACTGCAGTGCTGAGAATAATCCACCACCCACATGATACTTGTTCAGCTCTGTGGGGTGCTTACCCTTAAAGAAAGTATGGTTTATAAAAAAGTTCAGTCTTCTGAACTACAAAGCACTACTATATGATCAAGCTGACAAATAGTCAATGCTGGTAGATACAACATAGGTGTAGCTAATGTGTAGCACAGAGAATAAATACCCTTATCATCAAGCAAGGTCTTGAACCCTGGAGGAAGTGTCTATTTAAAGGAAGACGCATGACATTTTGGCACTGACCACATTTACATTTAAGACATTTAGCAGACGCTCTTATGCAGATGGACTTACAATCGTGGTTAGCGTTCTGTTGGATAACATTTTCCAGCTAGTATAAGAAGGTTAGCGTCTAAAACTTGAGCTCGGACACTGCCCGAACACAGGCCAGTACTAAAACCTAGAGAGATCAATACACAGACATATATAAAGCAAAAGCACACTACCTGGCAACCCCAGCCCAGCACTCATACCTAGAGAGTAGAAAGGTAATTATGAGTATAACGGCAAAAACAAAGTATTTTAACATACACATATAACATACACATCTACTAATGCTCACTCACTTCAGTGCGTTACAAGGAGATGGCTCTTCAGTCTGTGCCTGAAGACTGCAAGAGCTGGTCAGACAGCCAGTGGGAGTCCATTCCACCATCTGGGAGCCAGGACAGAGAAGAGTCTGGAGGCTTGTCTTTCACGGTGCCTCCACACACAGATTTGTTGAGACAAAAGCAGGACTCTCCACTGAAGATGGCCTGCTGCCATTCGGAGTCCCTAGATAACAGTTTGGCACAACACCACTGCAGTCTTTGTTGACATTGACGTGGTGTTGAGGGGAATCGTTGCAATGGTCTGTGTGCATGTAGTCCTTCATCGTGCAGCCTTCTGACATTGATGCTGGCACCAACAGGATGACTCAAGGAGGGCATTACTGCTCGATGAAGGTCCGCAACCATGAGTGTTTGGTCAGCCAGATTCAGCAATAAGGCCCATCCTTGCTTACAAGAGCATAGGGGGAGTTTGACATTGGGACACACATTTGCATCACCTAAAATATTAGCTAGCAGCTAATTCCATTGTAGCTAATGCAGTAAAATTCTGGATGTACAGTGATGTGGAACAACATTAAAATGGAATTACAGTAAACAGCAGATAGCTTCTGCTGCGCTAAAGCCAAGTGACTACACTTACCACAAGCAAACACAAGCACACTTGTCTGAAACACTTCATGTTCCATTATGATATAAATGTTTTTATAACAGTGAGGCTGCATCCCAAACAACACGCTCTGGAGCTTCACATACTGCACTACTAACAGAGGTGCACTGCTTTCTACACACTACTTAGTGTGGTTGTATGTAGTTTGTGAAGCACCCAGAGATGTTTCAAAGTATTTTCTGACAGCTCGAGCACAGTTCATGATAGCGTTAGCTACCCAAAACCTCCCAGTGTGTTTCCATAACAAGACGTTACACACAAGCTGTTTTCATATCTGTAATTAGCCATCATTGCTATTCGCTGTGCTCTCATTTCTGACCCCAAAGCTGGTAGACGCTAACTTCAATCCAGATGCTCCATCGAGGCGAAAGCTGAGGTCAGTGAAGTTGGTGATTAAACACCTCAACGCAAACTTCAGCAAGGCTTAAAGACAACACTGCAACACTTGCTAGCAAAACATACCCTCAGTGTCGCGCCTTCAAAATAAAAGTTGCAGTTCTGTTCGTTTTGGGTGGGATAAACTCAAATGTTTCCAATATTGGGTGGGACATCTATGCCGTACAACACCTCCCCCACACCCCGTGTCTATGACTATGCCTGCTCAGGTCACATGGGCATCATTCTCATGTCTGACAATGTCAAACCTATCCACCAAGTGTCATTCCTGTCAGTTGATTCCTTCTAGGTGCAACTATTATTTTGGTGATGAGGGTATATAGACAAAGGATTCATATACAAGGCCATAAAAGAGCATTACACTTTGGAGGGTCATGGCACAGACAGTTAAACAGGCGACTTCAGTGCCGACTCAAGGGGTGTGTGATGAGAGAACTGCCGACCAGTTGGGCGATTAATCATTTGAGTCATGCCGCCCCATAGTCCCAATGGATGTGCTTCATTGCTTTTAAAATCTATCTTAAAAAAGCAACCCAGGTCTCTGGGGAGGCAGAGGGTAATAGTGGGGCAGAGGCTCTGGAGGAGCTTGGCTATGGAGGATAGCAGCCTAACAAGCTGTGGAGGGCCACCTCCGGGATACATCGTGCTGATGTTTGTGGTGCTGGGGGATTTGAACCAATTTGGGATAACAGTTTGATATATTGTCAAGCACTCTGAAAGGTCTAGCATGTTGTGTGTGTGTATATATACAGTGTATATATATATATATTTCAGCCTTGCCACTTAGTGGGTTATGTTGTGTGTGCATCCAAAGCTTGTCAGCTCTTAAGTAAACTCATTTGAAAGTCATTTGCACAACTAAATCCAACTGGGACAATACAACATCTCGAAGTTACACTGTCAAGGGAGTAACACAGCATTACGATCTGATATTATGAGCGTTATTGATTATAATTCATAAATGCCTCTTCACTCCCATAAAAGCCTTTTCCTAGAGTACATATAATCTAATTTACCAAGAACTTGGCAATTACTCCCTGAGAGCAGACACTTACACCAGCGGAGGGGGAAAAATGCTCAGCATCTCCATTAAAGCTCCTGCAGGGGCATTTTTAGATGGGGATGCTGAAACGATGCCAGACGACACTTTGTTTTTTGTGCCATCTAGGCACGAAGTAGACTTAGATTTATCCATACCCAATATGCTCATTTTGCACACGGTCGCCATTTAAGAAAAATCAGAGGCAAGGGAAGCACACCCTCAAATCTAAGAGCCAGGGTTCGGCTGCCTCCTCCTTCTCCCCTCAGACATAACACTTGTGATACTATTGCAAGCTTCATTACACAAAACATCGGTGAAAAAAGGAAGCCTATAACCCATCAAACACCATTTTAAGTGACAGCTTTGACCTCTTTCAGTGACGCCCGTCAGTGCAAATGACTCGTAAGCACATAAAAACAGAGGCGTAAGACCGCTATATTGTAATCACAGTCTTAAACAAAAACAGAGCCGCTTTAATGACCACTGAAATTGTTGCATATTTTGCCTCCATCTGGGCGATTTTCTTAGGGGAAAACTATAATTGCTGTGTTTGAATTCGGGTAGCCTGCCTTTCTCGCGCTGCGGTAATATGCATTCATCACATCTCAGATGATTATGGAGGCAGTGGATGCCAATCATGTCATTTCCAGCTTAATGCTGATGCCATGGTCCTCTGACAGTGAGGATGTGCAATTTAGGGAGTTTTAGGGAGAAAGCACAAGGAGAAGACACGCCACAAGAGAATTGTAAGGGGGGTGATTTAGATAATTATAGTTTCAGCTGCCACCAAACCGAAGGCACACACATTAGAGTTTTGCGTAAACACCAGGGTATTCAAACAGCGGAAGGTAAAATAGCATTGGGATTATTTTGGCTGGTGTAATATAAACACATCTTCTTGGACTTAGCAGAGTCGCAGGTTCTTCTCTGAGGCTATATGAGTTAAGTAAAGGTAAAGTCAATTAAAACACGAACACGGCAGGCGAGTAAACTCCCTTAAGGGATTAACCATCTGGAGTTTGAGGGCTGGACTGGGGCTATGTGCTAAACGGATACAGCCAGTTTCTTTTTTATGATGCCATGTCTAAATCAGGGGCATAAACTAATCAAGAAAATGTTTACATATGGTGTCATTCAATTGTCTAAGGCGTTGCATATTTAACAATATCCTGCGCATTTTAAAATAAAAAACCAAATTTCAACTATATAGGCATGCACCTTGCTTGAATTACAGATGAATTTTCGAAAGGGCCACTATATTACAGTAACCAATGGAAATCCAGTGGTTTAAATGTTTTCATGTGCTGATAAGGAACATGTTTCTAACCCACCTTCTGAAATCTATTTTCTTTCTATTTCATTCGCCTCAACTTGCATTCTTGCAGAGAAATAAATAGGTACATTTAGTGCATAAAACATGCAGGCAAATTTAATTATGTGTGCATATCTTACACAGAGTGAACCATTTTCACAGCTCTTTAAAAAGATTCAGGAATCACTGATTATCAGTCTTTCTGCATCCTCTGCCTCCCTTTTTAGTTCTCATCTGAACAATACAATCCCTATCCAAATGTTCGGTATGTGGCACCACCTACTGTTTAAAATAACCCATGACTTGTCTATCAGTATTCATACCAAACCTATTCATCCACAAAAACACTAGCAAAATTAGAAAACCGGAATGTTATAAAGAAAGCGCATGCTTTATCCTTCTCTTGTATTATCCACTTAGCTCATGTTTAAAACTGATTGTGAGATTCACATCAATGCTGCATGCTACTTTCATTACTACTACTTTTTTTGCTACTATTATTGCTGAACATGATTTATTATTATCTATTAAGGCTAATATGATGACATAAAGCATGAAAATATTATCAACAACAACAACAGAATTTCTTGCCACAATCAGTTAGACAAAAGTTAGCATGTGGCACCACCTTGTGGACAGTTTAAGTTCGAACAAAACATCACAGGGTGTAAAATGTTTTGTGGTACAGTTGTAAATTATTATTATTATTATTATTATTATTATTATTAAGACCAGAGGAAGGCTTAGATGGAGACATCAGAATAAAAAATAGCTCATTATAAAAGCTCTTCGAGCAGCCGTTTAAATACATGTTCTGGAAGCACAATTCAACCTTGGTGGTTGACCCCAGTAAACAGGAGACTAGAAGATATGATGTACCACATCAACATCCAACCAATCAGAACCTGAAGGCATCTCCACTTGCTTGTCAGTTGTGCACAGCACAAAGTTGGAAACACAGCACGTGTTAGATGGTTTGTTTTATGAATAAATAATAACAGAGAAGATATCCTGCCACTGTCGATCATGGCATACATGGCCATGCAAACCCAAAAAAGAAAGACAAGGAAACAGAAACTGACAAGAAATGAAAGATGAGAATGGTGTAAATTTTCAACACTGATACAGAGAGAGAGAAAGAGAGAGAGAGAGAGAAAGAGAGAGAGAGAGAGAGAGAGAGAGAGAGAGAGAGAGAGAGAGAGAGAGAGAGAGAGAGAGAGAGAGAGAGAGAGAGAGAGAGAGAGAGAGAGAGAGAGAGAGAGAGAGAGAGAGAGAGAGAGAAATAGGTGAAAGCTAAGGGAGATGAAGAACATAGATGGAAATGGTAGCCTTGCTCTACAGGTGATATATTGCAGAGCACACTTCTTTTCAACATATGCACCTGACACTGTCAAATAGCTAAAGCTGGTGTTTGCTAGTTGCCTATCTTAAGCTAACAAACTGAACTGAGGATTCCAAAGAGACTTAGTTTTGCAAGAGTTATCTTAGCTAGCAAACTATTCATATATAAATAGTTTGTAGATCTTTAAATGCTTATTTGTGATTAAATATATTTAACACAGCTTCACTGCTCGAAAGCCCAGTGCTGGGGAGCTTTGTATCTCTCTACCTGATATTTGGCAGTATGGTAAACTGGACTCCTTAAGGTAACTGTATTCACGAATTAAAAGGAGTATCTGAATACTCTTATTACACCATATAATGATAATAGCCCATACTTTGAACCGTGTTCAAAAAGGAAGAAAAAACATGGCGAATTTAAAAGTGAAGAAAATCACTGTACCCCCAGCTTAAAAGGGGCGTCACACTCATTTCAGTGGTCATTTAAGGCTTTCGACTCCCTGCATGGTGTGCTATTCCTATTAATATTACTCTTTTGTTATTTAACTCCTCATTATTAACATTAACTGACGTATGTAACAAGTGTTTGCCTTTCTCGGAAGTGAAATCATCACTTTATTATTTTATGGCAACCCACTGCTGGCTCACAATGCCATAGGAGATGTTGCCATGCAGAGTGGCCACGCACAGAGGCTCACAATAGGAGAGACCTTAATTTTGTAAATATGTTAATGTTGTTAGTTTACAGCGCGTTGCTTGAGCTGTTCTTTGGGGTAGCAGTGCTTGCTATCATCAAGGAGAGTTGTGTGGTTAGAAGTGCCTGGCTGCTTCCCGGCCGTATCAGCAAGCACTGAGCAGCAGTTACCCCCTGCAGTTCTCCCCTGCGGCTATGTTTACCACTTTTTTCATGACGATGTGAAAAGATGTACAGTCTTTTTAAGGCTAGTGAATTTAGTTAGGTCTGACACAATTGCATAAAGAATGCATTCTTTTGTCATTAGAACAGCTACCAGTAAAACTAGTAGAAGTTATGATACAGCAGGAGTTGACCTGAAGTTACATTACATTAACTGCATTTAGCTGACGCTCTTATCCAGAGCAACTTACAAGGGTATTCATATTACAGCTAGGCCAATGTAGTGTTAGGAGTCTTGCCCAAGGACTCTCATTGGTGTAGCACAGCATAGTCACCCAGACCGGGATTTGAACCCCAGTCTCCCACATGTGGTGGTGGCGGCTCCCTGATGGGTAGTGGTGTTATCTGCTGAGCTACACCAAGTTGGGACAGATGTTGGGACAGCTCTTTGAAATTGTGTCTAGTTAGGATGCTTCTGTACTTGTTTCTCTTTGGGACTTGGATGAAATCATCAAGTTAGTAACTGTGATTGTCTAATTCCTATTGTCCTAATATTAGTGGCTAACTGAGTACTCAAATACCTGTCCAAATCCCACCATCAACCTTGTCTCTGGTGAAGGTAAGGGACCAAAAGCTCATGATTAGAGGAGCCAAGTTTAAAACTAAGAAAAAATTGCATGTAATAATAAGTGGATTCATATGGAAAACGTCCATATGTGCCCCAGAAGACCAATTAAAAAAGCAATCCTATATTTTCATTTATTTCCTTATTTGTTTATTTCCCCTTCTTTTCCCTTTCACTTTGAATTCTGCATGAATCTACAATGCGTCCCACTGCAATAAAATTGCACATAATACTGATGAAAAGCCTCGCTGTGCATTTTTCTGATTGTTTTAATTAGAGTTTGATTCAGCTTACAGATGTGGTAACCACACATGTGCACCAGCTCTGTGTCCATTTATATTCTGTCTTCTACCTTTAGTAATTTATTTAGGAAGACAGAATATAAATGACACAGAGCTGGTGCACATGTGTGTTCGCACATCTGTAGCTGAATCAAACTCTAATTAAAACAATCAAGAAAATGCACAGCGAGGCTTTTCATCAGTATTATGTGCAATTTATTGCAGTGGGACGCATTGTAGCTTCATGCAGAATTCAAAGTGAAGTGGAAAAAGAAGGGGAAATAAACAAATAAGGAAATAAATGAAAATATAGGATTGCTTTTTAATTGGTCTTCTGGGCAGCATATTGGACGTTTTCCATATGAATAACTTTTATATACATGCATTTTTTCTAGTTTAAACTTGGCTCCTCTAATCATGAGCTTTTGGTCCCTTACCTTCGCACCAGAGACAAGGTTGATGGTGGGATTTGGACAGGTATTTGAGTTTACTCAGTTAGCCACTAATATTAGGACAATAGGAATTAGACAATCACAGTTACTAACTTGATGATTTCATCCAAGTCCCAAAGAGAAACAAGTACAGAAGCATCCTAACTAGACACAATTTCAAAGAGCTGTCCCAACATCTGTCCCAACTTGGTGTAGCTCAGCAGATAACACCACTACCCGCTATGGTCCCGCCACCACCACATGTGGGAGACTGGGGTTCAAATCCCGATGTGGGTGACTATGCTGTGCTACACCAATGAGAGTCCTTGGGCAAGACTCCTAACACTACATTGGCCGTAGCTGTAAAATATGAATACCTCTTGTAAGTTGCTCTGGATAAGAGCGTCAGCTAAATGCAGTTAATGTTAATGTAACATTCAGGTTCAACTCCTGCTGTATCATCAACTTCTACTAGTTTTACTGGTAGCTGTTCTAATGACAAAAGAATGCATTCTTTATGCAATTGTGTCAGACCTAACTAAATTCACTAGCCTTAAAAAAGACTTGTACATCTTCTTTCACATCGTCATGAAAAAAGTGGTAAAACATAGCCGCAGGGGAGAACTGCAGGGGGTAACTGCTGCTCAGTGCTTGCTGATACGGCCGGGGGAAGCAGCCAGGCACTTCTAACCACACAACTCTTCCTTGATGATAGCAAGCACTGCTACCCCAAAGAACAGCTCAAAGCAACGCGCTGTAAACTAAACAACATTAACATATTTACAAAATTAAGGTCTCTCCTATTGTGAGCCTCTGTGCGTGGCCCACTCTGCATGGCAACATCTCCTATGGCATTGTGAGCCAGCAGTGGGTTGCATCAGAGAAAATAATAAAGTGATGATTTTCACTTCCGAGAAAGGCAAACACTTGTTACATACGTCAGTTAACTGTTAATAATGAGGAGTTTAAATAACAAAAGAGTAATATTAATAGGAATAGCACACCATGCAGGGTAGTCGAAGCCTTAAATGACCACTGAAATGAGTGTGACGCCCCTTTTAAGGTGGGGGTACAGTGATTTTCTTCACTTTTAAATTCGCCATGTTTTTTCTTCCTTTTTGCAACACGGTTCAAGTATGGGCTTATTTATCATTATATGGTGTAATAAGAGTATTCAGATACTCTTTTAATTCGTGAATACAGTTAACCTAAGGAGTTCCAGTACCATACTGCCAAATATCAGGTATAGAGAGATACAAAGCTCCCCCAGCACTGGGCTTTCGCAGCAGTGCAGCTGTGTTAAATATATTAATACACCAATAAGCATTTAAAGGTCTACAAAACTATTATATATGCAATGAGTTTTGCTAGCTAAGATAAACTCTTGCAAAAACTAAGTCTCTTTGGAATCCTCAGTTCAGTTTGTTAGCTTAAGATAGGCCACTAGCAAACACCAGCTTTAGCCTATTTGACAGTGGGTCAGGTGCATATTGTTGAAAAGAAGTGTGCTCTGCAATATATCCACCTGTAGAGCCAAGGCTACCATTTCCATCTATGTTCTTCATCTCCTTAGCTTTCTAACCTATTTCTCTCTCTCTCTCTCTCTCTCTCGCTCTCATCTCTCTCTCCTCTCTCTTCTCTCTTCTCTCTCTCTCTCTCTCTCTCTCTTCTCTCTCTCTCTCTCTCTCTCCTCTCTCTCTCTCTCTCTCTCTGTCTTTCTTCTCTCTCTCTCCTCTTTCTCCTCTCCTCTGTATCCGTGTTGAAAATTTACACCATTCTCATCTTTCATTTCTTGTCAGTTCTGTTTCCTTGTCTTCTTCTTTTTTGGGTTTGCCATGGCCATGTTATGGCCATGATCGACAGTGGGGGCAGGATATCTTCTCTGTTATTATTTATTCATAAAACAAACCATCTAACACGTGCTGTGTTTCCAACTTTGTGCTGTGCACAACTGACAAGCAAGTGGAGATGCCTTCAGGTTCTGATTGGTTGGATGTTGATGTGGTACATCATATCTTCTAGTCTCCTGTTTTTACTGGGGTTCAACCACCCAAGTTGAATTGTGCTTCCAGAACATGTAGTTAAACGGGCTGCTCGAAGAGCTTTTATAATGAGCTATTTTTTATTCTGATGTCTCCATCTAAGCCTTCCTCTGGGTCTTAATAATAATAATAATAATAATAATAATAATAATTTACAAACTGTACCACAAAACATTTTAACACCCTGTGATGTTTTGTTCGAACTTAAACTGTCCCACAAGGTGGTGCCACATGCTAACTTTTGTCTAACTGATTGTGGCAAGAAATTCTGTTGTTGTTGTTGATAATATTTTCATGCTTTATGTCATCATATTAGCCTTAATAGATAATAAATAAATCATGGTTCAGCAATAATAGTAGCAAAAAAAAGTAGTAGTAATGAAAGTAGCATGCAGCATAGTGATGTCACCCCCCCCCCGAAATCTCACAATCAGTTTTAAAAAAAAAACAAACATGAGCTAAGTGGATAATACAAAGAGGAAGGATAACTAAAGCAGCGCTTTCTTTATAACATTCCGGTTTTCTAATTTTGCTAGTGTTTTTGTGGATGAATAGGTTTGGTATGAATACTGATAGACAAGTCATGGGTTATTGTAAACAGTAGGTGGTGCCACATACCGAACATTTGGATAGGGATTGTATTGTTCAGATATGAGAACTAAAAAGGGAGGCAGAGGATGCAGAAAGACTGATAATCAGTGATTCCTGAATCTTTTTTAAAGAGCTGTGAAAATGGTTCACTCTGTGTAAGATATTGCACACATAATTTAAATTGCCTGCATGTTTATGCACTAAATGTACCTATTTTATTTCTCTGCAAGAATGCAAGTTTGAGGGCGAATGAAATAGAAAGAAATAGGATTTCAGAGAAGGTGGGTTAGAACAGTTCCTTATCAGCACATGAAAACATTTAAACCGCGGATTTCCATTGGTTACTGTTAATATAGGGCCCAGAAATTCATCTGTAATTCAAGCAAGGTGCATGCCCTATATAGTTGAATTTTGTTTTTTATTTTAAAATTGGCGCAAGGATATTGTAAATATGCAACGCTTAGACAATTGAATGACACCCATATGTAAACATTCTTGATTAGTATGCCTGATTTAGACATGGCATCATTTAAAAAGAAAAAAATGGCTGTATCCGTTTAGCACATAGCCCCAGTCCCAGCCCTCAAACTCCAGATGGTTAATCGCCCTTAAGGGGGAGTTTACTCGCTGCCGTGTGTTCGTGATGTTTGAATTGACTTTACCTTTACTAACTCATATAGCCTCAGAGAAGAACCTGCGACTCTGCTAAGTCCAAGAAGAATGTGTTATATTACACAGCCAAAATAATCCCAATGCTATTTTAACTTCCGCTGTTTGAATAACCTGGTGTTTACGCAAAACTCTAATGGTGTGCCTTCGGGTTTTTGACAGTCTGAAACTGGCAGCTGAAATTAATTACCTAAATCACAACCCCTTACAATTCTCTTGTGGCTGTCTTCTCCTCCCTTGCTTTCTCCCTAAACTCCCTAAATTGCACATCCTCACTGTCAGGAGGGACTCATGGCATCAGCATTAAGCTGGAAATAGACATGATTTGCATCCCACTGCCTCCATAATCATCTGCGGAGATGGATGCACATGCATATTACCGCAGCGCGAGAAAGGCAGGCTACCCGAATTCAAAAACAGCAATTATAGTTTTCCCCTAAGAAAATCGCCCAGATGGAGGCAAAAATATGCAACAATTTGCAGTGGTCATTAAAGCGGCTCTGTTTTGTTTAAGACTGTGATATACAACATATAGCGGGGTCTTACGCCTCTTTTTTTGTGCCTTTACGAGTTCCCCCATTTGCGACTTGACGGCGTCACTGAAAGAGGTCAAAAGCTGTCACTTAAAATGGTGTTTGATGGTTATAGGCTTCCTTTTTTTCATCCGATGTTTGTGTAATGAAGCTGCAATAGTATCACAAGTGTTATGTCCTGAGGGAGAAAGGAGGAGCAGCCGAAACCCTGGCTCTTAGATTTGAGGGATCCTTATTACTGTGCATTCCCTTGCCTCTTGATTTCTTAAATGGCGACCAGTGTGCAAAATGAAGCATAATTGGTATGGATAAATCTAAGTCTACTTCGTGCCTAGATGGGCACAAAGTGTCGTCTGGCATCGTTTTCAGCATCTCCCATCTAAAAATGCCCCTGCAGGAGCTTTAATGGAGATGCTGAGCATTTTTCCCCCTCCGCTGGTGTAAGTGTCCTGCTCTCAGGGAGTAATTGCCAAGTTCTTGGTAAATTAGATTATATGTACTCTAGGAAAGGCTTTTATGGAGTGAAGAGCATTTATGGAATGTATAATCAATAACGCTCATAATATCAGATCGTAATGCTGGGTGTACTACCCTTGGACAGTGTAAACTTCGAGATGTTGTATTGTCCCAGTATAGGATTAGTTGTTGCAATGACTTTCAAATGAGTTACTTAAGAGCTGACAAGCTTTGGATGCACACACAACATAACCACTAAGTGGCAAGGCTGAAAAATATATATATATACACTGTATATATACACACACACAAATGCTAGATCCTTTCAGAGTGCTTGACAATATATCTAAACTGTTATCCACAAATTGGTTCAGAAATCCCCCAGCACCACAACATCAGCACGATGTATCCCGGAGGTGCCCTCCACAGCTCTGTTAGGCTGCTATCCTCATAGCCAAGCTCCTCCAGAGCCTCTGCCCCACTATTACCCCTCTCCCTCCCCAGAGACCTGGGTTGCTTTTTTAAGATAGATTTTAAAAGCAATGAGCACATCCATTGGGACTATGGGGCGGCATGACTTCAAATGATTAATCGCCCAACTGGTCGGCCATTGTTCTCTCATCACACACCCTTGAAGTCGGCACTGAAGTGCCTGTTTACTGTCTGTGCCATGATGACCCTCCAAAGTGTAATGTTTATGGCCCTTGTATATGAATCCTTTCTATATACCCTCATCACCAAAAATAATAGTTGCACCTAGAAGGAATCAAATGACAGGAATGACACTTGGTGGATAGGTTTGACATTGTCAAGACATGAGAATGATGCCATGTGACCTGAGCAGGCATAGTCATAGACACGGGGTGTGGGGGAGGAGGTGTTGTACGGCATAGATGTCCCACCCAATATTGGAAAACATTTGAGTTTATCCCACCCAAAACGAACAGAACTGCAACTTTTAATTTTGAAGGCGCGACACTGAGGGTATGTTTTGCTAGCAAGTGTTGCAGTGTTGTCTTTAAGCCTTGCTTGAAGTTTGCGTTGAGGTGTTTAATCACCAACTTCACGTGACCTCAGCTTTCGCCTCGATGGAGCATCTGGATTGGACGTTAGCGTCTACCAGCTTTGGGGTCAGAAATGAGAGCACAGCGAATAGCAATGATGGCTAATTACAGATATGAAAAACAGCTTGTGTGGTAACGTCTTGTTATGGAACACACAATGGGAGGTTTTAGCCGGTAGCTACGCTATTCATGACCTGTGCTCGAGCTGTCAGAAAACAACTTTGAAAACATCTCTGGGTGCTTCACACAACTACATACAACCACACTAAGTAGTGTGTAGAAAGCAGTGCACCTCTGTTAGTAGTGCAGTATGTGAAGCTCTCCAGAGCGTGTTGTTTGAGGATGCAGCCTCACTGTTATAAAAAAACATTTATATCATAATGGAACATGAAGTGTTTTCAGGACAAGTCGTGCTTGTGTTTGCTTGTGGTAAGTGTAGTCACTGGCTTTAGCGCAGCAGAAGCTATCTGCTCGTTTACTGTAATTCCATTTTAATGTTGTTCACCACATCACTGTACATCCAGAATTTTACTGCATTAGCTACAATGGAATTAGCTGCTAGCTAATATTTTAGGTGATTTGCAAATGTGTGTCCCAATGGCAAACTCACCCCTATGCTCATTGTAAGCAAGGATGGGCCTTATTGCTGAATCTGGCTGACCAAACACTCATGGTTGCGGACCTTCATCGAGCAGTAATGCCCTCCTTGAGTCATCCTGTTGGTGCCAGCATCAATGTCAGAAGGCTGCACGATGAAGGACTACATGCACACAGGACCCCATTGCAACGATTCCCTCAACACCACGTCAATGTCAACAAAGACTGCAGTGGTGTTGTTGCCCAAACTGTTATCTAGGGGACTCCGAATGGCAGCAGGCCATCTTCAGTGGAGAGTCCTGCTTTTGTCTCAACAAATCTGTGTGTGGAGGCACCGTGTGAAAGACAAGCCTTCCAGACTCTTCTCTGTCCTGGCTCCCAGATTGGTGGAATGGACTCCCACTGGCGAGTCCCTGACCAGCTCTTGCAGTCTTCAGGCACAGACTGGAGAGCCATCTCCTTGTAACGCACTGAAGTGAGTGAGCATTAGTAGATGTGTATGTTATATGTGTATGTTAAAATACTTTGTTTTTGCCGTTATACTCATAATTACCTTTCTACTCTCTAGGTATGAGTGCTGGGCTGGGGTTGCCAGGTAGTGTGCTTTTGCTTTATATATGTCTGTGTATTGATCTCTCTAGGTTTTAGTACTGGCCTGTGTTCGGGCAGTGTCCGAGCTCAAGTTTTAGACGCTAACCTTCTTATACTAGCTGGAAAATGTTATCCAACAGAACGCTAACCACGATTGTAAGTCCATCTGCATAAGAGCGTCTGCTAAATGTCTTAAATGTAAATGTGGTCAGTGCCAAAAATGGTCATGGGGGGCGTCGTCCCTTTAAATAGACACTTCATCGCATGGGGTTCAAGACCTTGCTTGATGAATAAGGGTATTTATTCTCTGTGCTACACATTAGCTACAACCTATGTTGTATCTACCAGCATTGACTATTTGTCAGCTGATTCATTATAGTTAGTGCTTTGTAGTTCAGAAGACTGAAACTTTTTATTAAACCATACTTTCTTTAAGGGTAAGCACCCCACAGAGCTGAACAAGTATCATGGATGGGGTGTGGATTATCTCAGCACTGCAGTGGTGAACTGACATGGTAGGTATATGTTGTTAGTGTGTGGTTGCCTTGGTGTGTTGGTCATCCTCTAGTCATTCATCAGTGGTCACAGGACAAAACTCATGGGATCCTATTGGCGCCGTGAAATAGTTTTGCGTTGATGTTATCCTCTAGTCCAGCAAGTTGACAATGAGGCGTTTAAACACTCCAGCAGCACTGCTGTGTCTAATAGGGGACTTATACCAGCACGTTCAGTGTAAAGGGCCCCCCCAGTACTGAAAAGGATCCACCACCCACCCTAATACCTGCTTCTGGTCCTGATAAATGTTATGCAGAGAAGGTTATAAACATCTGTTAATTGTAAAACTGCAAAAGCACACAAAAACATAAAATACAGTAAACAATTTCCAGATGGTTCATGCTGTCAACGTTTTTTCAGCCATCACATAGATTAAGTAATCTCATACTACCAGCACAACTGATGCAAACAATAAACAAAGCATAATTAGTGAAAGGGCCAGTTACAGTATATGATGAGCAACAGGAAATAATAACTAGGGGTGGCCGCTGAGGAGTCGAGGTTTGGGAAATGGTTAAATGTTTGAACCACACTGGCTTTACTTAACTGGATTAATTTTATTTGTATTTGTTCTATATAGTTTTATCCTGGGGTAAATAAATTCTTATTGAGAATAGGTTGTTTTAATCTTCTTCAGGCTGCTCGTGAGAAAAATGGTTTGCACCATACTCCCGTGTATATACTGCTTGGTATGGGGGTGGGAAATTTATTATTTCACTCGCTTGTGAACATGTGACATGGCCAATAACCACTTTTGATGGTATTTGCCCATGGGAACAGTAATGACATGTCTATACAAAACCTTGGAAAATGAAAGTATAAAAAAAGAACCTTTTCTACAGCACAACTGAAGGTCAAAGTCATTTCATTATGTTGTAACCTACAGCAATTCACTTTCTACCAATTCATGTCCACTTCTAGTTTATGTTCCTTTAATCACTGATTAGAGACCATTGCTTATCAAAACTGACTTATCAATACCAACCAATACTTAAATAACAGAAAATGTTATACATTATGCATGTTTTACTCAAAGCTTAAAAAAACGCAACAAGACTATTCACTATGTAATACTAAGTTGTGGTACCGAAATCCATGGCCGGATGAAATACTGGGCCAACACATGACCTCTCCCTTAAAAACTTCGTAATGATAGAGTGCAGGAATTTCCCAGGACAGCTTATGTTCTCCTTAATTTAATAAGAGGTGGGTTTTCATTATATAAATAGCTAACACTTATCTGTGTAATTTTCACTCATATCACAAACTTTTAATTTTGAATAATTACCCATTTAACTTTTTAGGAAAAAAGTGTCATCTCTACGAGCAATAAATCTTATGACACTACCTGCCATACTGTATATACAAAAAGTTTTTAAGAGAAACAAGTACATGCTAATCATCATGGCGGCTCAGCTAACATTGCTATAGCCCAGTTAACAGTGGGGTGTGCATCCAGTTTGGACACGCGTTGGCTAATTTTCCGTTGATTTACCTTTATAAAAGTAGTTGAGTGTTGGATAAAAAAATTAAAGTTAATATATCAATACAGGACCATGCTGTCGACTCCTTCAGAGAAAGAAGATCGCAAAAACTTACAAATTGCCCCCCTCACCAATATCCCCTTTCTCAGTAATATCGCTTGGGTAGAAACGTCACACTTGTGTGTATGTTCGCAGGTCAGAGGTGTCACGTGAACGTACCAAACCAAAATTGTTGAGTTCCCAAGTAATTAGTATCCCTCTAAATGTTTGTTGAAATCAATTTTTACAAATGACAACCAGTGCCCAAATTTATTGCCACCTTGCCTACTTTCTGTTTAACTCACATTATGCACCACTTTCGTAATATCATATATAACACTTCATTTCACTTATTCAAATATCACTGTGTTTGTACACTATTATGATATATTAATGTCATTTTTTTTATCCAAACAATCAATGCTTTTTAAAGGTTAAATCAGGAAAATTAACAAGTGCCTGCCCAAACTTTCGGCACCCCCACTGTTAGGCCTTTAAAGTACTTCCACCATACGGACCTTGAAGATACATTTTAGCAGGAAACAACAAGGTGGTTGGAGAGGTAAATCTTATGTTTGTGAATTGGTAGAGGTTGTATCTTCCCCATACTTGGACAGACTACAACTGGACAGATATAGTAACAAAATTTTCCCTATTTGTTAACGTTACTCGAGACAAATGCATGTTTCATTGCAAGTCATCCGCGTTAGATGCCCAATCAACCTTGAGGCCAGGCACGAATGCGATGATGTACAGAAGTGAACGCATGTGGGACCTTACCATCACATCAATGTCTACAAAATGACTGCAAATTAGTATTGTTGCTAGATTGGCGTTGAGCTGACACAGAATGGGCAGCGAGGGTCATCCTCATGTGATGAGCCATCTGCCTGTTGACTTGACTGGTGAAAGACGGCGACCAACAAAACCTCTGGTGTGTTGGACATGGCCACCAGGGAAAGCGCAGGTAAAACTCCATATCCATCATCTACCATAAAAATCTGCCAGAACCTTGTGTTAGTAGAAACATTCAAGCTGTATAGATAATGTGGATTTTCACAGGGGACACCATTAAGGAAACTCACTACAAACTCCATGGCCGAGACGTCGGGCATGCGTTAACGTTAGCAAGTTATGACCGCCCCAAGCAACCATACTGAAACACACTACTTTCTAGGTAGATAAGAGATAAAATATTGCCCATAGCCAGGTCTCAAATTTTTTAGAACCTTTATTCTTTCCTTCCCCTAATAACATTGCAATCCAAATACTGCTTGTAGGGGTGCTTGCAACTATTGTTTTGATATTAAACCTTGTACAAATTATCCAGAATGATGGTTTAATTGTTGCCCTGGGCAGACTGGATGTGGTTTTTTGTTAACCAGATTCAAAAGTTCAAAAAATGATCTTGATCAGGTTTGGATTCACATTTGTGTAGGAATTTTTATCATCAAAAGCTGAGCCCAGACACAGCAGCATACACCACAAACCTTTGCTTCGTCTAGATAGGGAGTCGTTTCATTTTGCTGTGTTAACTGGTAATATGAGACTTAATTGATTGTTGATTAATAAAGATGTGAGAGGTGAATGAAATCAGCATTCTTGTGAAAATTAATTCAGATGGGCACGCATATAAAGAACAGTTTGTTAGTGGGAAAATGGTTTTCTCGTTGAGGTAATAACTGGACATGGCTGCATCTTTTAGCAATATATTTTATAGTGAGGAAAGAATTAGGAAATTTCTAATGTGTGTGTGTGTGTGTTGTGGTGAAAGTGTGGTGTGTGTGTCTGTGTTTACTTCAGATAAAACATTATTATGGACATAGACGTTAGCATCACAGTATCCAGGGTTAGGAATAAGCAGAAAAAGGCATGTAAGGAATTTCTATACCAAAACATTATTACAGTGTTGTTATTCGTTTCCAGAGATTCAGAGAATTTGTTCTTGAGTGGATTCAAAAGAAAATCTGGAGGGATATTTTTGTTGTACCTCCAAAGTTTAGTCCTGGAGGTGGGGGTTTTTTTTTTTTTTGGGGCCCCCCCCAAAATTTTATGCTTTGTGCCAATCCATGTAATGCAAAAAACCTTCATTGAAGGTGAGGTTTAGACTCTGGTGTGGTCAGTTCAATTGTTGGGAGAACATCCAACAATTTGATTTATGTTTTTTCTATTTTCTTTCCCAGAAAAAGGACCTTTTGTACACAGTACTGCTTTAACTTAGATATAAGACAGTAAGTAAATTTGGTAAAGGTTTGTGTTAAAAATTGAAGTTGAATAAAATATTAAGTTTTTAAGAAAAAAATTATGAACTATTGGTGAAGTAAATGCACACGAGGGGTTTGGGAGGATAAAGATTATGTTAAGAATTGGTGAAAGGGAAATAATTATAATTAAATATAACATTGAATAATAGTAGTATAAAACTATTTAAGATCTGAGTGTACAGATCGACCTATATTTTCAGATGTTATCTCGTCACCTAGATTACCCCCCGTTTCTACAACGATGCCAAAAACCTTTCGACAAATTAAATATTCCTCCCTCCCCCCCCCCTCTTCTC